>JARBWK010000001.1:215854587-216396109 GCA_030556195.1 Anolis apletophallus
ACCATCCCAAGTGATCCGTCTTGTGAGAAAAATTCTTCCAACTCAGGAAAAAATATGTTCCTGATCCTCTTTCACTTCAGCGTGATCCCTGCCCCACGTTTCTAAAGCAAGGCACCTGGAGACACTGAGAGCACATTCGGGCGTAAAGTTCCTTGACATATTGCATTCTTACAAACCTAGACCACAAAAGTATGTAACCTCAGGCAGAACAAATGCAAAGAGAAAAAGAAAGGAAAATCCAAACTTCGACACGGACACCAATAAATCAGAGATAGTGGTGCAGAAGCACAGGATGGAAGGCAGTCAGCCTAGCAGCAGTACATGAGAGAGCGGGTATAGAGGAGACGCATGGATGAACCCCCAGGGTGAGTGGGAATCCTGATACCCTTGAGAGCTTCTGCACTCCAACTCCCATCAACCCTTCCCACTCAGAAAGACAGGGGATTGCAGTCCAGCAACACTGGGGTGGGATGGGAGACATGATTCCTGCCCAGTTATACTCAATTCAGCCCATTTTAGAAAGGACATTGACAAACTGTAACAGATTTAGAGAAAGGCAACAAGGATGGGACAACTTTAAAGTTGTAAAGGAAAGAAAAGAAAGGGCAAAACTCTGCATTTACTGAGGAAACAATATTGTGGCCAAAACTGAAATGGTGTGCTAAAGGTGATGTTTTGCTACGGCTTAGGAAGTAGGAGGGAAGCCATCACGTTAACCGAATCTTTGGCCCCGGAAGCCCATTTGCAGGGGTTTTATTCAGGATCACTTGCCAGCTGAGCTGAGACTGGACCCAATTGAAAGCCTCAAGCAGGTGCTTCAGCCACACTTGCATTACTACGTCAATTGCCAACAAGGGGACTGGTTGCATCCTTTTGCTGGGATGGCTCAGGACAGGCTTCTAATTGGTTTTAGCTGTTTATTTTTAATAGTGCCAATGTTTAATTTTGATGTGGGTGTTTTTCGGTTTTAAATTATATCCTGTGTTGCTTTTATTGTGATCAGCTTTGGGAATGGAAGCGGGATAGGAATTATCATAGAATCGATGGGGCGGAGCATGCACTTTTGCTGACCGGACCCACTGCAGAGCTTCTCCGTGGAAAAGCGAGTTAAATATAACTTACCCAAGATCGAAAGAGCTGAAAATAGACTTGAAGCATAGCTAAGAGACGACAGAACAAAATTGCTTACTTTTCTGCCATATCTGAAGGAATTGAGGCATTAAAAAACTATCTCCAAACTTCCGAATGCTTCCCGAGATAAGCAACCACTGCCGCTAGGAGAAGGCAAAGCTCTACTGGAGAAAAATACAAGATCAATTACAAAAAATCCTAAAAATAAAGATACAACTAAAGCCAGAGTTATTATTAATAGGAATAACAGAACAGAAAGAAGAAAGAAATACCAATAAACTTTTATTCCTCTTAACCACCGCAGCCAGGATTTGTTATGCCAAATTATGGAAAATACATGAGATACCAGAAACAGAAGATTGGCAAGAAAAGATACTCGATATAAGAAATATGGACAGACTTACTTATCTCATCTCAAAAAATAAGGGAAAACCGATAAAAGAAACAGATTGGAAAGGAGCAACAGAATATTTTAAAGATAAAAATTATAAGATCTTAGTATAATGAGGAAATAGATCAACCCCAACCAAAAGGGGAGTAAGGAGAGAGAGAGAGAGAGAGAGAGAGAGAGAGAGAGAGAGGGGAAGAGAGATGAAAAGGAGAAGAGAGGAAGGAATAAGACGAAAGAAGCCAAACGAAAGAAAAGGAAAATGCCTCATTGAAGATAATCACGAAGTGAAAACAAGAAAATATACTTGGTGGTGGACCGTTTTCTTCTGATTTTAATCTTTTCCCCCTTATTGGGTCTCTTTCTTTTTTCTTTCTTATTTCTCTCTTTCCTTTTTTTCTATTTTTTTGTGTCAGATTTTATAGAACATGTATTTTAATAAAACTCTCAATAAAGATTATTTTTTTAAAAGATTGACCATGATGTATGGGTACATATGATATTCTTTAAACACAATATATAGAATTACTAAATACAATGACTAACTGTTGCATCTCTCCAATTGCTTCTAGATAATCAAAAACATTTAAAATTAAAACTATATGGAAACTATATGGATGCAAGCTAAGCTAATATAACCCCTTGATGAATCGTTCTGAAACAATAATTCAAGAATTTGCCTGGGGAATATTGTCCGGGACTAGAATGTGCTACATCTATATAATTATATATATTATTTCGGCTTCTAGACTGCTCCCTCTAGATAAATATGCAACAAGAAACCTATGAATATACAGCAAATATCACTCTATGGGTGCCACGGTGCCAGTCCAAGGAAGGGGCACACATCTGGGGCCAATGCAGGGAGAGGCCCTCTTCGCCCCAACTTTCCCCCGCGTTTAGCCAGGGCTCGGGGAAAGGGAGCCCTCTTTCTCTGTGCCCTGGCTAAACAGAGGAGAGTTGGAACAGGAAGGAAGAGGGCCAAAGCTCCCCTCCCTGTTGTTTAGCCAGGGCAGCCAGGGCACGGGGAAAGCCCCCTTTCCCGCGCCCTGGCTAAACGCTGGGGAGAGTTAGAACACGAAGGAAGGAAGAGGGAGAGCTCTCCCTGCATCTTCCTCTTTGCCCCATCCACGCAACACATTCCGCTGCTTCTGGGACTCAGCATGGCCTGAGAAGGAGAGCGGGAGGAGGAATGCAGCAGAGGAAAGGAGGGAGCGGGCGTGGATGGCGCTCCATCCAGTGATCAACCTGCCTAGGCCCGAAGATCACCTGGATGAGGCCCGAAGATCAACTGGTCGATCGCGATCGACCTCTTGAGCAGCCCTGGTCCAAAGGATTTCCATAAATCAAAGCAGGCAAAATCCAATAGCTGATAAAAGTCCAAAGAGTTTCCAGGAAGAATCAAAGTCCAGACTCGAGTACTTGAGCTAAAATTCAGGAGACTTGAAAATACATGAGGCTCAATGCATGGGCTAATATACAGGAGGCTAGGAACACATGAAGCTTATTGCAAAAGTTGACCTGATCTGAAATTCAAACTGCAAAGCATAGCTAATAAGAAACTAGATTTCCCTCTATTACTTGCAAACTGAAATCACTGCCTTAAGGAAAAGCCTTGAGTTGCCCATGAACGCATTCCTTCTTTCTATCCCAAGTTCCACAGCCAGGTGCCTTATCTGTGCACTGATGATTCACAGGAGAACTGACCTCCCTAATAGCTTTCCCCAAACACTGTCTTTGCATGCCTTTGCAAAAGTCCCATCCCCATCCTGCACTGAGGATCCCACAAGCCCTTGCGCAGTAGAGCCCACAATCCCTGCTGCTGAGGACACAGGCCCAACACTTGTACACCACTTGTATGGAGTAAACTGTTTCTCAAATATATTCTTATAAGCGTTTTGTTTTCAACTTCATTCTAAAAAGAAGCACACAGGAGAGACTCTTTATCTTTTAGTTTATTGCCGCAGCTGCTCCTTTTTATTTTGTCTAAATAAATATATACATACAATCTTTATAAAAATGGACTTGTCATCGTGAGTACCTTATAAACAAACAAAAAAACACTGAACAAAAACACACCACATTTGGCCACAAAATGCCAAACAGTCCTAGGTGTGACCAACAATCAGAAAAATTAAAAAAAAAACAAAGACAATAACGTACAAATCTAAAAACAGTTGGAAAACGACACACAGCATGTGCGTTGAACTGCCGTTTCTGAGGGTTCGCCGCCGCCTCCTTTGCCCCCCACCTCCCGGCTGGAATGGCTGACTGGCTTATCTGGAGCCTCAGGTCAAAAGAGCCACACAAAAACTGCAATTCAGCCAATTAATCCTCTTCTTCCTCCTCCTCCTCTCTCCCCTCAGCACGTGAAAGGCTTATCCGTGGAGCCCCCCCCCCAGCAGCAGGATCTGCCTGCTGCTTCTTTCTTTTCCCAATCCTTCCTTCCTCCCTTTCCATCCTGCCCTCCCTGGGGCCTCTCCCTTGGGGGAGAGAGTGGAATAGCTCACTTCCATCTGTCTCCAGATCCCTCATTGTTTCAGTCCACAGTTCTCTCTCATGTAAGTGAACTACAACTCTAAAAGTCAAGGTCAATGCCCACCAAACCCTTCCAGTGAATCCAATTAGTAATTAATTTACTATTATTATTAGTAGAAGTAGTAGTAGTAGCAGCAGCATTATTATATGGGGCAGAAAGGATGGGAGAGAAAGGTTAGACTAGATGGCCTTTGGCGTTCCCTACCAACTGCATAAGCCTCATAATAATAATAACAATGTATAATAATATAAGAGTAATTCCTTCTTCCTGCCTGGCGGAAAGAAGGGGGCTGGACTAGATGGCCTTTGGGGTTCCCTTTCAACTGCATAAGCCTCATAATAATAACAATGTATAATAATATAAGTGTAATTCCTTCTTCCTGCCTGGCGGAAAGAAGGGGGCTGGACTAGATGGCCTTTGGGGTTCCCTTACAACTGCCTAAGCCTCATAATAATAATAATAATAATGTATAATAATACAAGAGTAATTCCTTCTTCCTGCCTGACAGAAAGAAGGGGGCTGGCCTTTTGGGTTCCCTTCCAACTGGCAAAGCCTCATAATAATAATAATAATAACAATGTATAATAATATAAGCGTAATTCCTGCTTCCTGCCTGGGAGAAAGAAGGGGACTGGGCTAGATGGCCTTTGGGGTTCCCTTACAACTGCCTATGCCTAATAATAATAATAAAAACAATGTATAATAACATAAGAGTAATAACTCCTTCCTGCCTGGCAGAAAGAAGTGGGCTGGGCTAGATGGCCTTTGGGGTTCCCTTCCTACTCCCTAAGCCTAATAATAATAATAATAACAACAATGTATAATAATATAAGAGTAATGCCTTCTTCCAGCCTGGCAGAAAAAACAGGGATGGACTAGATGGCCTTTGGGGTTCTGTCCCAACTGCCTAAGCTTCCTCATAATAATAAAAACAGTGTATAATAAGAATAGTTCCTTCTTCCGGCCTGCCAGGAAGAAGGGGGCTGGATTAGATGGCCTTTAGGCTTCCCTTCCAACTGCCTAAGCCTCATAATAATTTATTTATTTATTTATTTATAAATCCGATTTGGTAGACCGCTCTCTCTGGAGCCCAGAGCGGTTTACAACATAAAATCAATAAAAACATCAGTAAACAGATAAAAAAACGTATACCCAAAAGCCCCACTCCCCCACAGATGATCCCGGCAAGCAACAATATGCAGAAGCAGTACATGGCAGGACGGTATGTTGGCAGCTGGCAAACTATAGGAGGCATCAGTTAGGACCAAATGCCTGCCTATATAACAATGTATAATAACAACAATGTATATTAATATAAGAGTAATTCCTTCTTCCTGTCTGGCAGAAAGAAGGGGGCTGGTCTGGATGGCCTTTGGGCTTCCCTTCCAACTGCCTAAGCCTCATAATAATAACAACAATGTATATTAATATAAGAGTAATTCCTTCTTCCTGTCTGGCAGAAAGAAGGGGGCTGGTCTGGATGGCCTTTGGGCTTCCCTTCCAACTGCCTAAGGCTCATAATAATAACAACAATGTATATTAATATAAGAGTAATTCCTTCTTCCTGCCTGGCTGAAAGAATGGGGCTGGACTACATGGCCTTTGTGGTTCCCTTCCGATTGCCCAAGCCTAATAATAATAATAACAACAACAACAATGGATATTAATATAAGAGTAATTCCTTCTTCCTGCCTCACAGAAAGAATGGGGCTGGACTAGATGGCCTTTGGGGTTCCGTCCCAACTGCCTAAGCTTCCTCATAATAATAACAACAGTGTATAATAAGAATAAATCCATCTTCCAGCCTGGCAGGAAGAAGGGGGCTGGACTAGATGCACTAAACACAAGGGGATTCTTGTCAGGAAAATCAGAACACACGAGTAGCAAAACCTAAACAGTATATCTATGGAACAAATACCTCAGCTGTGTGGAGATGGTAGACCTATGTTAATGTTACTGGCATAAAGGCTAATGCCCCCTGTCCCCCATGCTGCTGGGCGCTGCACAAGTCGGTGCAAGTGACACTAAAGTCTGTCCAAAGGAGCTATGCCCCCATGGGACAGGCCCTGGAACAATTATCCACAAAAGGCCACAGTCCCTTAAAGGAAAATGCAAGTATATATACTACATACCGTGTTTCCCCGAAAGTAAGACAGCGTCTTACTTTCTTTTGACCCCCAAAATCCCCACTACGGCTTACTTTCGGGGTACGTCTTATATTGGGCGACGGTACCCCGAAAGTAAGACGAAAGTAAGACTTACTGCGGGCGGCATGGCGTGGCTTCCTGGCTGGGCGACGAGAGGCTCCCAGAGGGGCTCAAAAGGGGCCCGGAATCCTCCTCCTCTTCCTCCTCTTCCTTCCAGCGGCGCCTTCCATCCTCCTCCTCTTCCTCCCAGCGGCGCCTTTCCCTCTCGCCGGTCCCCCCCCTCCCTTCAGTGAAGGGAGGAGGGGCGGAGCCGCCGCCGGCAAGAGGGAAGAAACTCAGGCGCTTTTCGCCGCCGCCCGCTCGTGTTTGGAGCGCGGGCGAGCGGGGCGGCGGCGGGGAAAGACGCCTGAGTCGCCCTGCGGGCGGGACTTCCGCCGGCGCTTTCTTCCCTCTCGCCGGCGGCGGCTCCGCCCCTCCTCCCTTCACTGAAGGGAGGGGGCGGAACCGGCGAGAGGGAAAGGCGCCGCTGGGAGGAAGAGGATGGAAGGCGCCGCTGGAAGGAAGAGGAGGAAGAGGAGGAGGATTCCGGGCCCCTTTTGAGCCCCTCTGGGAGCCTCTCGTCGCCCAGCCAGGAAGCCACGCCATGCCGCCCGCAGTACGTCTTACTTTCGGGGTACGGCTTATATAAGCCGACCCCTCTGACACCCCCGATACGTCTTACAATCGGGGGTGTCATACTTTCGGGGAAACACGGTAGATCAATAGAGACAAGCCCGAGTCCCATGTGGCAAAATATCAATAGTACAAGTCTAAACAGAAATGAACATGTGAATCCCAAAATGCAATTCCAAGTCCCCTGTACCGTCCTTCTATAGGTCCTATATCCACGTATAGGACTCCGTCCGCGATGGATTCCACCCAGCTGGAGATGGGCCGGGAGAGAAGGAGATGCTGTGCGGAGCGGCGCTGGTGAAGCCGCTTCCGTGTTCCTCCCAGACTGGTGCACGGCAATGCGGGTCGCTGAATGATGACGTGAGGCGTCCTTCTGAGGGTGTAGTCTGGTGCCGATGACGTAGGCCGCTATGTGTCCATAGGCGATGACGTGGGCGAACACCACTGTGCCAGGGAGTCGAGGAAAGATGACGTAGGGAATCCCCTGGGAGGAGCGAAATGACGTGGGGGGGGCAATCCCAATAGGCCCCGACGTTCTCCTGTGACGGAACGGATTGACGTGGCAGGAGGAGGTCCCAGATGCCGATGAACGGGAGGGGTGGAAGAAAAAAGGGGGATCCCAAGGCGCCGATGCGCGATGCACGCCAATGAAGTGTGCCGAAACGCCGTAGCACGGGATCTGGGCCTGTGTAAGGGCTGTTGTAGTTGTTATAAAGAGCCCGGCCTGTGCCCCGTTGGAAGAGATGCCCCAACGTGGACAGAAATACAAGTGCACTGCACGTTCCTGGGCCCACCCAGAAAGCAGTGGGCGGAGACAAGGATAAATCCCAAATGAGTTTCCAGTCCCACACAGGTGTATAGGAAAATATCAAAATGGGTTTATTCGGACCACAGATAAATGCTGTGGGGTCCAGGCAGTTCACAATAAGCTGCCAAAGCACCAATACATGAGTGCCAGTTCAATCCCAATACAAGCCCAGCTGTGGGGCTGGCTGTTGCGACAGCTGTGGGAGCACAGGCCGGGCCCTTTATAACAACTACAACAGCTCTTACACAGGCCCAGATCCCGTGCTACGCCGTTTCGGCACATTGAACAATTCCCACATCTGAGTGTGCCTACGCTTAGAGAACTATGGGTAGGGGTATACTCATCATCTGAATGAGTTAATATGTCTTTGAAGTTGGTGGTACGTTTGTAAGCCAGCATAGGAGTCTTTTCTAGTCCTTGAATATCAGAGATCAGAGGCCAGTGTCTCCTAACTATATTAGCTATATCAGGGCTGTCCAACTTCTACCGGACCTGTGGCCGGAATTCCGGTTACTTATTACCTGGGGGGCCGAAGGGTCTGCCTCCGCCCCTGGCTCCGCCCCCTCCCTGGCTCCACCCCACCCCAGCTCCGCCCCCTCCCCAGCTCCGCCCCCTCCCTGCCTTGGAGGTGTCTGTGGACGACACCGGGACTTTGACTTGGAGGTAGAGATGAATACCAAAATCCCAGTCTCAAGTCCCAGTTCCTGCTTTGAACTGGATTATATTGCAGTGTGGACTCAGGGCCCTTCACACAGCCATATAACCCAGAATACCAAGGCAGGAAACCTCACAAAACCTGCTTTGAACTGGATTATATTGCAGTGTGGACTCAGGGCCCTTCCACACAGCCATATAACCCAGAATACCTGCTTTGAACTGGATTATATTGCAGTGTGGACTCAGGGCCCTTCCACACAGCCATATAACCCACAAAACCTGCTTTGAACTGGATTATATTGCAGTGTGGACTCAGGGCCCTTCCACACAGCCATATAACCCAGAATACCTGCTTTGAACTGGATTATATTGCAGTGTGGGCTCAGGGCCCTTCCACACAGCCATATAACCCACAAAACCTGCTTTGAACTGGATTATATTGCAGTGTGGACTCAGGGCCCTTCCACACAGCCATATAACCCAGAATACCTGCTTTGAACTGGATTATCGGAGTCCACACTCATAATCTGGTTTAAAGCAAATAACATGGGATTTTATTCAGATGTGTGGAAAGGAAGTCAAATAAGAAGCCAAGGCCCTTCCACACAGGCCTATAACCCTGAATGATAAGGCATAATATTCATTCTGCCTCTGCTAATAATAATAATAATAACAACAACAACAACAGGTTCATGGAGTAGGAGACCTCCAAGGGCCATCCAGGGCCATCCAGTCCAATCTCCTTCTGCTATAAGGGGAAAACACAATCAAAGCATTCCTCACAGATGGCCATTCAGCCTCTGATGATGATGATAATAATAATAATAATTACAATGGGTCCCTAGAACAGGAGACCTCCAAGGGCCATCCAGTCCAATCTCCTTCTGCCATAAGGGGAAAACACAATCAAAGCATTCCTCACAGATGGCCATTCAGCCTCTGATGATGATGATAATAATAATAATAATTACAATGGGTCCCTAGAACAGGAGACCTCCAAGGGCCATCCAGTCCAATCTCCTTCTGCCATAAGGGGAAAACACAATCAAAGCATTCCTCAGCCATGTTGAATCAAACTTGGCAGACTGAACTCTCATGAGAGCAACAGAAAGTACTGAACCTTGAGTTTGGGAGTTGTAGTTCTCCTCCATCCAGAGAGCACTGTGGACTCAAATAATGATGGATCAGGACCAAACTTGGCAGGAATCCTCAGAAGAGGAGGAAGCCGGAAAGGGAATGGAAGAGCACCCCCCACTCGCTCCGAACTCGGCCCCGCCCCTTTTTCGCTCTGGCCATGCCCCCTCTCGCTTGGTGCACTCTCTCTCTCCTTCCCTCTTTCATTCAGGAGGTGCAAGGAGGAAGGAATGAAAGGGGGAAAGAGAGAGAGAAGGAGGGAGGGGGAGAGAGAGTAGGAGACCTCCAAGGGAGGGGGAGAGAGAGAGAGAAACAAGAAGACAGGAAAGAGTGCCAAGGCAACAGGGAGAGGGAGCGCACGAGGAGGGCGAACACACACACACACACTTTATTTGCCGCCTCCCCTTCTTCCCCCTCCCTTCCCTTCACCTCCGCTTGCCTGCCTGCCTGCCTGCTTCTTCAGGTTTGTGGCCGCTGCGAAAGGGAAGGCCGCAGCCGGCCATCCCCAGCCTCATGGAGGGAGGGAAGGAGGAGGAGGAGGAGGAAGGGAGCCTGCTCTTCCTCCCTGCTCAGCCCCTCACCCCCCCCCCCCATGAAAAAAATAAATAAAAATATTCAAAAAATATTCAAAAAATATTCAAAAAAATAATAAAAAATATTTTTTAAATCTTAAAAAACGCAGATATCTTGCAGGAGGGTAGGGGGCGTGGGGAAGGGGCTGGGGGGCCGTATATGGCCCGCGGGCCGCCAGTTGGGCAGCCCTGGGCTATATCATGGCTGTGGCTTTGAGGTGCAACGGCCATACTAATCTATCAGGTGTTTTCTTAGCTAATCTATCAGGTGTTTTGAATAAAGCAGCTCTAAGGCTTATCATTTGTATTTACTCCTCCATGTAACCATTTGGATATTAGAAAAGATCTTGCAACACTATTTAGATACATTCACCTTAAAGACCACTTTAGGGAAGGAGCCACCACCGACAAGACCCAGAATGCATTGAGACCCAAGAGTAAATTTACTCCACATTTAATTTCCCCCAATGTCCGAGCGTTTGAAACTATAGTCACTAGAGAAGTCAATAAAATAAACCACAACAATGACTTCAAGAAATCTAACCTCACGAAAACGGAACTTGACACCATTAAACAACTAGGGAATTGTTCAATGTGTCCCTTTGTCTCCCCTTCTAAAACCATACAAATACCTAACACTCATAGAACAGAGAGACCTAGGAACTTCTTTACCTGTGTGTCTAAGGCCTGTACATATTTGTTAATTTGCTCTTGCCTGCTTCTTTATGTTGGCCAAACCAAACACACTTTGAAATTGAGAATAGGAGAACATAGAATTGTGACAGGTAGTGAAGATTCTGAACTGTATAGACATTTCAAGCTAGTTCATTCATCTATACCAGATTTCAAATACATGGGACTTGAAAAAGTTACAGTAAAACCTCATGGGTGCCTGCAGGATGCTCTCCTCCGGTGTGAAGTTAAATGGATAATCAAATTGGCCTGTGAGTACCCCAATGGGTTAAACGATAGTTTAAGTATCAACCACATCTTGACCTAATGAGGTAATTACCCCACCCTTTGTGAATTATGATTTAAGTGTTAGTTCCACCACAAGAGGTCACCGTATGCGCGGTCTATACTTCTCTGTGATGTACCTAGAGACTATACTCTTGGTAAGTTACCTTCTTCCCCCTACCCTACAGTCTATGCTTGTGTATATTGCCATGATTACATGATGTATTATTATATTGTACAGTTACCATATATGGATTTCTATGTGTATGATCGAGGAGATACATGTTGAACATCTTAACCCCGTCCTGAGGAAGTGGAGACAAAACGGGATTGGGACCATGAATATTTACCCGTAGGCGTTGGAGTTACCATCACCCAATCTTCTCCGGACCCTCCCTCAGTGTCACCCTGAACTGTGTTCCTTTACTTCCCTTCTATTGAATATTTCCCGATGCTTCTACCCTTCTCGCCCATCTTGCGCTTATCCAGTTGAGTTACGCTGCCAAAACAGGCACCAGAGTCGCAAAAGATTTCCTACGCGACGAGACTTACATGCTTTACGGCGCTTCCCAGTGATTGCGGCATTTACGAGCGGTCGCAAAACCGCCCCCCAGGTTTGACTGTGGGACAACTGGGGCTTATTTCCATCTCATTTGAGTGATAATATCTACAGGACAGTGAGTATTGACTCCTAAGGACGATTATTATTGAACTAATTAAGCCTGTCACTACAACGAAGCTGTACTGGAAGGGCAGCTGTGCATTACTGTGTGCTCCTGAAAGAGAGGTGCGCACGCGGGACTACTTGTATATCTATGCTTGGTTATTTCCTCCATATGTATGTTGAACTATAAGAGTTGTTATTACTGAACACAGAGGGAACGTTGTTGTAGTTGAGCAAACTGAGCCTGTAGTTGCTACAGGTAGTAACTGGGAGGAGGATACTGTGTTGGACATGTCACTGGAAGAGGGAGGTTTGGGCAGAATGACTGCAGCTGGAAGGAAAAGGGCTGCAAGTGCTGAGAGTTTGGAAGAGGCAGAGCACAGGAGAAAGGTCCGACAAATACTTAGGGAGCCTACCAGTGATGATACTTTTGAGGGGTTTGATGTAGAGTTACCCTCAGAAGAGAGTGATACCGAGCTGGACTCAGCACTGGTGCAAGATGTCAGGGATGTGATAAATGCTGAGTCCAGCGAAAGCTCATTTTTTGGCTTTTCGAGTGACCCTGCTTGGCCTAGTGGGAATGTTGAATCGGACTGGGGCCCTTTAACTGCTCAGCAAAGGTGGGAAGATTGGAGGAACACACCCAGTGCTGCAGCTGAGGGAATGGGGCAGATTTGGGTGGGGAGTCTGATGACTCTGATTTGTAAGGGTATTAAAGTAAGGCCTGGGGATTTGGGACTCTGCGGTCGGCCAAGGTGTTGCTGGTGGGTTGCTGGTTCCTGTATCTGGTGCTCTTGTTTCTTGTGTCGTAGTTCCTGATTCCCAGCAAGCTGTGAGTATTGGGCTGTTTTCCATGTTGGGTTCTGGGGGAGCTGCCATGGCAGCTCTAGCTGACAATGTTGTATGTTGGGGGTTTGGGGTTTTAATGTGTGTTTTTATGTTTAGTAACTACTGCGTTTCGTTTGGTCTTTTCCTGTGTTGCTGTGAGTGCCTGTCTCTTATTTGGTATTGTATATGGGTGGAGGGGAGTTGCTGTGGGATGCGGGGGCTTTGATGTGTTTGTTTGTATACTTAGCTCCTGGAATTGGAGAAGCACTCTTCCTTTCCTTCTCGGACGGGTCTTCGCATCACAACAGACTTCGAGCCGGAATAAAGCCAAGGACTTCAAAAGACGGACGTCTTCCCTGTTTTGTTTATAGGCTTTTTGGGGTGTGGGTTCCTTTTATGCCGGACTGTGGCTGTGTTTTTTGTTGAAATAAACTGTAAATACTTTTACTAGCTTGGCGTGTCTTTGAGCCATCTGTGGGAGTCTCGACAAGCATCCTCTACTTGTGAATAATTATATATTTTGATACCTTGTGCATGTTGCTCTGATGATTTAAGTGCAGGCTTATGCTAATTTTGTATTGCTACACAAGATAGATTCATTACTGTTGTATTTACTGCCCTGCAAAAGCTCCCCTGGCCACCGTCGGGTCCTAGGGTTCCAGGCTCAGCGATGAGTCCAGGATCACTCCGAGACTGCAAACCTGCGTCTTCAGGGGGAGTGCAACCCCGTCCAACACAGGCTGTAACCCTATGCCCTGTTCGGCCTTTCGACTGACCAGGAGTGCTTCTGTCTTGTCTGGATTAAGTCTCAATTTGCTAGCCCTCATCCAGTCCGACACAGCGGCCAAGCACCGGTTCAAAGTATTTAACTCTCCTTCCCAAGCGTGAATGTTGCAAGTTCCCTCCTCGATTACCATTGAACAGCCTTGCAGCTTCAAAGCCAGGCTTCATCCTACCAGCGGAAATCCTTGGTTGGGAGGCGTTATCTGGCTCAGACTGTGAAATGCCTGGAATTGTTTACCCACAAGCATTCAGAAAAAACATATATGAAATACCACCACTTAGTCATGACAGTCTTATCCTGTGATGACCCTCGAGGAGGGGGGCGCGGCCCTGAGGGGAACCAGCCATGGGGGGGGGGAGGAGGAGGCACCCCAGGGCGGCATTCAAGGGGGACCGCCTGCCCTTTGGGGGGAAGGGAGCAGGGGCGGTCTAAGGTTATTTGATATAGTAAGCAAACATTATTTGTCGCCCCCTTGTCTCCGCCCTCTCTCCCTTTGCCTCCGCCCCTCTCCCTTTGCCTCCGCCCCCTGCCTACTTGCATGGGCGCCGCCGCGCCACCATAGCAGACCTCCCTGCTGCTAGCCTGCTGCCTGCAGGAGCTTCTGAGCATGCGCGGACATTTTCGCGCATGCCCAGAACTGCCGGAGCTGAAGTTCAGCTCCGGAGGTTCTGGGCATGCGCGAAAATGTCCGCAAGATGCTCAGAAGCTCCTGCAGGCAGCAGCAGCAGGGAGGTTTGCTACGGGCGGCGCGGTTATGCCGATCCCTGCTGCTGCCTGCAGCAGCTTCTGAGCATGCGTGGACATTTTCGCGATGCCCAGAACTGCCGGAGCTGAACTTCAGCTCCGGCAGTTCTGGGCATGCGCGAGAATGTCCACGCATGCTCTGAAGCTCCTACAGGCAGCAGCAGGGAGTTCCGCTTCGGCGGCGCCCATCCATGATGGCTCCCGGCGCGGCCGCGTAGGTTGCTTACATGGACGGACCGCCCCTGGAAGGGAGGGAGGCCGGGCCGTGTGTGCTGACCCTCCCCCAACTCCCCTCAGGCCCAGCCAGGCTCCCTCCTTCTCCTCCTCTCGGGCGGCCAAGCGCTCGCTCTGCCCGCAAGGCCACAGAGGCAAGGCCCGAGCAGAGGGGGATACAGGCAGGCCTCTCTGAGGGAACCACACACACCCTCACTCGCTCCCAAGACAACAAAGGCCTCGCCTCCTTCCCTCACTCACGTCTTTCGAAATGCCGGCTTTTGCAAAGGGGGCGGGGACTGTGTGACGTCACCCCCTCTCCCTCCCTCGCTCCTGATTGGCCGCCGGGGACCCTGACTGGCTGCCTGGCTGGCGCGCGCGCGGGGACGGGAGAGGGAGGACCGCTCGGGCGCCCCGCGGAGCTCATTTGCATGTTTAAAGGGGAAGCGTCCCGTTCCGAGGCTTGGTTGCTGTCCTCCTCCTCCTCCCCCCCCCCCTCGGCTCCCCTCAAGCCCGGGAGAGCCAGCCACAGCGGCCAGGCCTCTCCCCCAATATCTCTCTCCGATTCTCTTCTCCCCTCCCCTCCCCCCGTGGGCCCAGCTGGAGTATCACAACCGGGGGGTGGCAGGTTTTCCGGGCTGCCTGGCCATGCTGGAGAAGCAGCAGCATCCTCTCCTGACGTTTCGCCTGCAGCTCTGTGGCAAGCCTCCTCCTCCTCAGCAGGCATCGGTGTGAGGTCAGGGGAGAACCTGGGCCTGGCCTTTGTTCTGCCTCCTGGAGTCCTGGCTCTCCCTCCCTCCCTCCCCGTTGGGTCTCGCCTTCTGCAAACTACACTCAGGAAACAGGGGAATTCCAGACAAGAAACAACCGGGGCCAGCTAACCCCTCCCAACAACAAAGGGACCCCCCCAGGAAGGAAGGAAGCAGCCAGGCTTTGGAGCTGCAAGGCCCTTCAATGCTGATCAAGCTGGGCTAATGGCAGCTTTCCCACTTGCCTCAGGCAGACCAAGGGGTTCTGCCCTTCCTTCGTTTTCTCCCCCACCCACCCAGGGGGGCACCCTCCGGAGGGAGGGAGGAGAGGCCTCCATCCCTCGCCTCCCCCTCCAAGAAGAGAGCCCTCTTCCACCTCTGGGGCTGCCTGCCTAAGGAAACAGGGGAATTCCAGACAAGAAACAACCCCTTCCCCCCCAGGAAGGAAGGAAGCAGCCAGGCTTTGGAGCTGCAAGGCCCTTCAGTGCTGATCAAGCTGGGCTAATGGCAGCTTTCTCACTTGCCTCAGGCAGACCAAGGGGTTCTGCCCTTCCTCCGTTCTCTCCCCCACCCACCCACCCAGGAGGGCACCCTCCACAGGGAGGGAGGGAGGGAGAAAGGCCTCCATCCCTGGCCTCGCCCCCAAGAAGAGAGCCCTCCTCCACCTCTGGGGGTGCCAGCCTGCCTGAGGAAACAGGGGAATTCCAGACAAGAAACAACCGGGGCCAGCTAACCCCTCCCAACAAGGGATTTCCCCCCCCCAGGAAGGAAGGAAGCAGCCAGGCTTTGCAGCTGCAGGGCCATTGGGTGCTGATCAAGCTGGGCTAATGGCAGCGTTTCCACTTGCCTCAGGCAGACCAGGGGTCCTTCCTTCGTTCCCTCCCCCACCCACCCAGGAGAGAGAGATATACACCTGCACACACCCCCTGGCCTCGCCCCCAAGAAGAGACCCCTCCTCCACCTCTGGGGGAGCCTGCCTGCCTGCCTGCCTGCCTGAGGAAACGGGGATTCCAGACAGGAAACAACCGGGGCCAGCTAACCCCTCCCAACAACAAGGGATCCCCCCCCCCCCCTTGAAGGAAGCAGTCAGGCTTTGGAGCTGCAGGGCCATTCCTTACAAAGACAGTTCATGTTCCTGTCACACCCAGGGTTTGAATTTCCTACATTTGATCCCAGACACCTGGCCCACCCCTTGTGTGGATTATATTCTGTGTTGCTCTCTTGTTTATCTTTTCTTTGTTGTTTTATGTTCAAGTGTATTGTATTTTTTGGGCTTGGCCTCATGTGAGTTTTGGGTTGCATTTCATTTTGATTTTATCTTATTTTAAGTTATTTGAGTTTTATACGAGTATAGTGGAAATATTTGGTAGGGGGTAATTTTATGAAAAAAATTTTTTTAAATAAATAATTTTATTGATTATTTTATAATTATATAATATGTTATATTACATTATAATGTCCATATATTATATTATAATATAATGATCATAATGTAATGTAGTATAATATGATATACAGTAATATAGTATGAGTGTGGTATAATATATTGTATATACATTTAATATTGATAATGTTGTAATGTGATACCATCAGGGCCGGGCTGACCTTTTCTGGGGGAGTACGCGAAGTAAATTTTGGCGCCCCCCCCCGGCCGCCGCATCATGCCGCTGCCGCCGCCGCTTTCACCGCCGCCATTTCCGCCGCTGCCACTTCCGCCGCCGCGTCCGCACAGTCGGCCCCGTGGGCCGGCGGCACCACACCTCCCAAAGCACTACGTTTCTGCGCATGCGCGAATGTCAGCGCATGTGCACTGTGGCCCGAGCGCACCTGCGCGCTGGCTCCAAAGCCGCAGGCGCTCGGGACTCAGTGCCCATGCGCAGACATTCGTGCATGCCCAGAAGCAACTACAGGCGCAGTAGCGCCTGTAGTTGCTTCTGGGCATGCGCAAAAATGTCTGTGCTTCATGGGGCCGGCTGTGCGGCGGCGGCACCGGCGCGCAGGGCAGGGGCGCGGAAGCGAGGTGGTGCCGCGGCGCCTCCCAGCTGGTGACGCCCGCCCAGCCGGTGGCGCTCACGCGGCCGCTTACATGGCGGAATCGCTGGCGCCGCCTCTGGATACCATATAATACTACTAATGACAATGTGATATTATAATTGTATGTTTTGTATTACATGCAATATTGCTAATGAGATTGCGATATAATGTTATAGTGCCATGTGATGTGTAATACTGATATTGTGCTGTGGCAGTAAATGTAGTTGGTTGTATTTGCAGTTTGCATTGCCCAGCGAATTCCATAACCAACGGTAGAGCTGAGCCTGGCTCCTCTCCATCCTCGTTCGGCACTCTCATCACTCAGACTCTTCCTCCTAAATGTTAACATTGTGGCTCTTGGCTCATTTAGCCCTTAACAGGGGCACGAACTATTTCAACGTCATGCTTCCACCCCTGAGGACATGATCCTGAAAAGCCAACACGCCAATCTGTGTTCGTAGGAAGTAAGAATATGAAGGACTCCTATCTCCAGGTCACATGACATGGGGTCGTAGGGAGATCCAGCCACGGTTACCTACCTATGGTACTTGATTTTTCCTTCCCAGAGTGGAGCAAAATGGAATGTCACCTATTTGAATGAACACTTATGCATGGCTGAATATCCACTAGACCAAACTTGGCATGAACACTCAATGTGCCCAAATATGAACCCTGGTGGAGTTTGGGGAAAATAGACCTTGCCATTTAGGAGTTTCCCACTTGCCCAGTTGCTGAAATTTATAGTTCACCTACAGTCAACGAGCATTCTGAACCCCATCAATGATAAAATTGGGCCAAAGTTCCCACACAGAACTCCCATGACCAAGAGAAAATACTGGAGGGATTTGGGAGGAAATGAGTGATTTAGGGGAGATGTAGTTCAACTACATCTGGAGAGCACTGTGAACACAAACGATGGATCTGGACCAAATTAGGCGCAATTTTGGTGGGAGGATTCACCGTTTCCAAAAAGGAATAGGACAGATGGAAAGATCTTCAGCCTTCTCTGCCAAAGGGATTCCCAAGATCATCAGAAATATGTGTTTTCTGGTGGTCTTCGGCAACTCCTCCACGGGTCCCGACCCCCAGATTGAGAAACCCTGGTTTAAAAGAAGGAAGGTAAACCTAATTGATGAGGTTCCAGCAGGTCTGAGCTGAATGATGGAGGGGATCTAAGTAACCAAATAATGGGAAACCAAAAGCTCTGCACAAGAGACCCTCTTCCTTATTGACTGTGTGCCATATCTGCAGGAGAGCAGTATCTATCCACCCGCATCTCTTCTCCCAGCAGCATTAGGCCTGAAACAAGGAAGGATGCAGAGTATGAATGATGAATGTATGTGAGTGAGGTCCTACTAGGCCAGTGATTTTCAACCAGTGTGCCGTGAGAGATCATCAGGTGTGTCGTGGGAAATTATTTTCGAACTTCATTCATATATAAACTATAAGGCACATCTGTCCCTTTAAGAAATGGAACCATAGCACTCTCCCGTCACCTAAGAAGTGACACGAGAGTGCTACTATGGTCGCGCCATCTTGGATTCGCTCAGACGCGGCTAAGTAAACAAAGTTAGAGTTAGTGCTGCAGCTGCGAGTCAAGTGACAGTGGCAATTTGGGATCACAGCAAGACAAGCGAGTGACAGTGATGGAGAAGTTTTTGAGAAGGGGAAATGCAAACGCCAAACAGGGCCCTGGACAAAATTATGACACAGATGAAGGCCCTAAAATGAGTGGTGGACAAAAGAAAAAAGAAAAGGTGAGCTCGAGACAATACAGCGAAAGCTATCTTTCATTTGGATTCACTTTCACCGGGGATGCGACGGCACCGACTCCGCTGTGCTTGGTGCTTGGTGAAAAGCTGTCCAATAGCGCCATGGTGCCAAGCAAGCTTAAATGCCATCTCCAGACGAAACACCCTTCCGTTCAAAACAAGCCGACGAACTATTTTGTACGCTTACGTACAAACAATGAGAAACAGGCAAATTCTTTGAGAAAAACCACAAAGGTACACGAGAGAGCCCTCAAAGCTAGCTACCTTGTCGCTGATCTCGTACCTAAATTAAAAAAGTCCCACACAGTGGCAGAAACATTAATACTGCCAGCTTGTAAATAAGATGCTCGGCCCTGACGCGGCCAAAGAGATAGGAACTCATTGAACTGAAACAAGATCGTAGTTTAAAGCTAAAATTTGCTGATTTTCCTTTGGACAGTTTTTGGTTATTTGTTGCCAGGGAGTTCTCCATTCTGGCCAACAAAGCTATTTTGACATTGTTGGAGCATGCAAGGAATTGGTGAGTGTGTGAACTGTAAAATAAGATGCATGAATTTGATTGGTCGGGCAATGCCCGGGGAGCAGGCTGAGCCTGGGAATTTTGGATACATTTTTGTTCAGGCTTGAGCTACATAGATGATTAGTGACAGTTTGAAGAGAGATGCAGAGAGACAGGCAAGAGTCTGGAGTGTGCTTTTGCTTCATGAGCTGCTGAAAGGAGTTTCTCCACATGGACAAAGAAAGACCATTTTAAATAAAAGGATATGGTGTGAGTTGATGCAACTGATCATTGCATATATCAGTGGTTTCCAAACTTTTTTGGCCTACCGCCCTTTCCAGAAAAAAAATTATTCAGTGTCCCCCTAGAAATTAATTTTTTAAAAAATTAATAGCAACTAATATATGCATTAATGCAGTGGTTCTCAACCTTTCTAATTCCGTGACCCCTAAACAAGGTTCCTCATGTTGTGGTGACCCCCCCCCCCCCCGAACCATATTTTCATTGCTACTTCATAAATAATTTTTCTACTCTTACGAAGTCTAATGCAAATATCTAATATGCAGGATGTATTTTCATTGTTACAAATTGAACATAATTAAAGCATAGTGATTAATCACAAAAACAATATGTTTGGGGGAGAATGGACAACGGATGATGGGATTTGCAGTACCTTCAACCAATTCAAGCTCTGACTTCCACAGCTATGAATGAGATCTGGACCAAACTTGGCACACAGAACCCCCATGACCAACAGAAAATATGGGAGAAAGTTGGGAGGAAATGACAGTGATTTATGGGAGATGTAGTTCACCTACATTTGGAGAGCACTTTGAACCCAAACAACCCTGGATCTGGACCAAACTTGGCACAAATACTCAATATACCCAAATTTGAATACTGGTGGGGTTGGGGGGGGGGGGTAGATTTTGTCATTTGAGAGTTGTAGCTGCTGGGATTTATAGTTCACCTACAATCAAATAGCGTTTTGAACTCCAACTGCGGGGAGCCTGGCTCACGACACTGCCCCCTTACAGGGGTTCAGCGCCCCCCAAATTCTCCTGAGCCTCCCAGCGCTCCCCTGGATCGCCCCACCGTCCACCAGAGGGTGGTACCGCCCACTTTAGGAACCACTGGTATATATGTTGTTCTGAACTGCGAAGAGCAAACTACTTTTTCTTTGTTGTTCACCTGCATGGAATATTTTCTTTCTCTGGCAAAGTGGTCAAACGTGAACTACTCGTGGTTTATTTTACATCACCGCCCTGGTTGCAGCCACAGCTCCTTTAAGGGTTGCCTGCAGTAGTGAGTGCCTTCTAGGTGTTCTCAGAGGCACTCTTAGTCCTGCAGTAAGAGTTGATGCTACCTATTGGGCCAGAAAGCCAGAGAACAGTCTTAGTTTCCTATCAATAGGGTTCAGTGCGTTTCACGTTCTGTGAATTTCTTTTCCCAAAAGGAGGTAGCCGCAGGATGTCCTCCATTCTCTTCCCCCTGGCATAAGGGGATTACCCATAGGGCCAACATAGGCCATGGCCTAGGGGCGCAAGCCGAGGGGGGCGCAGATCACGGACCAAAAAAAATTGTTATAAAATAATAAGCAATTGGCTCCTGCTGCCTGGTACCCAAAAGGAGGCGGAGCCAACGCCGGGCTCCGCGGAGGCAGCGCTCGTGCTCGCCGCGTCAGCCTCAGCCCATCCATCTACGCCACTGCTTCACAGCCAGTGCTTCTGCGTCTGAGGGGAGGGGCCTGCCTGGCCTGACTCAAAGTGGCTTCCTTCGCAGGCTGCTGAGGGAAGAGGATGACGCGGGAAAGAAGGGTGGCGTGCGGCGTCGAAGGCCTGGAGGGGAGCCAAAGGCAGAGGAAGGCCCCGACTCTCTGCAGCCAATGGGACATGAGCTGCATGTGGGGCCGCCTCTGAAGTCGCTGCCCCGAAGAGCATGCTCTAGACCCAGCCCAGCTTTCCCCGTCCCTTTGGGCCTCGGCTCTGTGGCACTCGCTCGCCCTCCTCTACCTCCTCGAGTCCTTCCCGAGGGGTAACGAACTCGCTCCCCGGCCCGCCACACAAAGGGGCCTGTTCCCTTCTCTTCAGTGACAGCACGCATGCACCTTTCCCCTCAGCCCCATTGACACAGGACGGGAAGGATGTGGTGGCGCGAGGCGGAGGGGGGGGGGAGAAGTGGGGTTGGTTTAAAGGGGGCGTAATTCCAAAGTGCAAAAAGCTGTTAATCCGGACCTGTCCCCTGGGGCTCGGCTTTCCAATCTTTGTCCCTCTGAACTTAGTAGCTCCCAAACAGTGTCTTTGGACTCCCAGTCCCATAATCCCTGATCACTGGGCAAAGCTGGCTGGGGCTCCTGGGAGTTGGGAGCCCCAAAACCTGGCAGACCCTCATGGACTTGATGCCTTTCCCTGCCCTGGTAAGTAGTGTCTTTTATTTAATTACAAAAATAGTGTGTAATTGCACCAAGGAGCAAAGAAAAGCCGAGGCTGAGTTTGGCGTAAGGACTTTGGCTGAGACTCCCTGAGAAAAGGCTCCCGTCCTCTCCCAATCCAGTTTTGGTATTGCATTAGCTTCAAAGGCAAAAAGATGGCTGCTCACAATGGCTCTGCAAAAAGAAATGCCGATGCGCAAAGATTTTGAGCAAGGCGGACACCGCCGTAAAGAGCCGCGAGACGGCACTTCCCATCAGCAGGAAGTGAGGTCCCCAGGCAGTGTCACCATTTGGCCAGTATAGTGCAAGCTGTCACTCCATTAAGGCACGGGGCCATGCAAAAGCAGAGAGGAAGTCAGTAGTGGCACCGAGAGGAAGTGCATAGCAGGCGCTGCAAACGGAATCTGAATGTCCCTGGCTCCGAATCCCAAATGCGCCTGGTTTCTTGATATTCCTCCAGCGCCGGCATGGCCAGCTTCTCCCTCGGCGGAGCCTGCTTTTGCCCGTTAGAAGTGGGTCCCAGTTTCCAGTCGCCCTTCCAGGGCGGATCAGAAGAGGGCCCTGGCGATCTTGCGCCCGGTGGCCTTGATCTTTGGGAAGGTGGCGCTGATTTCCATGCGCCTGGGGGTGGGGCTCCTGGGGGGCGGAGGAGGGGGAGGCGGCGGCGGCACCAGAGGTGGCGGGAGAGCCTTGTCTTGCGCTCTTTTCGCTCGGAGCATGAAGTCCTGGCAGGTGCCGTTCATGGCGTAGAAGACGTTGGCCGTTGGAGGGAAGGCCAGCTCTGCAGGAAGAGAAGGTGAAGGACAAAGCATAAATAAAGGGCAGGACCTGGCCTGGAAACATTCCCTGGGACAGGGTGTCAAGGTCTGCAATACAGGCGAAGGTGAAGGCTGCCAGGCCCAACATCTGAGTCAGTAGCAAGCAGGGAACAAGAACAGCTGCATCCTACCATGTAGGACCTCAGGCAAATGGGTGTCCTGGGTTAAGTGTTAAGTGTCCCTGGAAGACTGACACTGAGGATGTCACAAGAAATATAAAGTGGACCGGGCTGTGGCGCAGCTAGTTAGTAGCCCGCTGCATTAAATCAGGACTCACCGACAGGTCATGAGTTCAAAGCCAGCCCAGGTTGGAGTGAGCTGCTGATCATTAATAGTCTAGCTTTCTGTTGACCTATACAGCCCAAAATACAGTTGCTTCTGTCAAGTAAGAAATTTAGCTACTGCTTTATGCAGAGAGGCTAATTTAACTAATTTAACCTTGTGTGGAATGAGGAAGTACTCAATCGAAAGGACTCGGTGTTACAACTGGACGGTGAAGCAACAGCTCTCCCTGTGGCCGGAATTGAGTATACCCTCATGAAGCCGGAAAGCTGGAATGTTTAATTGCTATCTGTGTTGTCATGCCCGGATTACCCATAAGGCCGACAAGGACATGGCCTAGGGGCGCAAGCCGAGGGGGGGGGGCCCAGATCACGGACCGTGCCCCTCTTTCCACCTTTCTGATCCGTGCCCCTCTTTCCACCTTTCTCATGCCCCTCCTTGCTCCTCCCGGCAAAGTCTCTGCTCCGTCTCTCTCTCTCTCGCGCGCTCTCTCGCTTTCTCTTGTGCGCGCGCTCTCTCGTTCTCTCTCGCACGCTCTCTCTCTCGTGCACGCCTTTGGAGCGAGTTTGCACCCGCTGCGCTCTCCCCAAGCCTCCCGACTCCCGAGGAGACCTTCAGAGCACAGCGGAGCTTTCCAGCCGGTGGGTATGCATGGGGACCTTGGAGGTGGCGGGATGGTGCCTACTCGCCTTTCTTTTCTGCTCCGGAGGCACCATGGCGAAAGCCAGCCAAGTGTGGGTCTGAGTGGTGTGTGTGTGTGTGTGGGGGGCGTAATTCCAAAGTGTGGCCTAGGGTGCAAAAAAGTGTTAATCCGGGCCTGTGTGTTGTATGTCTAATAGTATTGAATGTTTGCCATGTCTATATGCATTGTAATCCGCCCTGAGTCCCCTGCAGGGTGAGAAGCGCAGAATATAAACACTGCAAATAAATAATATGAGTGGGTATGAATGAGCTGAATGGAAGATGAATGAATGAGAGTTAATAATTTTGGAGACACTGTTCTAAAAGATTAAAGTCTGCAATGACTAAATCATTAACTACCTGCTTCAGGGACTGTAATTAAAAGTTGCTAATGAGAAATGAAAAAAGTAAACTGTGATAAGAACTGTGACAGAACTGTGACAGTGATAAGAGAAGTGTTTACAATGTTAAGAAGGAAGTCAACGCAAGGCTAACACCAATCGTGAAGAGTCAACATTAATGTCATTAATATGCAACTTTGGGACGACATCAGCAGAATATGCCTATAAAAGACTCAATCTAATAATTCTCAAGTGTGACGGGAGAGGAAAAGTGTATCCACGTGACCACTTATTGCCTACTTGTGATGTAGAATCCTAGCACTGGAAGAGACCCCCAGGGGCCATCCAGCTGAACCCCCTGCCATGCAGGGAGGCACAACCAAAGCACTGCTGATAGATAGACAGCCTCTGCGGAAAAGCCTGCTGAGAAGGAGACTCCACTGCACTCCCAGGCAGCATGGGCCACTCTCGGGAAGTTCTTCCTCATCTTTCCAGTTGAATCCCTTTCCCTGCGATTTGAACCCATGGCCCCCTTGTCCCTAGCACTATGTTATTGTTGTTGAAACTTCAAATATGATGCCATATGACAGATTTATTACTTATGAACACAATATTGAGGAACTACTTCTCTTTGTCATGGATAAATGTCCATATTCCATAGCCGCCCTGAGTCCCCTTGTGGGAGAAGGGCGGGGTAGAAATAAAGTTAATAAATAAATAAATATCCATGTAGGTAAACATAATAGTCCAATCTGTCTGATTATTTAAAGAGTCACTTGTAAGAGGTCTACATGGTGACCAGGTTACAGCAAGGTGTCCCGGGTGAAGTTCCTTGTTTCGGTGTTGGTGATAAAAACACCTTCTTCAGGTAATGAATTCTTCTTAATATTTCAACAGGAGACAAGTTTCTGGTAAACAAAGTGTATTGTTGGCTGTACACTAATACCAGTAAATCTAAAAACACCGAAACAAGGAACTACATCCAGGATACCTTGGCCCACCTGGGGCGGCAAGGCTTTGTTTTGAATCTAACAGTGTTTCCAGTAGGATTATTTGACTTGTGACTTTGAAACACAGAGCTAAAATTATTTATTTTTATTATTTATTTAAATTTTTTGTACCCCGGCCTTCTCACCTCTATTGAGGGACTCAGACCGGCATAACAGCAAAAATGCAATGCTATACAATTTAAAAACAACTACAACAATATATTAAAATACATTTAAAATACATTAAAATTCCCCTGGGGTGAAGATTTTGCTTGTGCTGTGATACTTCCTGCGCCACGCCCCACTACAGCGGAGTGGACGGACACACCCACTACAGCACAGAGTGGACATTATAGTTTACTAAGGACTTGTGTATTTACAGGAACGGTGTGGCGCTCCACCTTCGTAAGTTCTCTACTGTCATTGTGTTTAGCCACCTGAGATTATTGTTACCAGGAATGTGGCACAGCTGGCTGGATGTCAGCTGCATAAGATCTCTACTGACCAGAAGGTGATGAGTTTGAGGCCTGCCCGGGTCGGGTTGAGCTCTCGACCAATTTGTGTAGCTTGTTGTCGACCTTTGCAACCCGAAAGACAGTTACATCTGTCAAGTAGGAAATTTAGGTACCACTTTATGGGGAGGCTAAATTTAACTGATTTCTAGAATGTTAAATTGCCTCTATGTCTGTCTATATATGTTGTATGTCAATGGCCTTGAATGTTTGCCTGTATATGTGCATTGTGATCCGCCCTGAGTCCCCTGTGGGGTGGGAAGGGAGGAATATAAATGATGTAAATAAATAAAAATAATAATTCTATTGGCTTTATTTATTATTTATGTGAATATTTGATACATAGGATATTAGTCCTATTGTAGGCTGTGAACAGATACTTATAGATGATGCAGTGATTCAATCTGAACACTAGATGGTTAGACATTTGTTAGACATTTACACCGCTCCTAGTGATACTTTTTTTCATTGACTGCTTACTTATATACTGAGAGCGACATTTCTTTTGTGTGTTGCAGACTTGTAACCTGGTCACCATGTAGAACTCTTCTCTGACACAACCTTGGTTGCCACAAATAGTCCTTTGAAACATCTACAAGTGACTCTTTAAATCATCAGATACATTGGACTATTATACGACTCTGGCCCAGCTTACTTGTCCGAACGTATCTCCCTCTTCGTTCCGCCTCGTAGCTTAAGATCCGCCGGGGAGGCCTTGCTCTCGGTCCCTCCGGCTTCGCAAACGAGACTGGTGGGGACGAGGGACAGGGCCTTCTCGGTGGTGACCCCCCCCCCCAACCGCCTATGGAACTCGCTCCCCAGCGAAGTTAGATCGGCATCCTCCCTCCTTTCTTTCAGAAGAAAATCAAAGACATGGTTGTGGAACCAGGCGTTTGGCTAATAGATATAACAGCACTGAACATTGAATATGAGCTGTGATTGTTGAAATGGGAAAGGCTTTTATGATGGTTGATTATTGCTGTTTTTAATCTTGATATTTGTATGTTTTTATTGTGTTTTTATTGTAATTTATTGTGGCATCGAATCGTTGCCATTGTTAGCCGCTCTGAGTCCCCCTATGAGGGTGAGAAGAGTGGGTTAAAAATGATGTAAATAAATAAACTATGTTTATCTACATGAATATGGACATTTATCCATGACAAAGAGAAGTTGTTCCTCGGTATTGTGTTTCTAAGTAATAAATCTGTCATATGACATCATATTTGAAGTTTCAACAACAATAACATAATACTTTGTGTATTTTAGAAATAGATTATCTGTGTTAGACAACTGCAAGAGAAATGTCGAGAGCAGAACAAAGGACTCTATGTCACATTTGTCGACCTCACCAAAGCCTTCGACACTCTGAGCAGAAAAGGTCTGTGGCAGATCCTGGATCGACTAGGATGTCCCCCCAAATTCCTCAAAATGATTATCTTGTTACATGAGGGTCAGCGTGGTCAAGTCAGATATGGCGATGCTCTTTCGGCGCCCTTTCTAGTAACTAAT
Organism: Anolis apletophallus; assembly: GCA_030556195.1. NCBI lineage: Eukaryota > Metazoa > Chordata > Lepidosauria > Squamata > Anolidae > Anolis > Anolis apletophallus. The sequence goes on from JARBWK010000001.1 coordinate 215,881,443, forward strand.
GGAGTGAAACAAGGTTGTGTTCTTGCACCAACCCTATTTACAATCTTCTTCAGCATGATGCTCCAAAGGGCTATGGCAGACCTCTAAGAAGAAGACGGCAAATATATACGCTATCGTACTGATGGCAGCTTGTTCAGCTTAATCCACCTGAGGGCTCGCACTGAGACTCTAAACTATCTAGTCCATGAGCTCCTTTTTTGTGACAATGCTGCCCTTGTCGCCTATTCAGAAGCAGCCCTGCAGCGCCTAACATCCTGCTTTGCAACAGCTGCAGAGCTGTTTGGGCTGGAAGTCAGCCTGAAGAAAAGGGAAGTCCTCTACCAGCCCGCACCACAGGAAGAACACCATCATCCCCACGTCAGCATAGGAAAATCTGTGCTTAAGTCCGTCCAGCAGTTCACCTACCTGGGAAGCATCATCTCTTCAGACGCCAAGATTGATAAAGAGATAGATCACAGATTAGCAAAGGCATAGAGTGCATTTGGAAGGCTTCACAAAAGAGTCTGGAGCAACAAGCACCTGAGGCAAAGCACCAAAATCAGTGTGTACAGAGCTATCGTACTGTCTATTCTCCTCTATGGGTCTAAAACATGGGTCACCTATCGCCAACACCTACGACTCCTCAAACACTTTCATCAGTGCTGTCTTCACACAATCCTAAATATACACTGGACCGACTATGTGACTAATGTTGCTGTCCTTGAGCAAGCAGGGATCACCAGCATTGAGGCCATGCTATTGAGAACACAGGTGCGTTGGGCAGGGCACATCTCTAGGATGGAGGACCACCGCCTCCCAAAGATACTACTCAATGGTGAACTCGCCACAGGTCAGCACAAGAGAGGCGCCCAAAAAGAGATATAAGGACTCCCTGAAACAGCATCTCAGGCTCGGCCAGATTGATCACCAACAATGGTCCACCCTGGCTTCACATCAGGAGGCATGGAGATGCACTATCCACAATGCTGCGGCCTCTTTCGAGAAAACATGCCGAATGGGTCTCAAAGCGAAACGACAACTCAGAAAGAACCGCAACTTGGAAACAACATCACCCAAGGAGACTTTCTGCTGTGCTTTCTGCAACCGAACTTGCCTATCTCAGATTGGCCTTTTTAGTCATCAACGTGCTTGTAAAAAGCGTGGGATGAGTCCTTCCTAAGAATCTTCGTTCGCGAAGTAATGCCGAGATATATTACTGGTCCCTAGTGCAGCCGGCAGTCACTTTTCCCTCTCCTCCTCCTCAATGGGACACTCTTTGAAGTCTTGGAACATGGTTCTCATGTTCCCTCTCTACCTTCTCTTCTCCCAACTAAACATCTCCCAGGAGAAAAGGAGGAAGGAAAAAGAAAAGGGCGGAAAGAAGAGAAAGATGGAAGAGAATGGCTGGAGGGTGTGGGGCGGTTGGCGGCTCTGGAAGGCTGGGCTCGCCCTGCGGCGATGGCACATGCACAAAACTTCCACGTGTGCGCCATTGCCGTGGGGCAGGCCTAGCTGTCCGGAGCCGCTGATCACCCTGCACCGCAGGGCCAGGAGGGAGGAGCGTTTTGCAGCCGGGAGCGCTCCGCCTCTTGCCGTCTCCAGAGCGTTCCTCCTTTTCGGCTTTGTGGTGTGGGGCGATGGGGACAACATAAAATGCGCCCCTGAATATTGGCAAGTGGTAAGCAAATGCTTACTTTGCGGAGTGCAAGATCCGGCTCTGCTCAGAGGGAGTGTAACTCCCTGCAGCACAGTTTTGCCCCTTGTCACTTGCTACCAGTAGGAATTGGCGGTCTCCGCAGCAGATCCGATTTCGGTTTTAGCTCGAACATTGAAGGAGCAGAAGCTATTTTTGGCAGCGCATTTGCAGGACCCTTTCACAAGCCCTCCGATGGTCAACTGTGCCGCTGATGTGTCTCTGCGTGCCCCCCCCCCTTGGGCCGCTCTCAGATTGGGTTACTGCCAAAGCCAATGGGGCTTGCTCAAAACGCAGCAGCGCAGAATGCTATGGATTGCATACGTTAATTCCCTCCCAGTGTCCTGAACTGACTTTGCTTGCTGCAAATGGAGTCCAGAGCGCCAAGGCAGCTCAAGCAAACGGCTTTGGCCTCTCCTGACCTTTCTGCATGTCTCAGTTTCACGGGGCCAACTCTTAATCTGTCAAGCTATTTATGTTTCATGGTTGGGATCCGTTAACGGGCATCTTCTCCTGCGTGCAGTGCATTAGGGTCAGGATCAAGAGCCCTGCCCCCTCTTTCTCTTAAGGCTCATTGTCAGGGAAGTGCACTCATTCCCACAGAGAGCAAAAGGTTGTTATGTTCCAGCCCCCCAAACCCATTGCTGGTCCACCTGACCAACCCCCTTGCCCTGAAGGGGCCAGGCGGGACCCCCTTTCAACACCCTCCGGGACCCACCTCGTCCGCCCGGGAGGAGCTGCACCAGTTGGTACTGGGGGGCCAGGCCCCGGTCCTGGTTGTGCTTCTCCAGCGCCTTCGCAATCACAACAGGGGCCTTGTCTTGGCTGGTGACCTGCCGGAAGAAAGAAGACTTTGTTGTTCCCCATGGTCAACATTGGGGGAACCATAAGTCCAGGTACGGGGTGCAGCAATTTAATTCATTCAGGTAGAGTCCTAGCTTGCTCCATCAATGTTTAACATTTTCACAAATGACCAGCCATTGCCAGAAGGGACAGAGAGCTTCATCTATGCTGATGAGCGTGCCATCACCACTCAAGCCGGGAGCTTTGAAATGGCTGAACTGAAGCTCTCCGAAGCTCTTGCTGCTCTTACTGCCTATTATAGAGAAAACCTGTAATAGAAGGACCTTCTTATAGCAACACCGGAGGCACTCCAAGTGGCCAGCTATAGTCAAATGACATTTAATATAGTGCCTAGTTTTTCAAACTTTGTGTTTTTTAAAAACATGACAACTGTGCCCTTGGTCTGCTTCTGATACAATAAATCTATCTATCTATGTATATAATAAAAGTGAATGTTTGTATGAATGCGTGCGGAGGGCGAAAGGATATGTGGCAGCTTTCTGATTGGTTGCCACTATGGGATTATTTGCATAACGCCTCTGATTGGCCAGCACCACCAACATTCCGACACTCCAAAATGGCAGAGGGGGGTAAGGAAAAGGCCTGAGGCCGTCAGCCATGGTGGGAGTTTAAGGACAAAACACTTTGCGGCCCCAACAATGACAGAACAAGACCAAACTTGGCACACAGAACCCCTAAGACCCACTCTACATCCTGGTGCAGTTTGAGGGAGGGGGGACCATGGATGACGGGACTTGCGGTACTTTAACTCACTTCCTTAGAGCACTGTGGCCCACACCAATGACGGATCAGGACCAAACTTGGCACATAGAGGCCCAGTGGCCCACTTTACAACCTGGTGCGGTTTAGGGCAATATGGGCAACAAATGATGGGATTTGCAGTACCTTCACCCGATTCACTTCCCACAGAACACTGTAGCCCCTACAAATAACAGACCAGGCCCAAACTTGCCACACAGAGTACTCATGGCCCACTCTACATCCTGCTGCAGGTATAAGGGGGATGGATCATGGATGACGGGGCTTGCAGTACCTTCAGTAATTTCATGACACCACTGCAACTCCCAATAATGCTGGATCACAGAGCCCCCATGTCCCACTCTACATCCTGGTGCAGTTGAGAGGAGGACAGACTACAGATGATGGGGATTGCAGTAACTTCAGTAATTTCATGATACCACTGCAACTCCCAATAATGATGGCTCACAGCCAAACTTGGCAGACAGAGCCTCCATGACCCACTCTACTTCCTGGTGCTGTTTGGGGAGGGTGGACCATGGACGATGGGACTCGCAGTTCCTTCACTAGCTTCCTGACACCACTGCGAGCCACATAAATAACTGCTAAAGACCAAATAATACGTTTCTCAAAAAACCCAGGCCGGGCCGGGTCCCCAAGCTAGTAAGTAATAAATCTAACAGAGGATAGGGAATCCCTTTCGGAGTGGCTACATTTTTGTGCTGCTGCTATAAAACTGAGCAGACAGTCTGCAGGTTAAGTATCATGTATGAAGGCGAGGGTGGTTGCATTTAATGTTTTGAACTTCTGGTTTTTTATGCTTAATGTTTCATTAATGTTTAACGTTTGATTATAATTTTAATGTTTCACACTTCTGGTCTGTGAACATATAATAAAATTCATGCCTCAACACTAGGAAGACCTTCCTTCCTAGTGTTGAGGCATGAATTTTATTATATGGGAAGAGCTGTTTGCCTTCTCTGGAGGGTATTATGCAGAGGTTGAATGGTCATCTATTGGGAGGGCTTAGATTGCGTCTCCCGGCCCAGCAGGAGGAGGTTGGACTGTATGGCTCTTGGAGTCCCTCCCAACTCTACGATTCTAACAATCCTGACCTCTGGTAAATTGGTGAGCGGGAGATATACGTATGTTTTTCGTCCCCTGCATCCCACCCCCAATTGCTGCTCACCAGGATGCTCTTGTAGAGGGTGCCGTCCTGCAGGGCCATGCTGACACGGATGATGCGGCACTCGGAGGCAGAAGCGCTCCCAGCCACCTGTCCCGCAGGGTAGGCCGACCCACAGGAAGCGGAGCGGCGATGGCCCTTGACGAAGGTCCCTCCTTGGGGTGGAGGAGGGGCCAGTCCCCCTAGGGAAAGCGGCGCGGTGCTGTCGGGGGCCGAGTCCAAGGCAGAGACCGAGGGCCACTTGGTGTGCTGCGGGAGGAAAGAGGTCATCAGCCAAGGAAGGGTTTATAGAGGTCATCCAGTCCAGCCCCCTTCTGCAGGCAAGGGGACATTATTTAAGTCCTCCCAACAGGGTTTGAGTCCATGCTCAGCTATGGAAGGTCACTGCGGTGAGGCACACACTCCCAGCCCCAGAAAACCCCATGACAGAGCTGCCTTAGGGTCGCCATAAGCCAGCAATGACTCAAGAGCCACACAACAACAAAAGTAGAAGGGGCGGGCTCAGCTAAGGAAGCCATAGCTGCCCTGGCTTTGAAGTAATCCCGAGGGAGGATAGCTTGGAGGTCCCTCCATGAATTGAAAGACATGAACTGGGCTGTGGACGATTGGATGTGTCTTGGAGGTCTCCAATCCATAGGTACTAAGATAAAGCCAACTTGTAGGCCCATCTGGCCAAGAAAGCGGAGCATTAGTTCAGCTTATATTTAGATCAGTGTTTTTCAACCTTTTTTGAGCTGCAGCACATTTTTTACATTTACAAAAACCCGGGGCACACAACCAACCAAAATGACAAAAAATGACACTCTAACACAGTAATACATATAGTTAATATGGTTTTAAATGTATTTATACACTCAGTGTGAAATACTGGGCCTGTTTCGATGAACACAACACAGATATCCTGGCAGGAATGGCAGAAAGACACACACGCTGTTGTGCTCTCTCTCTCTCTCTCTCTCTCTCTCTCTCTCTCTCTATATATATATATATATGTGTGTGTGTGTGTGTGTGTGTGTGTAATGTTAATTTGTGGGATTAACATAACTCAAAAACCACTGGGCAAATTGCTGCCAAATTTGGTCACAAAACATACTAATACTAACCCAAGGAGGGATCATCAGTCAAAAAATTGATTTTGTCATTTGGGAGTTGTAGTTGCTGGGAGTTATAGTTCACCCGCAATCAAAGAGCATTCTGAACTCCACCAATGATGGAACGGAATCAAACTTCCCACACAGAACTCCCATAACCAAGAGAAAATACTGTAAGAGTTTGGTGGGCATTGACCTTGAGTTTTGGAGTTGTAGTTCACCTCCATCCAGAGAGCACTCTGGACTCAAACAATGTTGGATCAGGACCAAGCTTGGCATGAATACTCAATATGCCCAAATGTGAACACAGATGGAGTTTGGGGAAAATAGACCTTGACAATTGGGAGTTACAGTTTCTGGGATTTATAGTTAATACACAATCAAAGAGCATCCTGAACTCTTGCAACAATGGAATTGAACCGAACTTGGCATATCGAACTCTCATTACCAACAGAAAGTACTGAAAGGCTTTGGTTGTTAATTGACCTTGAGTTTGGAAGTTGTAGGTCACCTACACCCAGAGAGCACTGTGGACTCAAACAATGTTATGTTATGTTGTTGTTTGTTTTCTATCCAGAATCACAATGTTGGAAGGAGGCTCACCACTTTAAGGTCCCCAAAACAGGCATGGGAAAACTTTGGCCCTCCGGGTGCTTTGGACTCCAACTCTCACCATTCCTAACAGCCTCAGGCCCTTTCCTGCTTAAGTGGCTGAGGGGGGAAAGGAAAAGGGCCTGAGGCTGCTAGAAATGGTGGGAGTTGGAGTCCAAACACCTGGAAGGTCCAAGTTTGCCCAGGCCAGCTTTTGACAGAGACCTCTTCCTTCCCCTTCGTGCCCTTTCTTCCCTCTTCTGCTGAATACTGACTTTTTCTTCTACACTGCCGCTTCTGCCGCCATTTAGATCCGAGGGGGCAGCGTGAGCGTGTTCAGGAGGGGAGGGGAGGGGAGGGAGGAAGGCGTGACCTGTGTGGGCGCTACTCCACAGACTCGCCCCAGAGCAAAGCGAGGCAAAGAGAGCAGAGCGAGGCTGGGAAGAAGGGAGCCCGAGTGGAGAAGAAAAAGTGTTCGGCAGGAGGGGGAAGAAAGGGTATTAGAGGTTTCCATTTCCCACGGCACACCTGATGATCGCTCACGGCACACTAATGTGCCACGACACACTGGTTGAGAAACACTGATTTAGATGACAGAATGAGACGAGACCTAAGCAGGGCTGTGGATAATGGGGTGTGACCCATGGGGTCTCCATAAGTCAAAAGCAACTTCAAGGCCCATCATCCCAATGAAGCTGAGGATTATGGATTGAGCTCATATTTATGACAGATGGAACCAAGCTCTAACTTGGCAAGACCTGAGCAGGGCAGTGGATGATGACTGGATGTGACTTAGTCTCCTCTTCAAAGGTTTCCTGTAAGTCGAAGTTAAATTGATGCCAGTTAAGGACAAGAGTAACATCAACATTCCCCCCATTTCACCTGGTTGAAGTGTGTTTGTCCCCGGTCGGGCAACGTGGGAGGCAGAAGCAGGTCTGGAGGCGGGTTCGAGGAGCAGGACCGGTCCCAGGGGACGAGGGTGCTCATGCTGAGGGAGGTGAGGAGGCTGCACACCCCCCCCAAGAGAGAAAGAGTCAGAGAAGGCCTGTCAAATGGGGGCACCCCCATAGTGCACCCCTCAATCCCTCCCAATACCAGGATTTTCAGAGAGGCCCACTGCACTCCCATCATCCCCACTGTGCCCAGGACCCAGCAGCTTCTCACTCGGTGCAGTGGGTGATGACCAGGGTGGGCTTCCCGGCCTTGGCGGGGGTCCCTCCTTCCACTGGTGGCTCGATGGCGCAGGAGAGCTGGTAGCTGGGGATGCAAAGGGACAGGAAGTGGAGCGTCACCATTTGATGATGTCATCACCATCCTACAGATTGGTGATGATGAAGTAGCTAGTCCAGATAATGTTTTGGGACATTTCCATATGCATCATGAGACACATTGCAGACGGGACCTACACCTCTAAACATGGAAGTCACCTTCATCTATATACCATACTGACTCCAATGCAACAGCGAATCAAATGCGCCACTCAATTTTAAAAACAATGAAACCAAAACACATATTTGTTGGTGAATGTAATTTCTAATTTGGCCCAAAAAAAGGTGTGCATTACGGTTGCTGCCTGCTTAGGAGTCCTACTTTGAAAACCAAAAGTGTTAGGACACCAAATCTTCCATCAATGGAGGTTGGACAGAATCTCTGAAGATGCCATTAGCCACAGATGCAGGCAAAACGTTAGGAGAGAATGCTGCTGGAACATGGCCATATAGCCCGAAAACACTCCCTGCAACTGTATGTACATATGCATCGTTCAGAAGTAACAAGAGGGCGGTACATAGACAAAAAGGATCAGCTGCTGACCTCAATGTATGCATGCATCGCTCAGAAGCAGCCACAAGAGGGCAGTGTATAGAAAGGATCAGCTGCTGCCTTCTATGTTTCTATGTATGCAGTGCTCAGATGTAACCACAAGAGGGCAGTATGTAGAAAGGATCAGCTGCTGCCATCTATGTTTCTATGTATGCAGTGCTCAGAAGCAGCCACAAGAGGGCAGTGTATAGAAAGGATCAGCTACTGCCTTCTATGTTTCTATGTATGCAGTGCTCAGATGTAACCACAAGAGGGCAGTGTATAGAAAGGATCAGCTGCTGCCTTCTATGTTTCTATGTATGCAGTGCTCAGATGCAACCACAAGAGGGCAGTGTATAGAAAGGATCAGCTACTGCCTTCTATGTTTCTATGTATGCAGTGCTCAGATGTAACCACAAGAGGGCAGTGTATAGAAAGGATCAGCTACTGCCTTCTATGTTTCTATGTATGCAGTGCTCAGATGCAACCACAAGAGGGCAGTGTATAGAAAGGATCAGCTGCTGCCTTCTATGTTTCTATGTATGCAGTGCTCAGAAGCAGCCACAAGAGGGCAGTGTATAGAAAGGATCAGCTGCTGCCTTCTATGTTTCTATGTATGCAGTGCTCAGATGTAACCACAAGAGGGCAGTATGTAGAAAGGATCAGCTGCTGCCTTCTATGTTTCTATGTATGCAGTGCTCAGAAGCAGTCACAAGAGGGCAGTGTATAGAAAGGATCAGCTGCTGCCTTCTATGTTTCTATGTATGCAGTGCTCAGATGCAACCATAAGAGGGCAGTGTATAGAAAGGATCAGCTGCTGCCTTCTATGTTTCTATGTATGCAGTGCTCAGAAGCAGCCACAAGAGGGCAGTGTATAGAAAGGATCAGCTACTGCCGTCTATGTTTCTATGTATGCATTGCTCAGAAGCAGTCACAAGAGGGCAGTGTATAGAAAAGATCAGCTGCTACCTTTATGTTTCTATGTATGCATTGCTCAGAAGCAGTCACAAGAGGGCAGTGTATAGAAAGGATCAGCTGCTACCTTTTATGTTTCTATGTATGCATCACTCAGAACCAGTCACAAGAGGGCAGTGTATAGAAAGGATCAGCTGCTGCCTTCTATGTTTCTATGTATGCAGTGCTCAGATGTAACCACAAGAGGGCAGTGTATAGAAAGGATCAGCTGCTACCTTTTATGTTTCTATGTATGCAGTGCTCAGAAGCAGCCACAAGAGGGCAGTGTATAGAAAGGATCAGCTACTGCCTTCTATGTTTCTATGTATGCATTGCTCAGAAGCAGTCACAAGAGGGCAGTGTATAGAAAAGATCAGCTGCTACCTTTTATGTTTCTATGTATGCATTGCTCAGAAGCAGTCACAAGAGGGCAGTGTATAGAAAGGATCAGCTGCTACCTTTTATGTTTCTATGTATGCATCACTCAGAACCAGTCACAAGAGGGCAGTGTATAGAAAGGATCACCTGCTGCCTTCTATGTTTCTATGTATGCAGTGCTCAGATGTAACCACAAGAGGGCAGTATGTAGAAAGGATCAGCTGCTGCCTTCTATGTTTCTATGTATGCAGTGCTCAGATGTAACCACAAGAGGGCAGTATGTAGAAAGGATCAGCTGCTGCCTTCTATGTTTCTATGTATGCAGTGCTCAGATACCACCACAAGAGGGCTATGTATAGATAGAAAAGAATCGCTAATATAAATATGGGCCCGAGAAGGTTTGCTTTAACCTCAATTGAATTATTGTTGTTGTGATCATCGTTGTTGTTGTTATTTTCCATGCGACGTACCTTTGGGTCTCGCTGAGGCTGGGCAGGCGCTGGAACCACCGCTGGAGAGAAGGGTCCGGACTCAAGGCGTAGTTGCGGCAGTTGGCCTGCAGGAGGCGCAGCTGGGTCATGATCTCAAATTCCTGGGAAAGACATTTGGGGGGAAGAAGTGCGGAAGAGGAAGAAGCCATTGGCCCTCTTTTCAGGAAACTCCCTCCCCCCACCCCAAAGGAGGATGAGTGGCTTTTCCTTTTACCTTTCGGTGCTTCTCGAAGTTGATGTAGCCGTTCTGGAGCAGAAAGAGAGGCGGGCTTAGTAGGAGGGAAGGACGCACAGAGGTTCCGAATCCTGACCTCCCTTCCTTTCAAACTCCTACCAAACTGACTTAAGAGAGTTTTCCTAAACAATGTACAGCACAAGCTCGGACAGTGCATTTATACCCTGCAAACAACAGATAAGCACTCTGCTGTGTGTATGGGTTTGTTTTCACTGCTTGCCTTTGAGACATTCATTCCATTGTGCGGTGATCCTGGGAGGGACAGTTTGGAAAACTATAAATCACGACCGATCCCGTCTCGACAACCCTCTTTGGCAGAGAAGGCAGAAGACCTCGCAACACTGTGTCTCCCAGCACCCCCCGAGCATTGAGACATGGGTTCAAACTGCATTCAATTCTGCAGTGTGGATGGAGCACCCCGTTTTGGGTGGGGGTCCCACCCATCAATCCGCCCCTCCCTTTCCACTCACCTTCAGCCGGTTCTTTGCGGCTGCGTCCAGCATCACCAGGTCCTTCAGGAATGTGCCCAGGTAAGGGACCACCCCCTGTGTGGTATTTGGGGGGGGGGGGATGCAAACAAAGAGGGAAAGGTCAGCAGAGGAGGAAGCTACGCCCACCAAAGTCCCCCCAGTATAGAATCCTAGGGTCTATAGCTCTCATTGTCCTTGGCCAGAAAGCCCCAAGGCCGCCCCATACTGTGTGGCGCTGTACCGTAGGCCGCTGTTCCAGGGACCGCCGGTGGTGATGGTGGTGATGGTGCCGCCGCTGGGTGGGCTCTGTCCCAGGGGCTCCTCGGGGGGGCCCTTCCTGCGGGAGAAGCACAGAGAGGAGGATTAGGCCCATAATGGAGGATTTGAACCTGGCTCATCGTCATCATCATTTATTATTATTTATTAGTATTATCTCTTCAGAAGAGACTCAAAGAGGCTTTAGGGTCATCAGTGAAGACTCAAGCCCATGTCTTTGCAGTCACAGATTTGACCCCAAGTCCTTAGAGTCAGGATGTTATTGTTAAGGAGCCCGCGGTGGCGCAGTGGGTTAAAGCACTGAACTGCTGAACTTGCTGACCAAAAGGTCACAGGTTTGAATCCGGGGAGCAGAGTGAGCTCCCGCTGTCAGCCCCAGCTAATAATAATAATAATAATACTTTATTTATACCCCGCCACCATCTCCCTAAGGGGACTTGGGGCAGCTTACATGAGGCCAAGCCTGATAACACATAATAAAATAACACAAAGCTAATAATAAAACAATACGATCAATATAACTCAGTCCTACACAATAAGCTTCTGCCAATCTAGCAGTTTGAAAACATGCAAATGTGAGTAGATCAATAGGTACCACTCCAATGGGAAGGTAATAGTGCTCCATGCAGTCATGCCAGTGGCCACATGACCTTGGAGGTGTCTATGGACAACACCGGCTCTTTGGCTTAGAAATGGAGATGAGCACCAACCTCCAGAGTCGGACACGACTGAACTTAATGTCAGGAGAAAACCTTTACCTATGTTAATGTGGCATTGAATTATTGCCAATTTGGAAGCCGTTCTTAGTCCCTTTTGGGTTGAGATAGAGCGATCTCTTCAATCATCGATCGCTCCATCTTCACAGGCGCGATAGGTGGGGGCGAGGGAGAGGGCCTTCTCTGTGGTGGCCCCCCGACTCTGGAACTCGCTGCCTAAGGATAGCAGACAGGCCCCACATGGGCAGTTTCTAGGAGGAGCTTGAAAACATCGTTGTTTCAATGTGCCTTCCTGGAATAAAGTAAATAACGCCCTGCTCTGATCAACCCTTGCAAGATGTCCTCAGAAGCACTTTAATCACCTGTTGGGTTGTCTGCACATTATTTTCTAAAAACCCTCCTATGACAAACATTCTACCTTTGTTCACACCCAGTGTTATTTATTTTTAAATTTTAATAATTTACATCTGGTCAAGCCATAATGTTTAAAACTGTGCTGTTGTTGTTTATTGCTTACCAGCTTGGGGACCCGGCGCTGCCCGGTTATTTGAGAAAAGCATTGTTTATCTGTGCTCCAAGTTTAGTCTAGATAAATGTCAGATGGGTTCAGTGGATATGGGTGAAGTACAACTTCCATATCAGAGTCCAATAGTCCATTCTCCTCCAAACTGCATCAGGATGCATAGTGGGTCATGGGCACACTGTATGCCAAGTTTGGGCATGGTCTGTGATTTGTAGGGGCTGCAATGTTCTGTGGAAAATGAATAGGGTGAAGACTGCAAATCCTATCATTTGTGAGCCATCCTGCCGTAAACCACACCAGGTGTGTAAAGTGGGCCATTGAGCAGAGGCCAAGTTTGGTCCTGATTTGTCATTGGTGTGGGCTACAGTGCTCTAAGGAAGTGAATTAAAGTACTGCAAGTCCCATCAACCATGGTCCATCCTCCCTCAAACTGCACCAGGATGTAGGGTGCATCTTGGGGGGGGGGGTCTGTGTGCCAAGTTTGGTCTTGTTCTGTCAATGTTGGGGGCCTAGTCAGGAAAATCAAGTTGAGGAAGCCTAACAATATCCCATGAGCTGAGACCTAGTCAGGAAAATCAAGTTAAGGAAGTCTTGCTGTCAATTTTGGGCCTGGTCTGTGATTTATAGGGATTACAGTGTTGTTTGGGAAGTGAATCAGGTGAAGGTACTGCAAATCCTATCATTCGTGGCCCACCCTGCCCTAAAGCACACCAGGTTGTGAAGTGGGCCATTGGGCCCCTGTGTGCCAAGTTTGGTCCTGATCCGTCATTGCTGTGGGCCGCAGTGACTGACTGCCTGAGGCCTTTCCTGTTCCCTTTGTGTCACCTTAGAATGTTGGAATGTAGATGGCCATTCAGAGTCCTTTATGCAAATACTCCCTCAGTGACAACCAATCCCCTCTGTCTGGTGCCTTAGAGTGTTGGAGTTCTGAGGCTGGCCAATCAGAGTCCTTTATGCAAATAATTCCACAGTGGCAACCAATCGAAACACTGCCACATATTCCTCCGTACCGCAAACACTGACTTTTATTATATACATAAATTGTAAGGTATAGTGATTGTTTTATTTGCTGTTGTGTTATTTTACTATGTGTTGTTGGGCATGTAAGCCGCCCCGAGTCCCTACTGGGAGATGGTGGTGGGGTATAAATAAAGAATAATAATAATAGAGCGAGGAAAAATACAGTAAATATATAAATAGTTGTTATTGTTGTTTTGTTTATTTATACCCTTTTTCTCTCTCAAAGCGGCTTTAGAGTCATAAGTCAGGATTCAAACCCAGGTCTTTACAGTCATAGATTTGAACCAGGGTCTTTAGAGCCATAATCCAATACTTGGGCCCATCCACCATGCCTGCTCCCCAATATATTTCTATCACAAGATCTCAGGGCAGTGGGCAAAGGAAGCCAAAACAATTTAACACAGGGTGCACCTACACTGCAGAATGAATGCTGTTGTTGTTATTGGGCTTGGACTGCCCAAGCTCAAAGCTATAGGATCCTCGGAGTCGCAGTGCAGCAAGGCTCAAGCACCCTCTGCTAAAGGACTTGTGAAACTGCAGCTCTCAGGACCCCGTGGCATTGAATCAATGCTGCACTCATTCCACAGTGCAGATAGATGCACACAGATCTGGCCTGGGTTCCTCCCTCAAGCGGAGGCTGCCTCTTTGGCCCGGTGGGACTCTCTGCCACATGAACTGGGGATGACATGGCCTTGAAGGGCTCTGCACCAACCTGGAAGAGGAGCCTCCGGCTTTGGCTGTAGTTGTCCTCCTCGGAGCAGACGGCACTCAGCTCCTCGTAGCAGCGGAGGCAGTCCCTGCAGAAAAAGGAAGGACAAAGAAAATGAATCAAATGCATTGTTATTGTTATTATTATTATTCTTTGCTCAGTTTGCAGCAGTGGAAGCCAGATGGAAACAAAGGGGGAGGGGAGAGAGAAACCGGGATGTCTGACTCACTATAGCAGTTCGAAATAACTCACAGGAGCCGTCCCGGATTTTACTCAGAACTTTTACTAAACAATATCATAACATGGTGGGAAGCACATAACATGGTGAGGAGATGGAGGAGAGTATTGAAGATGCTGGAGACGACTCCGAGAGGGAGTGGAGAGAAGCCCAACAGTGGTTGGAGCAGAGCGATGATACGACAGCTTGCATAAGTTATGATGTCCTGTAGTAAAGTTTTGAGTAAAATCCGGGACGCCTCCTGTGAGTTATTTCGAACTGCTATAGTGAGTCTGACACCGGGACATTGTAAAAGCAGCAGTTTGAATGGAATTGTAGAAAAGTTGTATGGTTGAGCTCTATATACCGTAGTCTAGAGAGGCCATCCTAAGATGAGGCCTGGAAAACTACAAGAGGAGGTGAAGAATTCGTGGACTGTAATTAAAAGTTGCTGAACTGTTGCACCGGGAATGTGGCGCAGCTGGCTGAGAGTCAGCTGCATAAGATCTCTACTGACCAGAAGGTCATGAGTTTGAGGCTTGCCCGGGTCGTGGTGAGCTCTCGACCAATTGTGTATCTTGTTGTCTGTCTATATATGTTGTATGTCTATGGCATTGAATGTTTGCCTGTATATGTGCATTGTGATCTGCCCTGAGTACCCTGCGCGGTGAGAAGGGCGGAATATAAATGATGTAAATAAATAAAGCCTGGAACCCCAGGTCTCGGCTGTGGCCAAGGGAGCTTTTGAACAGCTCGCCCGTATCTTGGGAAGTCGGACTTGGCCACGGTGCTCCACACTCTGGTTACATCCCGTATAGACTACTGCAACGCTCTCTACGTGGGGTTGCCTATGAAGACTACCCGGAAGCTGCAATTAGTCCAGCGCGCAGCAGCCAGACTACTAACGGGAGCGGGGTACAGGGAGCGCACAACTCCCCTGTTGCGCCAGCACAGGCTGCCAATTAGCTTCCGAGCACAACTCAAAGTGCTGGTGTTGACCTACAAAACCCTATACGGTTCCGGCCCAGTTTACCTGTCCGAACGTATTCTCCCCTATGAACCGTCAAGAGTGTTAAGATTGTCTGGAGAGGCCCTGCTCTCGGTCCCACTAACTTTGCAGGCACGTCTGGTGGGGACGAGGGACAGGGCCTTTTCTGTGGTGGCCCCCCGGCTGTGGAATTCCCTCCAAAATTATATTAGATCCGCCCCTTCCTCCTGACTTTTAGGAAGCGGGTGAAAATGTGGCTGTGCAATGAGGCCTTCGCAGAATGAAGGAGGAGATTGTGAAGCGACTAAAGTCGCTAATCATTTTATATGGACCGAATATATGGATTAAGTTGGACTTGATTTTACTTTGGCAGAAGGCTTTTAAAATGTATTTATTGTACTGTATTTTATTGTAAATTTATGATGCTTTTAGATTTTAAATGTTAGCATTGAATACTTGCTGTTTGCCGGTCTGAGTCCCTCTTCAGAGGTGAGAAGGCCGGGATATAAAAGTTTTAAATCTATCTATCTATCTATCTATCTATCTATTTATTACATATAATAAAAGTCAGTGTTTGCGGTGGTGCGACTGAGCGACCAAGCGACTGGAGGAATACGTGCCAGCGTTTCAATTGGCTGCCATTGTGGGATTATTTGCATAACAGGCTCTAACTGGCCAGCCTCAGAAATCCAACATTCTACGCCCCCAGACAGAGGGGATTGGTTGCCACTGAAATGGAATTTGCATAACTGCCTCCAAATGGCCAAGCACATTCAAACATTCTAAAGTGACTCAGAAGGAAAGGGAAAGGCCTCAGGCAGTCAGCCACTGAGGCCCACAGCACTGACAGATCAGGACCAAACTTGCCAAACAGGCGACCAATGGCCCACTACACAACCTGGTGTGGTTTAGGGCAGGATGGGCCACGAATGATGGGATTTGCAGTACCTTCACTTCATTCACTTCCCAAACAACACTAAAGCTCCTATAAAACACAAACCAGCCCCAAAATTGACAGAAAGGCTTCCTTAACTTGATTTTCCTGACTAGGCCTCAGCTCATGGGATATAGTTAGGCTTCCTTAACTTGATTTCCCTGACTAGGCCCCCGGGACTCGCAGTATCTTCACTAAGTTCCTGAGACCACTGCAAGCCACATAAACATCTAATAGGAACCAACCTTGACACACAATGCCTTCCTCAAATAACCCAGGCACCGCCGGGTCCTCAGCTAGTAAATAAATAAATAATTCCCCGTAGTCACCTATGGATGTGAGAGCTGGACCTTAGGGAAGGCTGAGCGAAGGAAGAGAGGCGCTTTTGAACTGTGGTGTTGGAGGGAAGTTCTGAGAGTGCCTTGGACCGCCAGAAGATCCAACCAGCCCAACTCCTCATTGAAGAATAGTAGAGGCAAAGATGAAGTCCTTTGGCCACATCATGAGAAGACAGGAAAGCTTGGAGAAGACAATGACGCTGGGGGAAATGGAGGGAAAAAGGAAGAGGGGCCGACCAAGAGCAAGATGGGTGGATGGTATCCTTGAAGTGACCGGCTTGACTCTGAAGGAGACCCTGGGGGTGTCCACGGGCAACAGGGAGCTCTGGCCTGGGGTGGTCCATGAGGTCACGAAGAGTCGGAAGCAAGTGAACGAATAAACAACAATGTCTAACCTAATTCTACCATCCAAGCCTTCTTCACAGATGGCCCTCCAGCCGCTGTTTGAAAATTTCCAGAGAAGGAAGGAGACTCTATTCTGGGTTCAGGAGAAAAATCTTGCTCTGACTGAGCTTCCGGTTAGACAGCCGTGATCAACAATTGTTGGCACTGTGGGCATCAGCCAAGAAGACACTCCGCTGTGTAGCTGAACGCTGTAAATCAGCACAAACACCACCCATTGCCGTCTGTTGTGTGACGAAGCTTATCTGGCGATTGTCTGCTGTGTGTCGGAAGCCATTCCCTTCAAGCAGCCCAACAGGAAGTTCTTCCTAATCTCGAGTTGGAGCCTCTTTTCCTGCCATTTCAGTCCACGGCTCCTCCATTGTGTCCCAGTCTCCGGAGCAGCGGAAAGGAAGCTTGGCCTTTCTTCAACGTGACATCCGTTCCAAGACGTACACCTCTCCCAGCCTTCTCTTCTCCAAGATAAACACCCACGGCCCCTTAAGGAGCTCTTCAGAGGGATTCCTGGTTTCCAAGCCTTCGGCCATGATGGTCTTCCTTCTCTTGCGGCCTTCCTTCTTGTCCGTCTCCTTCTCCAACTGCTTTACCAAGGCCTGGGTACCATACCTCTCAGTATGGTAAAGCACACATTATTATCTATTACAGTGGTGGGCAATTATTTTTTCCAAGAGGCCACACGAGAGCCCAATAATATTATGGAGGGACGCACCTAAAGGCGGAACTACATTCTAATCTACATAATTTATTTACTTACTATATTTACTATATATTACACATCATTAATATTAACATATTAATATATCAAGAATTATTCATATATTATTAGTATTAATATCATAATTATTATATTATCGTATATATATATAGACATTATAATATATTGAAATTATAATATAATATAACATTATTATATTATATTATAATTATATATAAAATAATAATAAAAACCACTAAAATTATATTAAATTCAAGAAGACAAGTTGCGAACCAAGATAAAGGCTGACATCCTGAAGAGAGGAAGGATCCCAAGATGGAATGGCCCAATGGACCCAGCCCAGAGGATGGCAAAGCGGACCCATCCGCCGCCACAGCAGAGGAGAACAGAACAGCAGGCGATCAGAGGCTGCAGGCCTCCGCCCGCTCTCGCCCCCAGCCATTCCCCAGCTGATCGCCCTGCCATGGAGTGCCTGACATCCCTGGAGGCGATCTGGGCCTGCAGAGAGAGCAGTCAGTGATCTGAGGTAGCTGATCGCCCTGGCGACCCGGAAGACGATCCAGGGATGGCAGGCACTCCAAAGCCGCCGTTCCTCTGGCCTGTCTGCCGACACAGGCCCCACAGAGCCCGCGATGGGATGGCGGCGGTGGCATCCCTTCCTCTTGGCCCTGCCCCCAATGCCCTCCTCCATGGGCCGGACAGAATCGGCTGCCGGGCCGCATCCGGCCCGCGGGTCGTAGGCTGCCCACCCCTGCCGTAGACACACAACATGTATAGACAGACACACAGAGGCTATTTAACTTTCCAGCTTCATGAGAGTATGCTTTTTAAATTCCGGACACCGGGAGAGCTGTCACTTCAGCATCCACTTGTGACACCAATAGAGTACTTCCTCATTCTTTTGCACGCGGTTGGAGTGTTTTTTATGGCACCACAATCCCGTCTAGCAATAATAATAATAATAATAGTACAGTATAGATCAGGCATGGGCCAACTTCGTCCCTCCGGGTGTTTTGGACTTGAACTCCCACAATTTGCAGCACCGTCATCAAGTTACCCAAAAGGCAGGCAAGATTATCTTTGGGTTCAGGGCCTTCTGGGGCTGCGTTTAAAAGGGTGGGGGGCATGTAAAGGGGAAGGGGCGCGCGTGTGTTCCCACCTGGAGGTCTCCTCCCAGGTCCTCTTGAGCCGATGGATGGGAGTTGAATGAAGAGCGGAGACCACGGCGTACAGAGAGGAGAAGTTCCGGAGGAGGAAACACTCCTGAAAAGGAAAGAGAGAGAGAGAGAGTGGAAGCAAGGGAGCATGAGGGTGATGCTTAACACGTAAACGTAAAAATAACAATGCTCGGCTTCCTAAACTGAGTACCTGAAATTGAGACCATCAAATCTTTCCTTTGAATCAGAAGCTCTCAGCTCTTTAGTTTGCTCGCACACACACTTGAATCCTACTTATGGAACGACCACATTGCTTGTATGGTATTTTGATAATGTATTATTTACTAGGGCTCCCCGGTGGCGCAGCAGATTAAACTGCTGACTGATTAATTTGCTGACTGAAAGGTCAGCAGTTTGAATCCAGGGAGCGGGGTGAGCTCCTGCTGTTAGCCCCAGTTTCTGCCAACCTAGCAGTTCAAAAACATGCAAATATGAGTAGATCGATAGGCAGCGCTCTGACGGGAAGGTACTGGCGCTCCATGCAGTCATGCTGATCACACGACTTTAGAGGTGTCTATCAACAACGCCGGGTCTTCAGCTTAGAAATGGAGATGAGCACCACCCTCTAGAGTCGGACTCGACTAGACTTAATGTCAGGGGAAAACTTATTTTATTATTATGTATTATTATATACTTTGACAGAAGGCTTTCTTCCATTTCCATAGTTCGTTCTTCTTTTCTTCTTCCTCTCCCCCTCCCTCCCTTATTTCCTCTGTCTTTCTTTCTTTACCCCTTCCTTCCTTCCTTCCTTCCTTCCTTCCTTCCTTCCTTCCTTCCTTCCTTCCTTCCTTCCTTCCTTCCTCCTTCTCTTCCTTCCCAGAGTCCTGAGCGTGCCTTTTGCAGAGCCAGGTCTGAAGTGTCCCCTCATTCTCCCTTTTCTCATAGTATGTACGTATATACTCACATTTAGTTGAATTCAGTCTTAAAATATATTATATATATAACATATGGCTCTCACTTAAATACATTTCCAAATATTTTGTTTTCTTGGCTCTCTGAGTCAAAAAGGTTCCCGACCCCTGCCCTAAATGGTTCTGACCCAGCTTACTTGTCCGAACGCATCCGCCTCTACGTCCCACCTCAAAATCTAAGATTATCTGGGGAGGCCCTGCTCTCGCTCCCGTCAAAAGCTCAAATGCACCTGGCGGGGACGAGAGACAGGGCCTTCTCGGTGGTGGCTCCCCACCTATGGAACACACTCCCAATTGAGGTAAAATTGGCCACCTCCCTCCTGGCTTTTCGAAAGCAATTAAAGGCATGGTTTTGGGACCAGGCTTTTGGACAATAGATGTAAGCAGCACCGTATTCCAATGATGATATGACTGACGAGACTGGTTTATTGTTTTAAGGATGGCTTATGTATGTTTTAAAATTATGTATTGTATTAATTATGATATGTCTAATTTGTGATTTTATTATTGTAATTGTTTGTAATAGCCTCTTAACAGGGCCCAATGTAAGCCTAAATAGTGGATTTTTCAGCCTTAGTCATTGTACGTGCATTTGTTATACCTTTCCTGCCACTTTGTGTCCAGAACGGTGAATTGTATGGTTTGATTTATCAATTTTAAAAAACAAAAAAAAGTATTAAAAATCAATAGACGATTGGCCAGTCCTGGAGTCCACTTACCGCATTGCAATTCAACGATCGCAAGGGGTGGTCATGTCACACGGACTCACCTCGGCCACGCGGATCCACTTCTCGAGGAGCCGAGCACGCTGGGTGGCCCTCAGGGCGGTGTCAGCTAGGCAGGAGAAGACCACGGCCGTGGCCACGCGGTTGAATTGGGCTACCGTGGCCCGGACGGAGGGGCAGTCCCCTTCGTGGCCCTTCTTGTCCCGGCGCGACCACAGCGAGCCCAGGCACTCCTGTGGGACCAGGCCCAGGAAGAGCGCCTGCGGGGAGAAGGAGGAGGAGAGGAAACATCCAGCATGGATTCCCAGCTGGGGTGGCCTAGATGGCCCCTGGGGGTCCCACCCGATCCTCCTAGGGTTATACTATGGCAGTGCTGCCACTTGTTTATGGACCGTGGGGCATTTCTTTCCATCCCGGATTTGGTTAATCAAGATATCAAAGAATCATCCAATTGTGTTGGAAGGGACTCCCAGGGGCCACCCAGTCCAACCCCTTTCACCCAGGCAGGAGGACACCATCTAATCCCTCCTGACAGATGACCATCCAGCCTCTGTTGAAAAACCTCCAGAGAAGGAAACTTATCTATTGGACTCCTAGGCAATCTATATTACATTAAAGTTGGAAGAGACACCCAAAAGGCCATCCAGCCCAGCCCCCTTCACAGAAATCATGTGATACTATTTATTTATTTTTTATATGCCCTTCTCAACCCTGAAGGGGACTCAGATTGGCTTACAGCAAACAACAATACTGCCAGAGTGGCTTACAATGTACGTATAACAATATTGCCAGAGTGGCTTACAGCAAACTGAAAAAACAACAGATAACATTACTGTCATAGCACAACATCAGCACTACACATCATATTGCACTACAACATATCGCAATATTGTTAGCAATATTGCATGTAATACAAATATACAAATTATAATATCACGATATAATTATTATATCACATTATCATTGGCAGTATTATACTGTGTTACATTACAACACCACCAATACCAAATGCATATTCCACACACCATACCGTAATCATACTATTATTATTATTAGTATTACATTACAATTATTATACTCTAACATAATACAATATATTGACATTATAATATATTGTGTTATATTAAATTATAATGTAATGTAACATTATATTATATCATATGATATTATTATATTATTTATAAAATAATAAATAACATTACTTATTTAAACAAAATAAAATTACTTATTTAAATAAATAATTTTATAGAATTATTTTAAACACAGCAAGAGACTAACTATGAGACTAATCCTCTCAGTGTGGTAAAGCACACATTATTATTTTTAATTAAAAATAATTATTAAATATCAATAACAATAATAATTATTATGACAGATAAATAATAATAATACGCTGCTTTTCCCTCTGAAAAGAGCATCAAAACCACAACAACAATAGCCAATAATAATAATAATAATAATATGCTGCTTTTCCCTCTGAGGGCTAAAATCAACATTTTCCCTTAATTGCAGAATTTCTAGGGATCAGTAGGCACTGAAAAAAGAAATAGATGGAAGCCTGACCGATGGCTCAATGTTATGGAATCCTTGGATTTGTAGTATGGGAAAGTACTAGCAGGGGCGGTCCTACCGGTAGGCAAAGGACGCCGCTGCGTGGGGCGCCATCTGGGTAAAGGGCGCATTCCCCCGCCCACAAGACAGTGTCCATCCGATGTACCGCTTTTGGGCCTTGTGCGCTCTGACGCCGCGCCGTAGCAAACCTCCCTGCGTGCCAAATAGGGAGTGCTGTGTTTACAGGCTTCTGCGCCTGCGCACAGGAGCTTCTGGGCATGCGCAGAGGGGGGGGGCGCCAAAATAATGTTTTTGGGAGGTGCCAAAATAATGTTCGCTTACCATTTAAAATTACCTTAGACCGCCCCTGAGTACCAGCTATTATTATTATTATTATTATTAAAGTGAGGAAGGGGAGGACAGTATCAGGTGATGATGCTGCAGGGGCCCTTTGGGGCTATCTAGACCACCCTCTCTCCTGGCCCCGGAAGGGGAGGGGAGGGACTCACGGCGTCGGTGGCGGTGAGGTGGGCGGCCACGTCCTCGGCCTGCAGCCCCAGGATGAAGTGGGGGTCTGGCTCCCGGGGGTCCCCCTCCTCGCCTGGGCCGTGCTCCCTCGTCGGGGTCGTCGTGGGGTCCCGGGGTGTTCCTGTGGGCAGAGGCCTTTCGTTGGGCCCCTCAGAGGCCAGGAGGAGCAGCAGGGTCTTCTCGGGGCCAGAGCCCCTCCCCAGGGCCCAGCGCAGCCAGGAGAGCAGCCGGCCGTGCAAGGTGGGCCCCAGCCGGGCAAAGTCCTCCGGGAAGCCCTCCAGCCAGGAACAGAGCAGGGAGCCCAGGGAGCTGCAGGGAGACGGAAGGAAGGAAGGAAGGAAGGAAGGAAGGAAGGAAGGAAGGAAGGAAGGGGAATGAGGAAGGGGAGAATGAGAGAACAGAAGGGAGGGAAGGAGGAGGGAGAAAGGAGGAGAGCAAAAGAAAGGAGAAATAGAGGAAGGAAAGACAGGGAAGATGGCAAAAGAAGAAATGAGGGAGAGACAAAGAATGAAAGAGAGGAAAGAAGGGAGAAAGGAAGGAAGGAAGAAAAAAGATGTGAATGAAGGATGAAGGAAGCAAGAGGAAGGAAGGAAGAGGAAAGGGGGAACGAGAGAACAGAATGATGGGAAGGAGGAGAGATAAAGAATGAGAGCAAAAGAAGAAGGGAAGGAGGGAGGATCAAAGGGAGTGAAGAGAGGAAGAAAGGAAGAGGGCAAAAGAAGAAGAGGAGGAGGGAGTGAGGAAGAACGGAAGGGAGGGAGGAAGAGAGAGAATAGAAGAGAGGTTGGAAAAGAGAAAGAAAAGTAAGGAGGGAAGTAAGATAGAAAGAGGAATGAAAGAGAGAGGAATCAAGAGGATTGGTGGGAAGGAAGGAATGGAGGTAGGAAGAGAGAGAGAAAGAGAGAGAGCAGGGAGGGAATGAGGGAAAGAAAAAGAAAAGCAAGAGGACATAAATAAAGAGGTTAGAATGGGAGCAAGGAAGGAAGTGAAGAAGGAAAAAAAGACAAAGGGAGGGAGGGAAGGGAAAGAGGGAGGGAGAAAGAGAGCGAGAGAAAGGATGAGAGCAAAAGAACGGAAGAAAGAGGAGGGAAGGGGGAGAGGGAAGGAAAATGGAAAGAAGAAAAGAGGAAGGGAGCAAAAGAAGGGAAAGGGGAGGAAAGAAGGAAAGAAAGAGGAAGAAAAGAAAAGGAAGAGAGGGAAGGGGAGAGAGATGGAAGATGGAAGGAAAGAAAGAGGAAGGAAGAGAGCAAAAGAATAAGGGAAGGAGGAAGAGAGAGAGGAAGGAAGAGAGCAAAAGAAGGGGAGGGGAGGAAAAAAGAAAAGAAAGGGGAAGGAAGAGAGTACGGAAGAGAGGGAAGGGGAGGGAAGATGAAAGGAAGGAAAGAGGAAGGAAAAGAGCAAAAAAGAAAGTAAGGAGGGAGGGAGGGGGAGAAGGAAAGAGAGGAAGGAAGAGAGAAAGAAAGGGAGGAAAGAAAGAAAGGAATAAAGGAGAGATGAAGGAAGGGTGGGAAGGAATGGAGGAAGGAAGAGAGAGAGAAAGGAAGAGAGCAAAAGAATGAAAGAAAGTGGAAGGAAGAGAGTACGGAAGAGAGGGAAGGAGAGAGGAAGATAGAAGGAAGGAAAGAGGAAGGAAGAGAGCAAAAAAGGAGGTAAGGAGGGAGGCAGGGAATGAAAGAGAGGAAGGAAGAGAGAAAGAAAGGGAGGGAGGGAGGAAAAAAGAAAGAAAGAAAGAAAGAGGGGGATGAAGGAGAGATGAAGGAAGGGTGGGAAGGAATGGAGGAAGGAAAAGAGAGAAAGGAAGAGAGCAAAAGAAGAAGGGAGGGAATGAGAAAGAAAGGAAAGGAAAAGAAAGAGGTTAGGAAGGGAGCAAGGAAGGAAGAGAAGAAGGAAAGGAAGAAGGGAGCAAGGAAGCAAGGTAGGTAGGTACGTCAGTCCATGATTCAGGAAGGGACACTGAGGCTGACACACACACGTTTTGCCCCAAATGTCTGGGCAGTGGTCCAAGACCGGCTGCCCTGGAGCTGGAGGCTCAGCTTAAGCCCAACCTCCTCCTTGGCCAAGGCAGCCTCCCTTGGGGAGTCAACCCTTGTGAATGGGCAGCATTGCCCAGGATGCAGGGAGTGATGCCTCTGAGCATGCCAAGAGTGCATCCTGAGCCATCCCCAGGAGGTCCCCACTCACTCACTCACTCACTCACTCACCGTTGGAGCTTGCCGTCTGCTGCTGTTTCCGGGGGAAGGCCATTTGAACCCGGAGCGGCACCAGTCACTTCCTCTAGCCTTCAGGGCGCATTGCAAGGAGAAGAACAGAAGATGGTGACGTAAAAGGCAACAATAAGCAATTACATTAAATAACAACCATTAATAATCATAACTTGGTACATGGGATGAATTGAAATAAAAATAAATAACATAATAATACAGAAATAAACATCCTAAAAACATAAAATAAATAGAATAAATAAAAGGGGGGGAAAGCGTAATGAACAAGCACTGCCAGAATGTAAACAAAGTAAATAAGAATGATGTTAAACAATAAGTACCATAAGCAACAAGGAGAACCGAGCTTATTTGCAGCTTGGGGGCAATATACAAGACGATACAATATAAATACACAAATAAATGTGTCATATAAATATAACATAATATGATATAACATAACACAGCATATGATATGCTGTAATAACATATGATATATTATATAACACAGCATGATGCTCCAAAGGGCTACGGTAGACCTCGAAGAAGAAGACGGCATATATATACGCTATCGTACTGATGGTAGCTTGTTCAGCTTAATCCGCCTGAGGGCTTGCACTAAGACTCTAAACTATCTAGTCCGTGAGCTACTTTTTGCTGACGATGCTGCCCTTGTCGCCCATTCAGAAGCAGCTCTGCAGTGCCTCACATCCTGCTTTGCAACAGCTGCAGAGCTGTTTGGGCTGGAAGTCAGCCTGAAGAAAACGGAAGTCCTCTACCAGCCCGCACCACAGGAAGAACACCATCATCCCCAAGTCACGCCGACACCACCTCCCCCCCACAACTGCAGCCGTGGACCTGGTGTCTACCATGGAGGCACTAGGACTCTCGCTCTGTAGGACCGGCCCCACCCACCATGCAGGACATACATTAGATCTGATCTTCGCTGCCGGAATTCAGGTGATCCTAACCTCCACTATGGAGGTTCCATGGTCGGATCACAGTGTCCTGGAAGCCCGGCTGGGATTGCCCCCTCCCGGTAAGGGTGCAGAACCTATTTTGGTTCGCCCAAGGAGACTTATGGAACCCACTAGGTTCCTGAATGCTCTAAGGGCTTGGGAACCCCCCAGCGACTCGATCGACGGACTTGTGGAGTACTGGAATACCAGTCTCTCCACAGCCCTAGACGAGATCGCCCCCAGGCGTTCTCTCCTTCCCGTAGAAATCGTTCGCCATGGTACACCGAGGAGTTGCGGGCGATGAAACGGAGAAGGAGACAACTAGAGGACAAGTGGCGGAATCTCCGTGACGGAGCGTCGAAATCGGCTTATAAACAATTTAAGGAGGTTTATGAGCAAGCTATCAAGGAAGCAAAAAGGTCCATTATTCTTCCTTGATAGAGTCAGCTAGTTCACGCCCAGCCCAATTGTTTAAGGTAATTCGGTCTTTGACAACAATCCCAACTGTCCCAAAAGATAGGGGTTTGGCTCCTTCCGGCTGAGGCTTTCCAGAACTTTTCACTGACAAGATTTTGACCCTCCGCCGGGACATCCCGGCCACCTTGGATACAGTTAGTGAACTCGAGACTCACGCCACTCGATGGGCCCACCTTCACCCGTTTCCAACTGCTGGGCGAGCAGCTGTCGATAGGTTGCTGACTGCAGCTAGACCAACTACTTGCTCCCTCGACCCATGCCCCTCCTGGCTTGTTAGATCTTGCCGGAGGGTCTATGTGGCCCCCTGGGCACGATCTTAAATAGCTCCCTTGAGCAAGGAGTCTTCCCAGGGGGTTAAAAGAGGCTATGGTGAAACCGCTGCTGAAAAGCCGAATCTAGATCTTTCGGCTCCCTCCAATTACAGGCCTGTTTCCAACTTGCCTTTCTTAGGCAAGGTAATTGAGAGGGCAGCAGCGGAGCAGCTGCAGCGGTTCCTAGATGACACAGCTGGACTTGATCCCTTCCAGTCCGGCTTCGGTATTGGGCATGGGACGGAGACCGTGCTCGTCACCATTACAGACCAACTTCGCCGCCAGCTGGACCAGGGTGGATCAGCACTGCTTGTCCTGTTAGATCTGACAGCAGCGTTTGATACAGTAGATCATGCAGTGGTGACCCACCGTTTAGCCGCTGCCGGGGTTAGGGGACTGCCCTTAGGTGGGTGGCCTCCTTCCTCCGGGATCGGGGACAACGAGTGGAGGGGGGGGAGGTCTCGGGAGAGCCCCACTTGATTGTGGGGTTCCCCACGGGGCCATCCTCTCCCCCGTGTTATTCAATGTTTACATGCGCCCCCTGGCCCAGCTGGCCCGTGACTTTGGTCTGGAGTGTCATCAGTACGCTGATGACACCCAGCTTCTGCTGAGACTGGATGGCAAGCCGGACTCCGTACCGATTGTTTCCATCTATGCCTTGAAGCCGTGACTGGCTGGCTGCGTGCTAGCCGGCTGAAGGTGAATCCATCGAAGACGGAGATACTGTGGCCCGGTCGGCCTGGGCTGGGTGGTGCCGGTTGCCTACCCTGGACGGCGAGCGGCAATCCATCGCCCGTCAGTTAAGAGCTTGGGGGTTGTGCTGGACTCCTTGCTGACCATGGAGGCCCAGGTCTCCGTGGCCTGTAAGGCCCTCTACGGTGGCCGTCCCCTGTCGACCCTCCGGAAACCCACGCTAGTGCAGAATGCCGCGGCCCGCTTGCTGGCCGGAGTGCCAGCGAGGAGCACATTACACCTATACTCCGGCAACTGCACTGGCTCCCTATTGAGTACGGATTGCCTTCAAGGTGTTGGTTTTGACCTTTAAGGCCTTGCACGGCCTAGGGCCTGCGTACCTGAAGGACCGCCTTACCCGTCACGTTTCCCGAGATCACTGCGTTCAGATGAGCAAAATCTGTTGTTAATTCCATCAGTCCGCTCCTGCCACCTATCAACGACGAGACAAAGGGCCTTTTCAGCGGCAGCACCAGTGCTCTGGAACGCCCTTCCGGACAGTGCCCGTGCCATTACGAACTGGGCCCGTTCCGGAGGCGTGTAAAGACGGCCCTCTTTGGACTGGCCTTCAATTAGGCGCACCGACAATTACCATGCTGCGTAACTCCTCACCGATGTATGACTATGTAACTGGTTTTAAATGTGGCTTTTATGTTTTTTATGTTTTACCGACTGTAGGGCCGCTTGTTGACATGTTTTTCAACCGCCGCCCATGTATTTGTGTTGTGATCCGCCCCGAGCCTGCTGGGAGGAGCGGAATATAAGAGCGAACATAAATAAATAAATAAATAAAAAGTCAGCATAGGCACATCTGTGCTTAAGTCAGTCCAGCAGTTCACCTACCTGGGAAGCATCATCTCTTCAGACACCAAGATTGATCAAGAGATAGATCACAGATTAGCAAAGGCATAGAGTGCATTCGAAAGGCTTCACAAAAGAGTCTGGAGCAACAAGCACCTGAGGCAAAGCACCAAAATAAGTGTGTACAGAGCTATTGTACTGTCTATTCTCCTCTATGGGTCTGAAACGTGGGTCACCTATCACCAACACCTACGACTCCTCTAACGCTTTCATCAGCGCTGTCTTCACACAATCCTAAATATACACTGGACAGACTATGTGACGAATGTTGCTGTCCTTGAGCAAGCAGGGGTCACCAGCATTGAGGCCATGCTATTGTGAACACAGCTGCGCTGGGCAGGGCACGTCTCTAGGATGGAGGACCAAAGATACTACTCTATGGTGAACTCGCCATGGGTCAGCGCAAGAGAGGCGCCCCCAAAAGAGATATAAGGACTCCCTGAAACAACATTTCAATCTCGGCCAGATTGATCACCAACAATGGTCCACCCTGGCCTCACATCGGGAGGCATGGAGACGCACTATCCACAATGCTGCGGCCTCTTTCGAGAAGACACGCTGAACGGGTCTCGAAGAGAAACGACAACGCAGAAAGAACCGCAACTTGGAAACAACATCACCCAAGGAGACTTTCTGCTGTGCTTTCTGCAACCGAACTTGCCTATCTCAGATTGGCCTTTTTAGTCATCAACGCGCTTGTAAAAAGCGTGGGACGAGTCCTTCCTAAGAATCTTCGTTCGCGAAGTAATGCCGAGAAGAAGATATATACTGCTACATATTATATACTACAATATATTATATAATACTAATAGTATAATATACTGGTAGTGTATTATATATATATATATATATATATATATATATATATATATATATATAGTGGTAAACTCATATAGTACAATATTGTGGTAAACTCATATAGTACAATATAATAATATATAATAATATACTAATACAAGTAATATTACTAATAATATTGCAGCATAGTGCTTTGGTACAATATAGTAATAAATAATCCTAATATTGTGCTATGCTAATAATAAAAGATATTGTATATAAATATAATAGTGATACTATTATAATGTAATACAATATATTATTAATAATACAATATAATACTATATAATATTATTATACTACAGTAATACTAATATATGAAATATAATTACTATTGATAATATATAATGATATACTGTTCTATTATTGTATATTTGAAGTTGTAAGGTTTCTGATTGTGAACTGCTTTGAGTCTCCTTTGGGAGAGATAATCATGTTACATAGCGTAATACAAGCATGGACAAACTTTGGCCATCCAGGTGTTTAGGACTCCAACTCCCTCAATTCCAGCTGTTAGGAATTGAAGTCCAAAACACCTGGAGGGCCGAAGTTTGCCCCTTCCTGGTGTAATGCAATAGAAGTGCCCTCCCCGTGCCCGTTGCCCTCGGCGGACCGACCTGTGGAGGAGGAGCCCCAGCACCTCTTGGGGGGTGGCGAAGGTGCGGAAGGTGCCCAGGAAGGAGGGGACGAACCCCAGGTCGCCCGCGGAAGGGGCCTCCAGCAGGTGGCGCACCAGCGCAGGCAGCGTCCCAGCTTTCAGGCTCCGGGACACTTGGGGTGGTGGGACTCCCTCTGGGGGAAGACCCGG
The DNA here is from genome assembly GCA_030556195.1 of Anolis apletophallus. NCBI lineage: Eukaryota > Metazoa > Chordata > Lepidosauria > Squamata > Anolidae > Anolis > Anolis apletophallus. The sequence continues at coordinate 215,910,866 of JARBWK010000001.1, forward strand.
GACAGCGGCGGCCTCCTCCTCGCCCTGCAAAGAGAAGGAGGCGGGTACCAATGGGGATGGAAGGAGACAAAAGAATGACACGTGCAACGCTTGGGTCTAGAACTCCCCAAATTCTGGGAGTTGCAGTCTCAAAGTGGGGGACGGACACTTACCCTGGTGCCCGGCGCCAGCCGTGAACTGACCATATAGATCGCCCCGTCCTTTGCTTCCTCCCACGACGTCACAGGAGCCTGGAAGTATGAAATAATAATAATAATAATAATAATAATACAGTTTCCCTCACTTATCGCGGGTGTTATGTTCCAGGACCACACGTGAAAAATGAAAATCCACAAAGTAGGGATGATATATATATACTGTGTGTGTGTGTGTATATAAATATAAATATAAATATATATATATATATATATATATCCTCTCTCCTGTGGGGGGGGGGAACCCCCTTCCATACTCCATTGTTGCCAGGAAGCAAAAAATCTACAAAACAGCGAATCCGCGAAAAGCAAACCGCGAAGTAGCGAGGGAACACTGTAATACCTATTTCTAATGCAGGCTCTGCTTTCCCCCCTTTTGCCCTATAGCTCACCTTGGCAGGGAGGCAGTACCACCGGGTCCGAGTGAGGAAGCCCCCTTCGGAAGAGGAAGAAGAAGGACCCCCCGGCTCCAGGCAGCCCCCCAAGCGCAGGAAGACCTTCATTGGGGTCACACCCCAAATAGTAAGGACACACCTCAATAGGGGTCAAGGGAGACGGTCAGGATTAGGGGATGTCCCCAATGTACACTCCCACCCCATCCTTTCGTCTCCCCTCTGCTTCTTTCTTGTCTTTCTTTCAGTGTCTCTCTCGTTCTGTCGCTCTTCCGCTTTTCCAAATTCTTGGAAGGAACATTTGGGGTAAAAGATGATGGAGAAATGAGGTTAAGATTTAAGGGTTACACAAATGAACCCCATCCTCATTCTTTCTTTTTCTTCTTCTCTCTCTCTCTCTCTCTCTCTCTCTCTCGTCTTTCTTTCAGTGACTGTCTCGTTCTTTCACTCTTCGTGCTCTCAGAAGGAAAATCTGGAGTGAAGGATGATGGAGAAATGGGGACAAAGGTGACCCACGATTGACTGAGTTCTCTCTTTCTCTCTCTATTTTTTCTCTCTCTTCCTTTGGTGTCTTTTTCTCGTTCTGTCGCTCCCCTGCTTTGCCAAATTTGGATGAGGATACGGGGGAGTCTGAAATGCACCCCGTCCTTGTGATTTCTGCCTCTTTCTTCTTTTCGTTCTCTTTCTCGTGTCTTTCTTTCGCTGCTGTCGTCTTGCTTTGTTGCTCTTCTGCTTTTCCGAATTCTTGGAAGTAACGTTTGAGGTGAAGGAAGGTGGAGAAATGGGGTCAGGATTTAGGCATTCCCCCAATGAAATGCATCCTTGTTATTTGCTCTTCTTCCTTCCTTTCTCTCTCACTCTCTTCTTTTGGTGTCTCTCTCGTTCAGTCGCTCTTCCAACTTTGCCAAATAGTTGGAAGGAAAGTTTGGAGTGAAGGGTGATGGAGAAATGAGGTCAAATGCACCCCATTCTCCTGGCTTCTGCCTCTCTCTCCTCTCTCTCTCTGTCTCTTGTTTTTCTTTCGGTGTCTCTCTCTCTCGTTCTCTCGCTCATCTCCTCCTTCCGCTTTGCCAAATTCCTCCCCTTCCGCACCCTTCAGGACTTCCCCAAAAACAGGCCGGACCAGATTCCGGAGTCCCTTCCCCATCACTGTGCAAAAACACACACACAAGGCACACATACACAACTGGCCTCATACAAGTATGTCTTTGTGTGGGCCATGCTCATCACACACACACACACACACACACACACACACAAGAGGTGCACAATGCAATACAGCACTTGGAAAGGAGCATGCCGACACTGCCATCACAACCCGAAGAGCGACACTCACACAAAGAAAGAGACAAACACACATCTACAGCAGCAGGTGAAAGGTGTTCTATGTTTTCCAGGTGAGACGAGCAGGAGGAGGAGGGAAATAAGGCCCTATTGCAAACACACACAAGTGCAACATACACAACACATACCAAGAGGTTGCTCAGCTCCTTTCAGACGGGAGGTAAACAAAGCCCTGGTGTGCATACATAAATATAAACAAACAGATATGCATGCATGCCAGAAAATGGTGACATAATTAATATTAAAGAAACAGAGTCCTGCTGCACATGTGCACACACTCAACACAAAATATACACGCACAAAGTGGCAGCTGAGCTGCTCACAGACCCAACTGTAGCACCAATGGGGCAAAGGTGCTCTACGTCTCCCAGGAGGGACAATGAACAGGAGGGAACTTAAACTATGACTCCACAAAGGGGTATCGAGTGGCTCACAAGTGTCACCGCAGCGGGTACTCTAACAACAACAACAACAATGCTCTATGTCTCCCAGGAGTGACAGCCAGCAGGATGTAAACAAAGCCCTGTGGCAGGAGGAGAGGTGGAACCTGCACAAACATGCTCAAAGAGGTTGCTCAGGCCCTTGCAAATAGGAGGTAAACAAAGCACTGTTGTGCGTATATGAGCACATATAAACAAATACAGTGGTCCCTCGCTATTTCGCGGTTCGCTTTTCGCAGACTCGCTGTTTTGCGATTTTTCAATATGGACTTTCACTTTTCGCGGGTTGTCCTGGAATGTAACACCTGTGATAAGTGAGGGAACACTGTACCCACACAAACCTAAACGAACAGACAAACAAACATGCATTGATGTTCTATGTTTCCCAGGTAGGACAATCCACAGAAGAGAAACAGAGTCCTGCTGCATTTTCACACAGACACACTCATGCACGAAGAGACGCAAAGCTCTAAGATCAGGTCTCCCAGATGAAACACACGACAGAGACACAATAAACACACAAGATGGGAGGCCAAAGGTGTGCCGTGTCTCCCAGGTGAGGCAGCCAAACTAAGGAGGGGAACGCAGCCCTGCTGCACAAGCACACAGAACATACACAACACACACCCAAAGAGGTTGCTCGGCTCCTTGCAGACAGGGGTAAACAAACCTGCCTTGAGTCTCCCTTGTGCACAGAAAAGTGGGGTATAAGTAAACATAATAATACCAATAATTTAAATTCTGAATATGTTTTGATGGATTTTAACTGTGAATATTTGGGTGCTGTTTGTGTTTAATTGTGTTTTAATGTTTGCATATTAATATAATAATTCTCGGCATTACTTCACGAATGAAGATTCTTAGGAAGGACTCATCCCATGCTTTTTACAAGCGCGTTGATGACTAAAAAGGCCAATCTGAGATAGGCAAGTTCAGTTGCAGAAAGCACAGCAGAAAGTCTCCTTGGGTGATGTTGTTCCCAAGTTGCGGTTCTTTCTGCGTTGTCGTTTCTCTTCGAGACCCATTCGGCATGTCTTCTCGAAAGAGGCCGCAGCATATAATACTATAATATAATAATATTAATATAATAATACTAATATTGTGCTGCGGTAATAATATAATATATTTTATACACATATAATATTGACAATATTTTAATGTAATATAATACTAATAACAATACACTATAATAATTATATATTTCATATTACATGTAATATTACTAATAACATTATAGTATACTGGTATAGTACAATATGGGAACGTACGTTACTAATATTGTGCTATACTAATAATATAATATATTGTATTTACGTATAACTTGTAAGCTGGTCTGAGTCCCCTTTGGGGTGAGAAGGGCAGCATATACTGTAAATGTTTTAAATGTGTGTGTGTGTGTATGTATATGTATGTGTGTATATATATATACATACATACATACATACTATGCTATGCTATGTCTTTGGGAGAGATACAGTGAGACATGATAATAATAATAATCTTGTTGTGCACTCACACACAGTCACACACAAATATGCACTATCCACAATGCTGCGGCCTCTTTCGAGAAGACACGCCGAATGGGTCTCGAAGAGAAACGACAACGCAGAAAGAACCGCAACTTGGAAACAATATCACCCAAGAAGATTTTCTACTGTGCTTTCTGCAACCGAACTTGCCTATCTCAGATTGGCCTTTTTAGTCATCAACGCGCTTGTAAAAAGCGTGGGATGAGTCCTTCCTAAGAATCTTCGTTCGCGAAGTAATGCTGAGAGAAACTATGCTATGTCTTTGGGAGAAATACAGTGAGACATGATAATAATAATAATCTTGTTGTGCACTCACACACAGTCACACACAAATGCACATACATGCAAAGAAAATACATACACACCCCTACACAACAGGTGACACAATCCACATGCACACAAACAACACGCACACAAAGATGTTACTAAGTTCCTTGTAGACAGGAAGTAAACAATGCCCTGTTGTGCCCACGGGCATGCACACAAACACAAACAAACAGTGACACAACCAATACAGGAGACAGAAACAATGCCCTGTTGCATTTGTACACACACACAAAGACACACAAAGGAATTCCTCAACTGCTAGAGAGACAAAAACTACAACTGCAGCAGGCTAAAGGAGCTCTACGTCTCCCAGGCGGGACATGCAAAGGGAGGGAAACAAAGCACGCATGCAAATTCACACAAATTCATATATGCAAAGAGGTTGTCAATTGCTCCCAGACACAACTTCAGGAAGAGCAGCAGCAGTCCAAGGCTGCTCTGCGTCTCCCGGGCGACACAAACAATGGCAGGTAAACAAAGCTTTTTTACGCATACACAAAACACACACTCCTCCAACAAACACACACAAAGAGGCTGCTCCCAGAAGCAATGTTGGCAACAACAGGTCAAAGGTGCGCTATGTCTCCCAGGTGGGACACCCAACAGGATGCACGCAGAGCCCTGAGGCATAAATACCAGGTGTGGGTAGATTCAATCAGAATGCTCGTAAATTAGGATTTAATCCACTTTTGAAGAGGTTTCGAAGCAATTTAAGCAACCTGGAAGTAAATTTGCCAATTCAAAGCCTTTTTTTTTCCGGAAAATTTCGGAAATCATTTCAGATTCAAATTGCCAGCGCCCCCTACATCCGAAACGAGTTTTGAACCATTTTTTTCCTTGATCAAACAGGCCTAATAAATACACACCTGTCCCAAACTGCGCACACACACCTCGATGGAGGCACTACTCCATCATCAGCATCATCACTATTATTATTACTACTACTGGGATAGACCTCAGGAAGCTATAAGTCCCAGAATCCCCCGCCGGAGTCAGAATCCTGGTACGTCCCGCAATCTGTGCCATTGACTCACCTGTTCCGGGGCCTGGAGGGGGGTCTCCCCCGAGACCGCGTTGTGGATGCTGCAGCTGCTGCAGTCGGGGCAGCGGATGCGGAAGGCGCTGAGGGTCACCCCGGGGTCTCCTCCTCCTCCTCCGTCCAGCAGGTGTCGCAAGGAGCGGGCCAGCATCCGGACCCCTGGCCCTGGGCCCCTAGAGCGGCTGTGGGTGGGGCAGGATGGGTAGAAGGAACAGGTCAGGTGCCCCGGCCTTTAAAGTAGGCACAGGCCAACATGGGCCTTCCCTTCAGGTGTTTTGGACTCCAACTCCCACAGGACTGCATGGAGTGCCGTTACCTTCCCGCTGGAGCAGTACCTATTGATCTACTCACATTGGCATGTTTTCAAACTGCTAGGTTGGTAGGAGCTAGGGCTAACAGCAGGAGCTCACCCCGCTCCCCGGATTCGAACCACCGACCTTTCAATCAGCAAGTTCAGCAGATTAGCAGTTTAACCCGCCGTGCCACTGGGGAATCCTTTATATAATATAGCCAGCACTAATATTAATTATATTATATTATAAATTATGACATATAAATACATATTATATTTTATAAATGTCATACTATATACCTGGTATTAATATTAAATAGGTATTAAATAATAATATATATCTCTCTCTCTATATATATATACACACACACACTACTATTAAATAGGAATACTATAATTAATATTGAATATAAAATATATATTATATATTATATAATACAAAATATATATACTAATATTATAAATAGGCATTAAATAATATTACAAATATAATATATATAAAAATAATATTACAAATATAAATTATAAATATAATATTTTATTATATATATTATAAATAATAAATAATACTATTTAGACATTAAATGATATTACAAATATAATATATAAAAATAAATAACATATAATATTATAAATGGTAATATATATTATATATAAATAATATAAATAACAAATATTCAGAAAATAACATTATTTAGGCAATAAATAATATTACAAATATAATAATATTACAAATAATTATAATATATATAAAAGATAATATTACAAATCATATATATAAAATATATATTAAATAATACAAATTATATAAATAATGAAATATTACATTATCTACTATATATAAATAATATTACAAATATATTACAAATATAATATATATTATATTACAAATAATAAAAATATTATTTAGGCATTAAATAATATTACAAATATAATATATATAAAAATAAATATTGTTAAATATAATATATATTAAATAATAAAACATTATTACAAATATAATATATATAAATAATATTACAAATATAATATTACAAATATAATATATATTATATTATATTACAAATAATAAAAATATTATTTAGGCATTAAATAATATTACAAATATAATAATATTACAAATATAATATATATAAATAATATTAATATCAAACAGGCATTAAATAAGGAGTAATATTAAATAGTTGTTAAATATAATATTATAAATAATAAAAATAATTATTTACACTCATTAATATCAAACAGGCATTATTAAAATGTATATTATATATATATATATTATTATTACATTTTATTCTATATTATATTTTATTCTATATTGTTAAATACTATTCTATAGTATTGCATATGATGTATGCTATAGGGCCAGGTTGGTAACACATATAATCCATGATGATGATGAGACCTGTCACCCAGATGAAGTGCCACCAGAGGAGGAAGAGTGCTGGAGGAGCTTCTGCAAGAGGCAGCCAGGCCTTCCTTCCTTGCTTGCAAGCCTGCCCTGGGGAGGAAGGAGCTGGGGGTCAGGCTAGGTGCCCTCTGGGCTCCCCCAATGGGTCTCCTCCTCGCCCTTACCTGGGGGTCTGGAAGAAGGGCTTGCATGGGGGGCCAGGAAGGGGAGCAGCAGGTCCCTCCTCTTGCTTGCTTGCTGCAGCCTGCTGCCTGCCTGGGTCAAGGCATGCCCAGGGAGTTGGCTGGACGGAAAGCCCGGAAGTGGAGCCCGGCACAGACAGCGGGGCAAACCCGGAGCGGAGTCCCAGGCTCACGGAACGGAGGGGGAAAGCCCGGCACTGGATCCTTGCCTCCCTCTGTTGCAGAGCCCTGGCCTCCACCAGCAAGGGTTCGGGACAGGGAGGAAAACCCGGAGCCGGATCCAGCCTTCCCTTGGGAGGAAGGAAGGAGCACAATGCCTGGATGATGGGGCCCCTTTCCTTGCTTCCTTCTTGCTTTCCTGCAAAGGTGCATCCTGGGGGGTGGGTTTCCTGCCCTGCCTGCCAGGCTTTCCATGGGGCCAGGGCTTCTCCAGGATGTCAATGGGGCTCTTGGGCTTCCTTAGGGCAAGGGGGGGCCTGACTTGGGGGGTCCATAGGGCCAGGCAGTCCTCCCTCCTGGGTCTGGCTTCTCACTAGGAAGGCTTTTCATTGGGAAGTCATATTTATATTATTTATGTGAGTCTTTGGTAGGAGAGGGAAAACCAACCATGGCAACAGTTGCAATGTATTTAAGAACACACACACACAAGCAAAGTTTGCAAACTTGGCATTCTATTAAATTTATTTTATTTATTTACATCAGTGTTTTTCCAACTTTTTTTGAGCCGCGGCACATTTTTTACATTTACCAAATCCTGGGGCACACCACCAACCAAAACGACACCAAATGACACTCTAACACAGCAATACATATAGTTAATATGTTTTTAAATGTATTTATACACTCAGTGTGAAACCTGGGCCTGTTTCGATGAACACAACAGATATCCTGACAGGAATGGCAGAAGACACAAACTTCCCACACAGAACTCCCATAATCAAGAGAAAATACTATAAGATTTTGGTGGGCATTGACCTTGGGTTTTGGAGTTGTAGTTCACCTACACCCAGAGAGCACTGTGGACTCAAACAATGTTGGATCAGGACCAAAACTTGGCATGAATACTCAATATGCCCAAATGTGAACACAGATGGAGTTTGGGGGAAATAGACTTTGACATTTGGGAGTTACAGTTTCTGGGATTTATAGTTAGCACACAATCAAAGAGCATCCTGAACTCTTGCAACAATGGAATTGAATCAAGCTTGGCATATTGAACTCTCATTACCAACAGAAAGTACTGAAAGGGTTTGCTTGGGAATTGACCTTGAGTTTGGAAGTTGTAGTTCACTTACACCCAGAGAGCACTGTGGACTCAAACTATGTCATGTTATGTTGTTGTTTGTTTTCTATCCAGAATCACAATGTTGGAAGGAGGCTCACCACTTTAAGGTCCCTAAAACAGGCATGGGAAAACCTTGAATTGGGATCGGAAGATGAACGGCAGCCAATGAAGCTCCTTAAACAGGGGGGTTGAACGCTCCCTGTAAGTCGCCCCAGTTATTAATCTGGCTGCCGAGCATTGGACTAGTTGTAATTTCCGGGCCGTCTTCAAGGGTAGCCCCATGTAGAATGGATCCCTCTTGGCTTTCAGAAGAAGAAAAATTGTGGTTTTGGCACCAGGCCTTTGGGCAGCAGACGTAATTTGCATCTTAGTGAACATTGACTGGAATAGCGTTGTAGCAGGTGACATTGTGCTTTGTTTTAAGGTATGCATATATATATATACACACACACACACATATATAGGTTTTTAATGATTATGTAATTGTTTTAACGTTTATGGATGTGACTGTGATTATATTGTTGTAGGATTTCCTGAGGAGGAGGACTCTCTTTTGTTTCACCAGGGTGTTAGTAGAGTCGGGCCTCTTGGGTTTCCCTAGGGCCAAGAGACTTGGATTCAAAGAGGGATCTGATTTGAGTCGGGCCAAGCAGGCCACTTGGGCGTCAATGGGACTCTAGTTTCCCTCCCTGGCCAGCAGCGATAAGGTAGAGAGGAAACGCCCCAGAGGCAGGGCCATATATATATGTGTGTGTGTGGAACTGCTTCTTAGGAACTGCTTCTTTCCCTTCTCCCCCCAGTGACATCCCAGAGGGCCACTTCACCTAGCAACAGAGGGACACTTCACCTAGCAACAGAGGGACACTTCACCTAGCAACAGAGGGACACTTCACCTAGCAACAGAGGGACACTTCACCTAGCAGCGGCTCAATCGACTGCACAACTTTCCTTCAAACCCCTCCCTCCTGCCTTTTAAGAAACAGCAGAGTATTTTTAATGCTCTCCAGCATATAGAAAGGATGAATTATAAAATATATAAACATCTGGCACAATAAAAATGAAACTGCGTATGGAAATGGCTTTTTAAAATGTTGTTTTAATTGCTAGGCGCCCGTAATTTTTAAGTGTTGTCCTAAATGCATATTTGTTAAGATGCAATTTTAGCTGTGTGATGTCTAATTTGGTGTATTACCTCACTATTATTTTCTTGTTTAATATGTTTTCTTTGATTTATGTTGCTGTGTTTTGATGGCACTTTACGGCATTGAATGGTTGCCAAGGGGAGATAGGGTGGGATACAAATAAAGTTTATTATTATTATTATTATTAAGATGCAGCAGGAACTGAAGCCCCCCCCCCCCCGCCAACCACGCTCCCTTCTGAGCCTGAGGAACTAGATCTCCCAACCTGCAAAGCCTTTCCCCCGTCCTTTGCGTGCACAGCAACCTTGCCCTCCGTCGCCATTGGGATTTCCCTGGAATGGCAACCATTTCCTTTGGTCCATTTCAGGTGGGGCCTCGGGGCCTGAAAAAAAGTGAGGGGAATGTGGGTTTAGGACAAATATCCCAGCGATTTCTCCTTGGGGCCCCCACGAATGTTGTCGAGAGCTGCTGCCTGCAACATACTTTCACACTGGCACCAATGCAAGCTGTTTGTGTTTGAAGTGATTTTAACGAGTTCTCTTTCAATAGATAATTTGGCCGGTTTTAATTTCATATTTTCGATGCCGCGAGCAGTATTGGATCTCAACCAAAGGTTCACAGCAGGCTATAATTGTGGTAATAATAATAATGAGACCCCCAAGGGCCATCCAGTCCACCTCCCTTTTGCCAGGTAAGAAGGCACAATCCAGGCCCTCCCTGGCCATACAGCCTCTGCTTAAAAGTACCGTATTTTCTGGCTTATAATACAACCCTCAACTTCTCCAGTTAAAATATAGTTTGGGATATACTCACCGTATAAGACTACCCCTCTTCCAACATACACCAAATAAAAGTGTGAAAAGCATCAGATTTGATTTCAATATGGTAATTTTCCTATGACTGTACCTCGATGCTGCCCTTGTCACCCATTCAGAAGCATCCCTGGAGCGCCTAACATCCTGCTTTGCAACAACTGCAGAGCTGTTTGGGCTGGAAGTCAGCCTGAAGAAAAGGCAAGTTTTCTACCAACCCGCACCACAGGAAGAACACCATCATCCCCCCACGTCAGCATAGGCAACCCTGTGCTTAACTCCGTTCAGCAGTTCGCCTACCTGGGAAGCATCATCTCTTCAGACGCCAAGATTGATAAAGAGATAGATCAGACTAGCAAAGGCATATAGTGCATTCGGAAGGCTTCACAAAAATCTGGAGCAACAAGCACCTGAGGCAAAGCACCAAAATCAGTGTGTACAGAGCTATCGTACTGTCTATTCTCCTATATGGGTCTGAAATATGGGTCACTTATCGCCAGCACCTACGACTCCTCGAATGCTTTCATCAGCGCTGTCTTCGCACAATCCTAAATATACACTGGACCGACTATGTGACTAATGTTGCTGCCCTTGAGCAAGCAGGGATCACCAGCATTGAGGCCATGCTATTGAGAACACAGCTGCGCTGGGCAGGGCATGTCTCTAGGATGGAGGTTGTAGTTGCTGGGATTTATAGTTCACCTACAATCGAAGAGCATTCTGAACCCCATCAATAGAGTTGGGCCAAACTTCTCACACAGAGCCCCCATGACCAATAGAAAATACTGTGTTTTCTGGTGGTCTTTGGCGACCGCTCCGACACCCCCTAGGGGCCCTGACCCCCCGGTGGAGAAACACTGATCTAATTCCTCCTGACAGATGGCCACACAGCCTGTTTCAAAACCTCTACTGGAATACAGAAGCAGATTCAATAGCTCTTAGGCTTCTCTTCTCCAAGCTGAACATCCCCATCTCCCCAAACCACTCCTCTGAGGGATTCTTGGCTTCCAAACCTTTGACCACTGAGCTTGCCATCCCTCCCTTCCTCCCGGCCCCTTCCCTTCCTAAATTGCTTCAGCCCAGAACTGAACCCTGTAACCTCAACCGAGGCCGAAGAGGAAACGCAGCCCAAGAGACAAGGAGCCAAGTCCAGAGGGTTGGAAAGGGTTCACTTTTATTGTCTGTATTGTGCGCAGAAAGGGGCTCTCCTACTTCTTCTTGGAGACACCCACAGTTCTGCCCCTGCGGCCAGTGGTCTTGGTGTGTTGCCCTCGGACACGGAGGCTGCAGGAAAAAAGGAAGGAAGGAAAGAAGAGAGAAGGGTCAGTGGATGGAGAGCGTTAAAGGGGGCAACTCAGGGATCTGAAGCTTGCGCGCCTGGGCAGACTTTGGCCCTTCCTCCAGGTGTTTTGGGCTTCAACTCCCACCACTCCTAACAGCCTTTTGTGCTGCGTGGGACTCACCCCCAGAAGTGGCGCAGGCCCCGGTGGGCCCGGATCTTCTTCAGGCGCTCAAGGTCCTCGCGGAGCTTGTTGTCCAGCCCATTGGCCAAGACCTGCGACAGGAAGAAAAGGCTGCATGAGGGCCGGATAATGGAAAGGGCATCCCAGGGAGGAGAGAGGGGAAAGGCCCTCATTCTGTGGCTTTGAAGGCTGGGACACAATGGAGCCATGGGCTCAAGTGGCAGCAATAAATAAATAATAATAAACTTTATTTGTACCCAGGCCCGGATTACCCATAGGGCCAACAAGGCCATGGCCTAGGGACGTGAGCCGAGGGGGGAGCATATCACGCCCCCCCCCCAAATTATTTTAAAAATGTTATAAAATAATTAAAAAATTGTGCCGTGATTGGCTCCTGCCGCCTGGTACTCAAAAGGAAGGAAGGCAGGAGGGAGGGAGGAAGGGGGGGGCTCCCTCCTCGGCACCCTGCAGACAATACAGCCAGGAGCCAGCCCCCGCGGGACCCGGCAGAGGGCGCACCAAGTGACCAGGGCTTCACATGAGGCAGCAGCAGCATAAGGAGGAAGAGGAGCATCGCGACCAGCATGGGCTGAAGGAAGCGGCCTCCTTCGAGGAAAAGACTCCGAGGAGGTCTCTTCCCTCAGCCCATGCTGGTCGCGATTGGCTCCTGAGGCGGAGAAGGCCCAGACTCTCTGCAGCCACTGCCCTCTGCGCACCCAGCGTGAGGCCGCAGAGGGCTGCCGGGATGCGGCGCCAGCCTCTCAGCCGCAGGGCATGCTGGGACCCGTAGTTCTTTGGGATCGCCAGACGTGCGTTCCCGGCGCGGGGAGGAGCTTCAGCGGTGAGTGGATGGATGTCGGGGGAGAAGAGGAAAAAGGGCTGAGGGGGGAGGGGGGGGAATGGGGATAGGCCTCTCTAATGCAACGGTGCGAGGCCGGGGGGAAGGGGGGCGTAATTTCAAACTGTGTCCTAGGGCGCCAAAAGGTGTTGATCCGGGCCTGTTTGTACCCTGCCACCATCTCCCCAACGGGGATTCGGGGCGGCTTACATGAGGCCAAGCCCATCAAACATAACACAATAAAATCAATCAGAAAACATAATCAATGACATAAAACATAAACTATAAGATACTATAATCAATATAAAATTATAATAAAATTAAAACCATTTATGACAGGACAATGAGCGGGCCCCATGAACAGATTAAGATAGAAAAATAAAAACGGGGGGGAGGGGGGTTGAGATAGCAGTGGAGCAAATTATCTGTGAGGGAGAAAACTCTTTCGAAGGGGGGTCGTATAAAGGAAAGGACATTCGTGTAAAAGGGGGGAGGGGTGTACACTCAAAGCAGATATTGAGGGTGAATGGTGGCATAGGATTATATGATTAGTCTTCGGAGGCACCCTTTCTCCTCATGAGAGATATGGGGTCCCCTTCCTTCTCTGGAGGGCCTTAAGCAGAGGCTGGGTGGCCTCCTGCGTCTTTAAGGGGTCCCTTCCAAATTTAGGACTGTATGAGAAACAGGCAGGCAGGCAGATATACAATAGGTGTTTGTGAGAGTGGGGGACTGTGGGACCAAGGTTTCGGGTGAGACGGCTTTAAACAGTGTATTATAATATTGCAACAACTGTTTTAATGTTTGTGTATGTATGCATATAAAGAATTCTTGAATGTTTGCCGTATATATGCTATGCTCCGCCCTGAGTCCCCTTCGGGGTGAGAAGGGCGGAATATAAATGTCTTAAATAAATATAGTGGCTGGGTGGCCATCTGTGGGAGGGATCTGATTGTGTCTTCCTGCCTGGCCAAAAGGGGTCACAGACATGTGTGTTTGTGTGAGAAGGAGATATGTCCGTAGATCGTTATGTGTGTTTGTGAGCAGGGAAGCGGATAGATAGGAAGAGGCTGGGGATGGCCGAAGGGGCTGGGTCCGGATGGCCCTTCTTCTGCGGTGCTCACCTGGCTGTACTTCCCGTCCTTGACGTCCTTCTGCCTGTTGAGGAACCAGTCGGGGATCTTGTACTGCCGGGGGTTCTGCATGATGGTGATCACGCGCTCCACCTGTTTGGAGGCACAGAAAGAGGGAGAGGGAGCCCCCCGTCAGCATCCCTTCTGCTGCCCATGGTCAAGACCCAGAACGGCCCAAGATGTGAATTAAAATGGATCACGTCACTGAGTACCCTTTAGGGTTAAATGAATCTTTAAGCATCAATAACATCTTGGTTTAACCACTACAGGTGGCTATCACTTAACCAGGCTTTTACTAATTGAACACACTATTTAATTGAGTTACTTCACACACCAAGATTCATGGTCAATACGATTAGCGATACTCTGAGTTGAACCACGCATGGTAAGTTGCTACCTTACTCCCCCCTATGTCGCTACTCTTGGTTTTTTGCCTGTGAATTTATTATACATGTTATGTTATAGATAATTGTATGAACCGTCTAAGAGAAGCTTTGTTTACATTTGGAAATCGCCGCCCTGACTAAGTGCTTCCACACAAAACGGGACTGGATCCATCCATCTCCTCCCTGTAGGCGGTACTTAGCTATCTCCCTGTGACTCCTAACCCCGCTTCCAACTGCCGTCCACCTTATGCTCATGACAGGGGTGCTCACACTTTTTCAGCAAGGGAGCTACTGATTAAAAAACCAAGTCCCAAAGATCACCTACACAGAAATGTAAAACGTATAACTATCTTCTTATTTATTTATATTTATTTTTCATTTTTATGTACCGCTCCTTCCGGCAGGCTCGGGGCAGTTTACATAAAATGAAGTGATAAAACATCAACATTTCAATTTAATAACAACAATATAAAACAGAGCATAAAAATACATCCAACCACCCCATTTCTCCCACGCTGCCATATTACCACATATTACCAGCCAGAAAGTAAGAAGAGAGGCTTTTGAACTGCAAGGCCATTTAATACTCAGCAAGGTAAACAAAGGGGCATGCAAAAATACATCCAACCACCCCATTTCTCCCACACTGCCATATTACCACATATTACCAGCCAGAAAGTAAGAAGAGAGGCTTTTGAACTGCAAGCCCATTTAATACTCAGCAAGGTAAACAAAGGGGCATGCAAAAATACATCCAACCACCCCATTTCTCCCACATTTCCATATTGCCCAACATATATTTCTCAAGGAACAAAGCAAGCAGAGAGGCTTTGGAGCTAAAAGGCCATTTTTAAACATTAAAAATAAACAAAGAGACATGCCACAGAACAATCAAGCACCCACCCCAAAGTAAAAAGACCGACCTTTGAGATGCGGTAAGGAAATGACCCCAAAGCGTCCTCCTCCTCCTCCGTTGTTGCTCCTATTTCCACGCCGCCAGCATGCGTGCCGCCTCCAAGAGCTCACGAGAAGTCCGAGAGGCAGAATGGGCGCTTCGCGTCATCCAGGCCCGCCCCCTTTGGTCTCCTACGACTCTGAGTGGCTGGAGAAGGACGGAGGGAGGAGGAGGAATCCAAAAGAGGGGGCCCATTCTGCCTCTTGGACTCTGGAGCTTTTGGAGGCGGCGCGCGAGCAGGGAGCAGGGAGGAGCAACGACGGAGGACTTCTTTGCAGCGTGCAGGGGCGCGCGAGCAACGACGGAGGACTTCTTTGCATCGTGCAGGGGCGCGCGAAGAGGACCAACAGCAAAAAACCTGGTCAGGGGCCTGAAGATCACCAGGATGAGGCCCGAAGATCACCCTGGTGATCCCGATCACCATTCTGAGCACCCCTGGCTCATGGTTTTTCGGCTTGGGCGACTCTGGTCTCTCCCATACCGAGATATTTTCACCACTCGGCGTGCCCGGGTTTTGAACTTTGCAGAACACACCCCTTTGGATCTTACAAGTGCCTCCTTTGAGGAGCGATACTTGGTATTCTTCCGAAGTTCCCTCCGCTTGGGACGAGGACTGGGACTTACAGTGACTGCCTATACTGGACTATACATACACGCTTAGTAGAGTGAGTACGAACTCCCTATGTGTAGAACTTTTGATGTGTTGAACATAATATGTACTGAATTTATTATGTGTTGAACTAATTACTTGTTGGATGTCGGTGGACAGGAGTTCACTACTCCAAATTATTATAATACTTATATAAAAATTGGTTAATTGTGATTATATTGCCCATGAGATTTATTCCTGGCTTGTTGTTCTAAGTGATACGGAACTTAAGAGTAGATTCATTCCTTGTTGTTTGATACAGCAGCCTCACATTCCCTTGAGGAGACGGAAGCGTAATGCTTTCGTGGCAGCGGCTGCTAGCAGCTTCAAAGCCTGGAGGAATCCTTTGTTGGGAGGTGATTAGCTGGCCCTGGCTGTTTCCTGTCTGGGATTCCACTGGGTTTTTTTTAGTGCTGTTTTTTATTTACTGTCCTGATTTTAGAGGTTTTTAATACTAATAGCCAGATTTTGTTCATATTCATGTTTTCCTTACAAGAAGTATATTTCCCTTCATGGTTGCAAAGCAGGAAAACTAGAGGTTGTTTACAGGGGCATATTTAAAAAGCCACGTGTTTCCTTTTCCTACGTGTAATTATATTTAAATGACATTTCCAAAGCAGGAAATTAAGCAGTTGTTCACAGGTTCATATTGGAAAGCTCAATGTTTCTCTTCCTATGTTTTCCAGGCAAAGAACTGGAATGAGGGAAGTGATGCAGCCTTTTGTGAGAGCTCCTGCCCTGAGGATTTGGCCTGAGGGAGAAGCGAGGAGTTTTAAAAGACAGAATATTCATTTCCTGTGTTTTGTTTCTTACGTCACTGTATTTAGAGTTGTTTTGCTTTCTTTAAAAAAGCATTATCATCCATATTCTTTTTGCTGCTGGAAGTTATACAGTTATCCACCCACTTTTACCAGGTTAAACATTTGTGGATTAAATTATTGGCAGATGGCTGCATTTATCACTATCTCTACTACATTAAAATTTTATTGAAGTGCAAATTTTATTTTTCACAAAACCAATGTAACACCTTCCAGTTCAAAGATTTCTGTTTCGAAAGCCTTCCTGAATAAGTCTGGAAAGACAACAGAGAGGGTAAGTGTTCCGTCAAAGGCAGGTAAAGAGAGGTTCGCCACTCTTAAAAACAAGGCGCATTTCTTCCCTTTTCCCTTCCTTCCTCACCTCATCCTCCGTGAGTTCGCCAGCCCTCTTGGTCAGGTCGATGTCAGCCTTCCTCAGCACCACATGGGCATAGCGCCGGCCCACTCCCTGCAGAGGAAAGGAGGGATTAAGGAGGGGATTGGGGCCCTTTCGGCAGAAAACACATTCTGTTTGCAGGAAATAATAATTTTGATGACCCAAAATGCAGACTGTGCAAGGAAGCTGATGAAACCATTGGTCATCTCAGCTGCTGCAAAACAATTGCACAGACAGACTACAAACAGAGGCACAAAATTACAACAGTGATTTTCAACCAGTGCGCCGTGGAACACTAGTGTGCCGTGAGAGATCATCAGGTGTGCCGTGGGAAATTATTTTCAAGCTTCATTCATATATAAACTATAAGGCGCATCTGTCCCTTTAAGAAATGGAACCATAGCACTCTCGCATCACTTAAGAAGTGACGCGAGAGTGCTATGGTCGCGCCATCTTGGATTCGCTCAGATGCGGCTAAGTAAACAAAGTTATAGTTAGTGCTGCAGCTGCGCGTCAAGTGACAGTGGCAATTTGGGATCACAGCAAGACAAGCGAGTGACAGTGATGGAGAAGTTTTTGAGAAGAGAAAATGCAAATGCCAAACAGGGCCCTGGACAAAATTATGACACAGATGAAGGCCCTAATATGAGTGGTGGACAAAAGAAAAAAGAAAAGACGGTGAGCTCGAGGCAATACAGCGAAAGCTATCTTTCATTTGGATTCACTTTCACCGGGGATTATATTAACTATATGTATTACTGTTAAGAGTGTAATTTTGGTTGGTGTGCCCCAGGATTTTGTAAATGTAAAAAATGTTCCGCGGCTCAAAAACGGTTGAAAATCACTGTGTTACAAGGACCACCTACCAGGAGCCAAGAACTGATAAAAAACCTGATAAAGGGATCATAAACCTGCAAAAGGAGTGGAAAGTGAACATGGAAAAATACTGTGGGATTTTCAGACTGACAACGTTTTGGAACACAATACACCAGACACCACGATTGTGGAAAAGAAAAAAGTTTGGATTATTGATGTCGCCATTCCGGGTGACAGCCACATTGAGGAAAAACAACAGGAAAAACTCAGCCATTATCAAGACCTCAAAATTGAACTGCAAAGGCTCTGGCATCAACCAGTCCAGGTGGTCCCAGTGGTGATCAGCACACTGGGTGCCGTGCCAAAAGATTTCAGCCATTATTTGGAAACCAAAAACATCACTGCAAAAGGCCACCTGACTAGGATCTGTGTGCATCATCCAAAAATACATCACACAGTCCTAGACTTGTGATTTTGAGATACAAAATCCAGCATATAGATCTCATTACTGTGACATACTGTGGTTTTGGGTCAGTAAAAATAAATCTTTATTTATATCCCATTTTCTGGGTCGGAGTGAGCTTCCGGCCAATTTTGTGTCGCTTGTTGTCGACCTTTGCAACCCAAAAGACAGTTGCCTCTGTCAAGTAGGAAATGTAGGTACCACCTATGTGTGGGGAGGCTAACTTAACAAATTTACAAGGCCATAAAAAAAATCTCAAGATAAAAGCATGCGGGGAATGCGGAAAGTACTTCACCAGTGTCACAGATGGACGGTGAAGCGACAGCTCCCGTGGTGGCCAGAAAAAAGTTAAATAGCCCCTGACTGTATATATGTGTTGCGTGTCTATGGAAGTGTTTCCCAACCGCTGTTCACTAGTGTGCCATGAGCGATCACCTGGTGTGTCGCGGAAAAACCTCTCTTCCCTCCTTTCTTCCTCCTCCTGCCGAACTCCTGCTGCTTTGGGGAGGAGGTGGAAGGGCCGGGCAGCGGCGAGTAAGGGGCCAGGGCACCGCCTCCTTCGGCCGTTTCCCCAGCCAGCCTCCAATCAAGGAAGGGCGGGGAATGGAAGCGGAAGTGCGCTTGTCTGGGCACAGCCGCACTAGGTCCCGGGGGTGGTAGACGCATTCACCTTCCTCCTGCGGAGGTGAAGGAAGTGAAGGAACCAGCTGCTTCCGGAGGTGCCCCGGCTCGGCCCTGCTGCGTCCCAGGTGAGACCCCGGGGCGCCCTTCCCCTCGGTCCGCCCCCCCCAAAGCCCCTTGGGGAAGAAGGGGCCTTCCTTCGCAGGGGAAAAGTGTCAGGGCCTGGCAAGAGGGCCCTCGGAGGAAGGAAAGGCAGGCGGGATTCCGTGAGGGACTCCCTCGCCAGCCTTCCTCCCAAATGTCAAGGTCTATTTTTCCAAACTCCATCTGTGTTCGCATTTGGGCATATTGAGTATTCATGCCAAGTTTGGTCCTGATCCAACATTGTTTGAGTCCACAGTGCTCTCTGGATATAGGTGAACTACAACTCCAAAACTCAAGGTCAATGCCCACCAAACACTTATAGCATTTTCTCTTGCTTATGGGAGTTCTGTGTGGGAAGTTTGTGTCTTTCTACCATTCCTGTCAGGATTGCTATGTTGTGTTCATTAAAACAGGCCCAGGTTTCACACTGAGTGTATAAATACATTTAAAAACATATTAACTATATGTATTACTGTGTTATAGTGTCATTTTGGTTGGTGGCGTGCCCCAGAATTTTGTAAATGTAAAAAATGTGCCGTGGCTCAAAAAAGGTTGGGAAACACTGGTCTCTGGCATTGAATGTTTGCCATGTATGTGTACATTGTAATCTGCCCTGAGTCCCCTACGGGGTGAGAAGGGCGGAATATAAATACTGTAAATAAACAACAATACAAATGCATTGATGGTAAGTATAAAACATCAAAACAACAATAATATACATTTACATTCTTGTGGCATCATGTCAGATTATACTGCACTTTGTTCCAATCCATAAACATTATATGGACTGGAAACCTTTCTCCAGAGAACTACAATACAAGGCCTGGGAAAAGGGTGCACTGCTCTGGTTGATGTCGGATGACAAAGAATCAAAAGGGACTTCTTGCCAGACATGAGCTTTTGGCCACCGCGGGAAAAGCTCTTCGGGGGAAACTGCACAAATTGTTCCTTCCTCAAACTTGGAAGCAGCAAAAGGTTGTCCAGCCAGAATGGCCTCATCTGCACTAAGGTCCCGAAGCCAGTGTGAAGGGAAGAGCATCTTTCAAAGGGGAAACGGACTGGCCCTCTATGGGCACAACAACAAACCCTGTTGACCGTTTCTCCTAAAATATGAAATTCACAGACTCCTGGCCTGAAAAATGTTAATGAGAAAGGGACTCTAGCATTGACAACATGATGCCATGTTCAAAAAGCCGGTGTGATTTTAGAATGCATTAACAGGAGTCTACTGTCAGAAATATTAAATATTAACTAGGTATTTTTAATTACAAAAATGTGAATCAAGCATTGAAAGGGTTAAATGGATGCAATGACTCAGCAAAAGCAGTATTTTTCTATAAGCAGGTGTGCCTGTAGCTTAGTAATCATCAGTCTGAGAGCACCCTCAGTGTGAGAAGGCCTCAATGTTAGTAGGCCTCAGTATGGGAACTCCTCAGTGTGCGAGGTAAGCCTCTCTATGAGAAAGCCTCATGTGTGAAGCTGCAGTGTGAAAGTTGAACTTTATTTGTGTCATGGACCATATTATTTTGCTATTTGGTCTACTGGTGCTGGGTCATGCTGCTATTTATTTATTTAGGACATTTATATGCCGCCCTTCTCACCCTGAAGGTGACTCAGAGCGGCTTACAAGTAAACTGTAAATACAATATATTATATTATTGTCATAGCACAATATTAGTATTATATATTACATTATACTGTAATATTATTAATATTACATGTAATATAAAATATATAATTATAATATCATATTATTATATTGTATTACATTATAATATTATCAATATTATATGTATATACAATATATTATATTATCACATACTATATTAGTAGCATAATACTAATACATCATTAATAATAAATGCTATATATTTATGAGGAGGGTATTTTGTTAATAAGCCCACTGGCCCAACATCTACTGTCCAGATTGAGAGAAACGATAGTCCTACTCTTTGTTGCTTTGGACAGACTTCACCTGGAATAACAACCCTGTGTCCCGTACTGGGCAAAGATATGGATACGAACAGGATGGAGGGTGTCCAAAGAAAGGACACCAAAATGGCCAAAGGTCTGAAGGCCAAGAAAACCTATGAAGAGTTTCATATTGTCCATTGTTCTTGGGACAATCTACAGCAAGCCTGAACAAACTTCAGCCTCCTTTCAGGTGTTTTGGACTCCACCTTCTACAATTGTTGTTTTAGTGCTATTTTATTGATTGCTATGTTTACATGTTGTAAACCAACCTGAGCCTGTTGGAAAGGGTGGTATATAAATTGAAATAATAATAAATAAATTCCCAACAGCCTGCCCACTCTCAGATGAGTTATTGTGGGAGCTGAAGTCCAAAATACTTGGAAGGAGGGCTGAAGTTTGCTCAGGCCTGATATACACCACCTCTTGCCATCAGTCACTTCTTCCCCAGGTTTCAATGGGAGCTCTTTTGCAAAATGCCAAGGGTTGGTACCATAATGTCATTTCTTCCGTTTCCTTTGGCTCTCAAGGGGGTGACTCATGCCCTGGCAATCAGTTCAGGACACTTTGGGCAGGAGGCCATTATTCCTTTTCTGAACGAAAGCAAGGAGAACTGCATAGGGAACCATCGGGGACAGGGGGAGACCCTATGGGGCCGGTCTACCGTCCTACTTGTCTCCTAAATCTGCGTCATTCCTTCAAAGCAGAGCTGCGAGGGGAACCAGGAAAGGGGCCTGATCCTGCCCACAGGACACAGCAAGAGGGGCAAAGTGGCCATTTTAGGCAAGACCTCCCCCATGCCACCCCAGTGGTTTTCCCCACCGACCTTGATGGCAGTGATGGCAAAGGCAATCTTCCTCCGCCCATCAATGTTGGTGTTGAGGACACGAAGAATGTGCTGGAACTTCTCTGGGATGACGAGAGACTGGGGAGAAGGGAAAGAGAGACAAACACAGGTGGAGTCAGAGCCAAAAACACCAGGGGAGTTTTACAAACACACTGCTAATTCAACAGAACCGCAATAAAAGTCAAAACATGTACGCTCACCTGTTTGTCCCAGAAAGGCAAACACTCAGGCCATCATGGCTCTGGACCAAATTTGGCCCATATACCCTTTGTGATCCAATTTGAAAATCAATGAGGGATTTCCTCTACAAAATCCACCCCTTTGGGGTAAGTTTGGATATGGAATCTGCACCATGAGGCCTACACACTGCCCCACAGGTCACCCCTTAGGAAGCAAGCAATTTAATTATTTATGTATTTGTTATATTGGCTGCCACTCCCAGCCGGCTCGGGGCGGCTTACATCAAGCACCACAATAAAACAACATATCTACAACAGCAATAAAACCACAAGGATAAAACAATTCCTAAGAGATAACACAAGTCCTAGGGGATAGCACATTACAACTCAAAGGCCTGCCGGAATAAGGCCAACTTGCAGGCCTTCCAAAAAGCCAACGGCTTACGCAAGGTCCGAACCTCCGGGGGTGGTGCGTTCGAGAGAACCGGGGCAATGGTGGCAGTATTGTTGTTTGCTGTAAGCTGCTCTGAGTCCCCTTCGGGGTTGAGAAGGGCGGCATATAAAAATAGTAAATAAATAAATAAATAAACGCCCTTCTCCATGTTGAAGTTAGGTGGTATTGTTTGACAGATCTAAGTGTTCTCATGGGACAGTATGGGGTTAGGCGGTCCCTTAGGTACACTGGCCCCAGACCATACAAAGCCTTAAAAGTCAAGACTAACACTTTGAAGGTGATCCGGTACTCAATAGGAAGCCAGTGCAGTTCCCGCAGAATTGGTGTAACGTAGCAGCTCACAGGAGCTCCTGCGAGCAACCGAGCTGCGGTGTTCTGCACCAGCTTGAGTTTCCGGATCACCGACAGAGGCAGGCCAATGTAGAGAGCGTCACAGTAGTCTAACCTTGAGATGACCATGGCTTGGATCACCGTGGCCAAGTCGTGCCGAGACAAGTAAGGGGCCAGCCTCCTAGCCTGGCGAAGATGGAAAAACGCCACTCTGCTGACAGCGGAGATTTGGGCCTCCATTGACAGCAGAGGGTCCAAAAGAACTCCAAGGCTCTTTACTGAATATGACGGGCATAACACCACGCTATCCAGGGTTGGAAGCTGGACATCCCTACCACACGGACGACCCAGCCAAAGGATCTCAGTCTTTGTTGGATTCACCTTCAACCTACTGGCTCGCAGCCATACAGTAACGGCTTTGAGGCAGAGATGGAAATTATCGGGTACGGTTTTGGGCCTGCCCCCCATCCTCAGAATGAGCTGGGTGTCATCAGCATACTGATGACATTCCAGCCCAAAGCTACGCACCAGCTGAGCAAAGTGGTCGCATAGATGTTAAATAACAGAGGGGAGTGTATGGCCCCATGAGGAACCCCACAATTTAAGGGGGAGGTCTCGGAGACCACCTCGCCCCTCCTTGTATTTTGAAAGGGGTCTTTCTGTGTGTGTGTGTATGTGTGTGTGTACGTGCCTTGCTCCCAGGCTGAAAGAGAGTGACTTCCAAGGAAAGGTTGGATGCAGGAAGGCAAAGGAAGTGGGGAAAGGTATGAGTGAAGGAAAGAGAAAGGAGCAAATACAAAAGAGAGGAATGAAAGAAAAAAGTTTGAATCCGGGGAGAGCACGGATGAGCTCCCTCAATCAGCTCCAGCTCCCTATGTGGGGACATGAGAGATGCCTCCCACAAGGATGGAAACACATCAAAACATCCCAGCGTCCCCTGAGCAACGCCCTTGCAGATAGCCAATTCTCTCACACTAGAAGCGACTTGCAGTTTCTCAAGTCGCTCCTGACACGACAAAAGATAAAGGAATTATATTTGTATATTTACTCTAGTTTTTGGAGCCCCCGGTGGTGAAGGGTTAAACCACTGAGGTCGCAAGTTTGAATCCCAGAAGCGGCATGACCTCCCGCTGTTAGCCCCAGCTTCTGCCAACCTAGCAGTTCAAAAACTGGCGGGAAGGTAACGGTGCTCCATGCAGTCGTTCCAGCGGCCACATGACCTCGGAGGTGTCTACGGACAACGCCGGCTCATTGGCTGAGAAATGGAGGTGAGCACCAGAGTCGGTCACATCTGGACTTAATGTCAGGGGAAGTAAACTTTACCTTTACTACTCTGTTTTAATATATGTGTTTTAATAGTCTATTGATATATTTCCATTATTATGCTAGCCGTCCCCTGCCATGTGTTGCTGTGGCCTAGTCTGGTGATCTGGAAAATAAAGTAATGAGGAAGTGTTGATTTCTAATATATGTCATTTCTTTCTGCTTGTAGGTAAACAGTATTTCTTGTTGTTTCTTTGCCAGTGTTGATGTGGAGATTGTCTGGTTTGCCTGCTCTGGAACATGCAACATATCATTGTCCTTCTTTAGGGGGACCCTTTCAAATCTATGATGCTATATCTCTCTGTGTGTGAATCCTATATATCTATCTATGTCTATGGCTGGATGGCTCTTTGTCAGGAGGGCTTTGATTACGTTTTCTTGCCCTGGTGAAGGGAGTTGGACTGGGTGGCCTTAAGTATTTTCTGTTGGTCATGGGGGTTCTGTGTGGGAAGTTTGCCCCAATTCTGTCACTGGTGGGGTTCAGAATGCTCTTTGATTGTAAGTGAACTATAAATCCCAGTAACTACAACTGCAAAATGTCAAGGTCTATTTCCCCCAAACTCCATCTGTATTCATATTTGGGAATATGGAGAATTTGTGCCAAATTTGGTCCAGATCCATCATTGTTTGAGTCCACAGTGCTCTCTGGATGTAGGTGAACTACAACTCCCAAACGCCAAGTCAATGCCCACCAAACCCTTGTAGTGTTTTCTGTTCATGGGAGTTCTGTGTGCCAAGTTTGGCTCAATTCCATCGTTGGTGTGCAGAATGCTCCCTGATTGTAGGTGAACTATAAATCCCAGCAACTACAACTCCCAAATGACAAAATCTACCCCTCCCCCCCAAAACACCAGTATTCAAATGTTAGCGTATCGGGTATTTGTGCCAATTTGGACCAGTGAATGAGAAAACATCCTTCATATCAGATATTTATAATGCGATTCATAATAGTCGCAAAATTAGAGGTATGAAGTAGCAATGAAAATAATGTTATAATTGGGGGTCACCACATCGTGAGGAAGTGTATTAAGGGGTCGTGGCATTAGGAAGGTTGAGAAACACTGTGTTAGATGGTGTCTTCCTGCCTGGCAAAGAGGGTTGGACTGGGTGGTCATTGGTGGTGCCTCTCAACTCTAGGAATCTATGGTTCAATTCCTTCGTCATTACCGTATTTTCTGGCGTATAAGATTACTTTTTAACCCAAGAAAATGACTCTAATGTCAGGGGTAGACTTATACACCGGGAGTCGTCTTATAGAGCAGATGCTGAAACTTCCAACCCGGATTGGAGAATCTGTGGTTGCCGCACATGGGGGGAGCTCAAAAATGGCAGTGGCCACGTCCCTACCACATGCAGCGACTGTATGAAAGCATTAAGGGCGATGCTGTACAAGTACAGTAGAAGAAAATCCATCCGGATTCATGGACTTAATGCGGTCCCAATGGCGAGGTGAAGGGGCGCCTCACTGGAAAGGTGTAAGTGAAGGGTGGAGCAAGCTGCAGGCGTCTGGGGCACCCGGGGTATGGAAAAAAGAGGGAAGAGTGGCTCTGGGCCCAGGAAGACACACCTCTTTTACCTGTCTGGCCCGACCTTGTATCCTATTACTGTACCTCCTCCTCTGCCTCTCACATCTCACTCCTGAAGACTGCAGTGAAGTGGTGCAGGTGCGCATGCTGTCATAATCACTGTCAATTCCTCCCAAATCCCTCCAGTATTTTCTGTTGGTCATGGGGGTTTTGAACAGGAAGTTTGGCCCAATTCTATCGTTGGTGGAGTTCAGAATGCTCTTTGATTATAGGTGAACTATAAATCCCAGCAACTACAACTCCCGAATGATGAAATCATTTTTTTTAAAGTGATAGTCACTCCTTGGGACAGTAGGTGTCTTGTGGCCAAATCTGGCGGCAATTCGTCCAGTGGTTTTTGAGTTATGTCAATCCCACAAACGAACATGACATTTTTGTTTATATATAGCTTTATATGCTTTTTCTCAGTGTATTTTTATATATGGTGATAAGGCTTGGAAGAGGCTGCATGGGCCACCTCGTCCTCATTCTGCCCTGCAGGGAGAGCACCATCAAAGCCTCCCCGACAGATGGCCATCAATAACAATAATAACAATATTAGGAGTTGGAGGCCATCAATAACAATATTAGAGTTGGAAGCGACTGCCTGGGCCACCTGGTCCAACCCCCTGGGCCTGGGGCCTCTTCCCACTCCCTTCTCCGAGGCGGGCCGCCTTCTCCCGCGGCCCCTCCGCCCTCGAGTCCCGCCCCAACGAAGCCCCAGGCGGTGCCCTCTCTCCCGCTGCCCCCCGGGCCCGGCCCGGCCTCTCCCCCGCGGAGGATGGCGACGGATGAGGCCTGCCCCCCAGACCCACCATGGTTGTGCTCTCCGCTCCTGCTCTGGCCGGAAAAGGAAGTCGAGCATGCGCACAGCCCTCCATATACAAGGCCCCGCCCTCCCGGCCTTGGACAACTTCCGGGGAGCGCGTGCCCGGCTTCCTCTCCGCCTCGAAGCCGCTTCCGCGCTTCTCTGTTGCCATGGTGATAAGAGAGCCCCCCCCCTCTCCCGGCCGGAGCTTAGAGATAGAAACGTGTAGAAGAGCGGCCCATAGAGAGATAGCGAGTTCCAACCTCGGAGTCTTGCTCTATATACGTACGATGGGTGTTTTATTAATACATTATTATATGTATACATTTCTTCTGTGTATGTTAATATATGTGTTTTAATAATATTATATTAATATATTTATTATATGTATATTTTGCTCTGTGTACGTACTATTTATTAATACATTATTATATTTATGTATTTCTTCTGTGTATGTTTATATATGTTATATATTATATTTATTAATAGAATAATATATTATTAATAGAATAATATATATTATATTAATTAATAGAATAATATATTTATTAATAGAATAATATATATAATATTAATTAATATATAATATATTAATATAATAAATTTTTATTAGAATAATATATATTATATTAATAAATATAATATTATATTAATAGAATAATATATTTATTAATAGAATAATATATATTATATTAATTAATATAATATATATTATTCTAATAAAATTTTTATTATATTAATATATTTTATATTAATTAATATAATATATATTAATATAATAAACATTTTATTAGAATAATATATATTATATTAATTAATATAATAATATATCAATATAATAATATATTAATTAATATAATAATATATAATATTAATTAATATATAATATATTAATATAATAAAAAATTATTAGAATAATATATATTATATTAATTAATATAATAATATATTAATATAATAATATATTAATTAATAGAATAATATATATAATATTAATTAATATATAATATATTAATATAATAAAAATTTTTTAGAATAATATATATTATATTAATTAATATAATAATATAATAATATAATAATATATTATTAATATAATAATATATATTATATTAATAGAATAATATATTTAATATAATAATATAATAATATAATAATATATTATTAATATAATAATATATATTATATTAATAGAATAATATATTTATTAATATAATAATGTATATTATATTTATATGTTTGCTCTGTGTGCATTTTAATATATGTGTCTCCCTAGTCTTATACTAATACATTTACTATTATGGTGTTTTGTTCTCATAGCAATAACCTTGAAGCGGTGGTGGTGCTGTTCTCAAGCTCGTGCCTCCATGGAACAAGAATGACAGAACCTCCAGGCCCCGCCCCTTCCGCTCCGCCGCGCGGTGCATGCCGGGCCTTGTAGTCTCGAGGGAGGGAGCGCGCGCCTATGAGACCGGAAGTGGCTTCCCTAGGAGTCCCGGATGTGTCCAGAGCGTAGAGGGAGAAGGCAGACGGGCAGGCGAGCGGCGTGATGTCGGCGGCGGGGGCGGAGGAGGAGGGAGGCGGCGGCGGCGGCGGCGGGGGTCCCGGGCTGTTGCTGCTGCTGCGCTCCAGGGAAGCCGAGGAAGATGAGGTGGGTGCACACGGACCAGGCCCCACTTCCGGTCCCCCAGGGAGGCCCACTTCCGGCCTCCTTAGGACCACCTTTCTGATATTGACACCTGGCCCCTCTATGGCTTCCGCTCAGCTTCCGCTTTGGAGGCCAAACAGGCTCAGCTCTTTAAGCCGCTCCTCATAGGGATTATTCATGGTCCCCAGAGCTTGGGCTCTTTGAGGCGCCCTCTTCCAGCTTGGAGTCAATGTCTGCCTTGAACTGAGGGGCCCAGAATGGGACACAGGGTGGTTCCAGGCACAGTGCCATTATCTCCATTAGCCAAATGCCTGGCTCCCCAGCCACATCTTTCGTTTCCTTCTGAAAGAAAGGACGGAGGATGCCGATCTGATTTAGCTTGGGGAGCGAGTTCCAGTGGCGGTGGCGGGGGGGTCACCACCGAGAAGGCCCCGTCCCTAGTCTCCACCAGCCGTGTTTGCGAAGCTGGTGGGACTGAGAGCAAGGCCTCCCCGGCGGATCTTAGGCTACGAGGCGGAACGTAGAGGGAGATACTTATACACGTACAGTACGTACGTAGAGGGAGATACGTATAGGGCCCTTTGAATTGTGCTTGCAAATGGACCGGCAGCCAGTGCAGTTGACATAACAGGGGTGGTATGCTCCCTGTATGATGCTCAAATGAGTAATCTGGCTGCTGCCCGTTGGACTAGTTGAAGTTTCCAAACAGTCTTCAAAGGCAGCCCCACGTAGAGAGCGTTGCAGTAATCTATTCAGGATGTAACCAGAGTCTTGACCACCGTGGCCAGATCCGACTTCCCAAGGTACGGGCGCAGCTGTCGCACAAGTCTTAACTGCAAAAGCTCTCCTGACCAACGCTGGCTTTCCTGGACCTAAGCACTTGGCTCTTTTGGATGCAGGCCAACATCCCATTGTATTTTTAAGCTGCTGCATCACACTCTTGGCTCATGTTCAGCTTGTTCCCTGCGGCGCCTAGTGCCTAGATCCTGGCATGTAGCCGGGGGGGGGGGGGGTTGAGGGGCTTCATCCCCCCCCCAAATTCTCAGGGCTGTCCGAAAGTAGGCCTTACTGGTACATTATTTAAACCAGGGGTGCTCATTAGGTAGATCGCGATCTACTGGTAGATTGCATAGGGCGTCCTGGTAGATCGCAGGCAGGGCGGGAGGAAGACTCAGTCCCGCCCCACAGGCTCCCAATGCCACCCAGGTGCAGAAGGAGGTTGGACTGGATAGCCCTTGGAGGTCTCCTCATATTCTAGGAACCCATTGTTATTATCGGAGGCTGAATGGCCATCTGTGAGGAATGCTTTGATTGTGTTTTTCCCTTATGGCAGAAGGAGGTTGGACTGGATGGCCCTTGGAGGTCTCCTTCTACTCTAGGAACCTATTGTTGTTGTTACTATTATTAGTAGTAGTAGCAGAGGCTGAATGAATATTATTATTATCATCATTATTATTATGAATGAATTCAGGGGCTTATTATACTCACATTTAGTTGAATTCAGTCTTAAAATATATTATATGGCTCTCACTGAAATAAATTTCCAAATATTTTGCTTTTATGGCTCTCTGAGTAGTGGGTAGGTAGATCATTTTGACTTGGTTGTTTTGTAAGTAGCTCGCATGCTGAAAAAGTGTCAGCACCCCTGGCCTAGTGCCTAGATCCAGGCATGTAGCTGGGGGGGGGGCTTGAGGGACTTCAGCCCCCCCAATTCTCAGGGTGGTCTGCGAGAAGGTCTTACTGGTACATTATTTAAACTGTTATGTTTATTCATATCATGATCTGATCACCATGCTCAATATATCCCATATGCACGGGGGTATTGGGATAACGATACAAAAGGTTTGCTAGGGTAGACCCTCTCTCACTTAGACTCAGCCCCCCCCGAATCAAAATCCTGGTCAGACCACTTTGGAATCATACTGTGTCCAGTTCTGGGCACCACAATAGAAGGGAGATGTTGACTTTAAGCTGGAATACTGTGTCCAGAGGACGAGGGCAACTCTGGAGAACAAGCCCTATGAGGACAGAGCGGTTGAAAGAGCTGCTGGGCATGTTTATTTATTTATTTGTTCAATCTTATATTCTGCCCTTCCCGGCCGGCTCGGGGCGGTTCACATACATATTAAAATGCACAACAAAACAGTTGAGCCTGCCGAAGAGAAGGCTGAGAGAGAGGAGACATGGTGAGCACCAGGGATCAACAGAGGAAGGGAATATGCCCCAGGGAGGAGGGAGCAGGCTTCCTTTCTGCTGCCGTGGAGGCAGGAAAGGAAGGAGTTTTTACACTGACTGGCTTCACTTCCGGTCCCCTCCAAAATTACATTTTTGGTGAATGTTTGTTTTACAGTGTAATAAATAACAACAACATTAAAACTTTATTTATACCCTGTCACCATCTCCCGAAGGGACTCGGTGTGGCTCACAAAGCACTCAAAGGTGCAAACACGCAAAGTTCAACAAGTGCATAAGTAACACAAAAGCAATAATAGCCACCATAACATCGTATGTTAGGTAATCCACCTTGAATCATGAGGAGAGGCAGGCAAGAAATAAAATGATGATGATGGTTATTATTATTATTCATGCCGCTTTCCCTGCCTCCCTGCAGAGCTTAATAGCCTCTCTCTGCTCCTTTTCCCCGCAATTGCAGGGCCAGAGCGAGGAGCCCCTGCAACTCAACCTGGGGGAGCTGGACCTCACCTCTGACGAGTTCATCCTGGACGAAGTGGACAGTGAGTGCAAAATGGTGGGGGGCGAAGGGTTCTCCTAAACCTCACAGTCTGTATAAGAGGGAGAGGGAACACTTCTGTCTCCTCTCAGGAGGAAGACAGTGCTGTTTCTGTCCGCTCTTCGGTGACATCCTGCCTCTGAAGTTCCCTCTGTTTTCCATCCACATCATTTGCCTTTTGGGTGAAGGCTTAGGTCCCATTTCCACTGACCACTTAATGCAGTTCTAACTAACTAACTAACTAATTTTATTATTTATGAGTCGCCCTCCACAAATGTGCTCCGGGTGACTTACACAGCTAGGCATCTACAATACTAAAATATTAAAATTTTAAAATATTAAAATGTTAAAATATGGGAATAGACAGGTTCCAGGTCACTGATTGTCACTTATGCATATGCTCTTCTAAATAGCCATGTCTTAAGTGCCGCCAGAAATGAAGGCAGGTCGAAGATGGCTCTTTGGTCTGGCGGCAGAGAGTTCCACAGGACAGGGACCACAACGGAAAAAGATCTCTGTCTCGTGGACTCCAAATGAGCCTCTCTCAGACCCGACACAGAGAGAAGGTTCTCGTAGGCTGGCCGTGGTGCTCTCGGATGGATAGATGGTATCAGACGGTCTTTTAGGTATGTAGGACCCTGGCGCCGCAAGGCCTTAAGTGTCAGGATCAGGGCCTTATAAAGGACTCTGTACTCGGCAGCCAGTGTAAATGCTGTAAGGATGGGGTTATGTGACACCTCATAGGTGTTTTCGTGAGGAGCCTGGCGGCAGCATTCTATGCAATCTGAAGCTTGCGAGTTACTGACCGAGGTAGACCCAGGTATAAAGTGTTGCAATAGTCCAGCCTTGATGTAACGGTGGCATGAATCACCGTGGCCAGGGCCTCCGTTGGTAGATAGGGTGCCAGTTGCCTCGCTTGACATAGGTGGAAGAAGGCCCTTTTGCTCGTGGAGGCGATCTGGGCCTCCATCGTCATTTTAGAGTCCAGGATGACACCGAGGCTCTTCACAGTGGAAGATGGTTAGCGGTTCCCCTTCGAAGGGTGGCAGTGGATTGACTAGTTCTGATGGGCGGCCCGGCCACAAAATTTCAGTCTTTGCTGGATTTACCTTCAGTTTGTGGGCCCACAGCCATCTCGTCACTGCTCCCAGGCACTGGGCAAAGTTGTCAGGCACCGAGGTTGCTCCAGGTTCCAACTTTAGGAGGAGCTGAGTGTCGTCGGCATACTGGTAACATTCCAGCCCAAAGCTCCGGACTAGTCCAGCGAGAGGCCGGACATAGATATTGAACAGCATAGGTGATAATATGGTGCCTTGGGGTACTCCACACTCAAGAAGGGATTTTCCAGATGTTTGGCCTAGCCATTCTACTCGTTAACTGCGTCCTCGTAAGAACGAGTTGAGCCAAGTTATGGCTTCAAAGCTAGCTTCCTCCTGGAGCAGCTACACAACAAAAGTGCACAAAAGAAAGCCTTGAGCGTGCCTGAGAGCTCCATGGCTTGTGCCATCCCCATCTGAACCCACCAGGGAATCACTTTCTTCAAAACCAATTTGAAACTGCATAAAACTGTCAGTGAAGATGAGTCCCCTGTCTTTTCTGTGAGTCCATCACTCTGTGGTGGAGGCTCCTTTGGAGGCTTTGAAACAGAGGCTGGATGGCCATCTCTCGGGGGTGCTTTGAATGTGATTTTCCTGCTTCTTGGCAGAATGGGGTTGGACTGGATGGCTCATGAAGGCTCTTCCAACTCTAGGATTCTATGATTCTATTCTGTAGCTCTTTCTGCCTTGGGTTGTTGTAGTTTTTCAGGCTGTATGGCCATGTTCTAGAAGCATTCTCTCCTGAAGTTTTGCCTGCATCTATTGTCATGACCGAGAAAAAGTTATTGTTTTGATCAAGGGGACAATGCGACAGGGCAGTCAATGTCGTGCAGATAGACAAGAGAAGACCAAATTTGGGTTTTGAACACTATTTATGTAACATTTATTAAAGTATATAAGTTGTAACAATCATGTTTGAGCATAAAGGCATAAAAAGGAATACAATGTAATAAATCAGGTTAATATGCAAATATTAAAAAGAAACATAGAATCACATTGAACATTTAAACCCTTAAACCACAATCACTCTAAGTATTGAAGATCACCTAATAATCTCTGAAACATATATAATATAAAGAATTGATTCAAAAGAGCATTTAATCAGAAAGGTAGCATTTAAAGAAGGGAGGCAGACTTAGAAAAAACTTAGAAAGAAGAGCAGCCTGAGGAAGAAAAGCAAAAGATAATATGTATAAAGCAAAACAGAAATGAACTTAAAAGCCACAGCAACATTTAATCAGCAGTTAGCAGCATTTCTTAAGAACATGCATACCTTACACACACACACACAGCAAGCAATCATAAGCTCCCACACACACACACACTCATACTGAATTCATACTTACATACATACACAGAGAAGTGAGATAGTGCTGCTCCCCCCAAATCCATGGCCAGGTGATTTGGGATGAGGTGTTCCCCCCAAATCCATGGCCAGGCGATTTGCAGAAAGAAACTGGATGGTTCCCCGGCCGGATTAGAGAACCAACAACCTGGTGGTGAGACCTGGGATCTTATATCCATTTCTCCGCTTTCCATTCATCCGTGGCCAAAACTGACAGTTACTAATTACTCTATTCTTTTAAAGCCAATAGCATATCGGCCACTCTGTTCATACTTGGGTCTGTTCTGTACTTCTTCTCAAGCTTGAGTGGTTTCCAAGATAAAGGAAAAACCCGCTTCCCCTTGCCAAGTCTCTAGGCCCTCCCTTATCCCAATATGCTTTGCAAAATAGCCATGTTTTTCTTTGGTTCACTTTGACATAACTGTGGTTCTTAAAGAAAATTATACACTTCAGCCATATTCATTCACACATAACATGTTATCCTCACATATGAGTCCACACTGCATTGAACTGGATTATATGGCAGTGTGGACTCATATAATACAGTTTAAAGCAGTTAATCTGCATTCTGAAACTGGATTATCTGGTGATTATCTGTCTATGAATGATTTAGTCTTTGTTGTCCTCTGTCTTCTCTGAATGAGTCAATCTGTCTTCTCTGCGATTCGTTCTATTTTCTCTGGACGATTCCCTCTGCCTTCTCTGTGATTCATTCTGCCTTCTCTCTGCCTTCCTTTCCAGGCCACATACAAGCCAACCTGGAGGACGCTCTGGTGCAGGAGGCCTTGAAAACGGTGAGAAGGGGGTCCTGGTGGGTCTGGAAGAACCTTGAATCTGGTGCAAGGGGCTTGTTAGGAGCGGCCTGTGGCCCTGCTGACCCTTGCGACGCCTCCCTTACTTTGCTTTGCAGGGGGTGGACCTGAGGCAGTACTCCAAGCAAGTGGAGCTGGAGCTGCAGCAGATTGAGAACGCCTCCATCAAGGACTGTATCCTCTCATCCTTGGAGAAGGGCCTGCGGAGGAGGAGGGGGGGGGCAGAGGGGCCCTTTGGAGGTCTGGGGTGGGAGGAGGGGGTTGGGGACTCCCGTTTGGGGGCCTCACATTCAGGTTCCTTTGTGTCTTCCTTAATGGCCTCCTCCAGACATCAAGGAGAGCAAGAACATTGCCTCACTCCATACTCAGATCACAGCCTGTGACGCGGTCCTGGAGGTGAGTGCATTGCTTAGTGGGGATACACTCAGTTCCTGCTCCATTTACAGTGTACATTAAGCATGGGCCAACTTGGGCCCTCATTCCAGGAGTTTTGGACTTCAACTCCCACAATTCCTAATAGCCTACCGACTGTTAGGAATTGTGGGAGTTGAAGTCCAAAACTCCTGGAAGGAGGGCCCAAGTTGGCCCATGCCTGTCCTAATCCTTCTCTGCCTTCTCTGTTGGTTCCTCTAATCAGCGCATGGAGGCCATGCTGAGCTCCTTTCAGTCGGACCTGAGCAGCATCAGCTGCGAGATCCAGACCCTACAGGAACAGTCGGTGGCCATGAACGTCCGGCTCCGCAACCGCCAGGCCGTCCGCGGACGCCTCTCCCAACTGGTGGACGAGCTGGTGGTGCCCAACGTCATGATCAGGTCTAGAACCCGGCCTTGCCTTTTTAGGTTTTACATTGTATTGGCTTACTGTAATAATTATCTATCTATCTATCTCTATCTCTATAGATAATAAAGCGGAATGTTTGTATGTACTGTATGTATGTGTGTGTATGTTTGTATGTATATGGCAGCGTTCTGATTGGCTCCCGGCCTCTACATTCTGACAACATGATTGGTTGCCACTGAGGGAGCATTTGCATAATGCCTCTATTGGCAAGCCAACACAAACATTCCGACCCTCTAAACTGGCAGAGGAGGATAAGGCAAAGGCCTGAGGCAGTCAGGCATGGTGGGAGTTTCAGACCAAAACACTTTGCGACCCCAAACAATGAGAGAACAAGACCAAACTTGGCACACAGAACCCTCAAGACCCACTCTACATTCTGGTGCAGTTTGAGGGAGGATGGACCATGGATGACGGGACTTGCAGTACTTTAACTCACTTGCTTAGAGCACTGTGGCCCACACCATAGAAGGATCAGGACCACACTTGGCACACAGATGCCCACTGGCCCACTTTACAACCTGGTGCAGTGTAGGGCAGGATGGGCCACAAATGGTGGGATTTGCAGTACCTTCACCTGATTCATTTCCCACAAAACATTGAAGCCCCTACAAATCACAGACCAGGCCTAAACTTGGCACACAGAGTACCCATGACCCACTCTACATCCTACTGCAGTTTGTAGGAGGGCAGACCATGGATGATGGGACTTGAAATACCTCCAATCACTTCCCGAGACATCTGCAACCCTCATCCACTGACTGATCAAGACCAAACTTGGCACACAGAGCCCCCATGACCCACACCACATCCTACTCCAGTTTGGAAGACATTGGACCACAGATGATGGGACTTGAATTACCTTCACTCACTTCCTGAGACTACTGCGAGCCAAATAACTGATAAGGACCAACCCTGGCACACAATTAACCCGGGCAGGGCCGGGTCCCCAAGCTAGTCTATGTATATAATAAAAGTCAGTGTTTGCAGCGGTGCGAAGGAATATGTGGCAGCATTTCGATTGGTTGCCACTGTGGGATTATTTGCATAAAGGACTGATTGGCCATCCTCATAACTCCAACATTCTAAGGCACCAGACAGAGGAGATTGGTTGCCACTGAGGGAGTAGTTGCATAAAGGACTCTGATTGACCAGCATCCAAGAATCCAAGACTCCACATTCAAACAACATGATTGGTTGCCACTGAGGGAGAATTTGCAAAACCGGCTCTGATTGACCAGCATTCCTACATCCCAAATCACAAAGGTGCCAGAGAGAGTACTTCACAAAAAGGCTTCCTTTAGCTCATTTTAGTCTCTATCCTTCTACAGTATAGAGGAGGGCGGACCATGGATGATGGGACTTCAACTACCTCTACTCATTGCCCAAGACTGCTGCAGCCCCCAACAAAGACCGATAAAGACCATACTTGGCACACAGAGCCCCCATGACCCACTCTACATTCTACTGCAGTTTGGAGGAGGGTGGACCATGGATGATGGGACTTGAAGTACCAAAGACCAACCTCTGCACACAATGCCTTTCTCAAATAACCCAGGCACCGCCGGGTCCCCAAGCTAGTAAATAATAATAATAATAATGAAAACACTGTATTTATACCCCACCACCATCTCTCCAAAGGAGACTCGGGGCAACTCATATGAGGCCAAGCCCGAAGATACAATGCAACAAAATAAATACAAAGCAACAAAAATTACATCACAATAAAATACATAAAGTAACAAAATAAAATAAACAGTGCAAAATAACATAATGGAAAATCGAACACTATGGGCAGGCCAAATGCGCAAGATAAAATGATAAAACCCTGGATGAGATAGGAGACGAAAAAGCGTATCTGTGAGGGAAAGGCTCATAAGGGAGGAACAGTGGGATTATGCCTTCAATAAGGACGGGGGAAGTTCATCATGAGGACAGCACTGTAGATGCAGCAAATAAAGTGGGCTGTATGGTCACTCTCCAAAGGCACATCGGAAAAGCCAAGTTTTCAAATCCTTCTTAAAGGCGTCTAGGGTGGGGGCTTGCCTAATCTCACCAGGTAGTTCTAAAGCTGGGGGGGGGGTCACAGCGGAGAAGGCTCTGTCCCTTGTTCCCACAAGTCGTACCTGTGATGGAGGAAGGGGCGAAAGGAGGGCCTCCCCAGAGGATCGAAGGGATCGTGCAGGTTGGTGGTAGGAGATGCGGTCACGAAGGTAGACGGGCCCCAAAGCGTTCAGGGCTTTATAGGTGATCACCTTCACCTTGAATTGCTGCCTGGTATATCTTTTTAGGGGGCAAAAGGGGATACAAAGAACAGTAACATCAACATTTTAATAAATCTTAAATTGCTCAGTGATTTGTCTGCCAGCAAACCATTGCATTGAGTAATATTCATTGTCATTAACTATGCTTTCCTTTTCAACCCCTTCCAAATGGGAAACTTCATGCAGAGAGCAGTACAATGGCATCTTTGGATCAAGGCCATCCTTACCTGTCTTCTTCGGCCCCTCCTCCCCTCCCTCCCTCCCTTCAGCACCATCCTGGAGACGCCGGTGACAGAGCAGGCCTTCCTGGAGCAGCTCCATGAGCTGAACAACAAGATCAACGCCGTCAAGGAGCAGGCCTTCCGCGAGACCACCGCCTGCGCAGACGTGGCCGACGTCCTGGACAAGCTCAAGGCCAAGGTGCCAAAAGGGCAAGGGCTGCCTGTTGGAGAGATCTAGGGGCTTTATTTGGGAGGACAGGACTCTTCCTGTTGGAGAGATCTAGGCTACAAGTCCCCCAAACCTGATATGGTTTCCTTTCCCTTGACAAACCTGAGACATGAGAAGTCTCTGGGAGAGACGATAGCACAGAACAAAGACAAAGTAAAACATTCTGTTAGGAAGTCTTTGCTATTAAAAAGAGAGAGAAATTCAGTCCTTTTCATTCTCCTCCTCTCCACCTCTCATGGAGTTGGCATGTGTCAACTCCAGCTCTCCTCCAAGTGCTTGAGACTTCCATTCCTAATATTTTATTTATTTATTTATTTATTTATTATTTGGACTTGTACGCCGCCACTCCCCAAGGGCTCGAAGTGGCTCACAATCACGTAAAAACACAACAGAAGTAAAACAGCATATTAAACTAGACTAAAAGAAGGTTTTCCAGCTTAGCAATCAAAGGCTAGCCGGAAAAGATGGATCTTGCAGGCCTTGCGGAAAGAGAGTAGGTCCTGCATGGCCCGCACATCACTTGGAAGGGTATTCCAGATTGACGGCGCTACTACGGAAAAGGCTTTGCGCTGGGTCGATGTAAGACAAATTGCTTTGAAGGTCGGCACTTCAAGGAGATTCTGTTGTTCGGAATGAAGTGACCTCTAGGGTTGGTAGGGGAAAAGATGATCCCTTAGGTACACCGGCCCCAGACCATGCAAGGCCTTGAAAGTTAACACCATCACCTTGAAGGTGATCCGGTGCTCGACCAGAAGCCAATGGAGCTGCTGGAGGATGGGAGTTACGTGACATCTCACTGGAGCCCCAGTGAGAAGTGCAGCGGCATTCTGGGTGAGCTTAAGTTTCCGGCTCACTGACAAGGGCAGGCCAATGTAAAGGGCGTTACAGTAGTCCAGTCTCGAGATGACTGTGGCTTGGAGCACCGTGGCCAGGTCATCTCTGGATAGGTAGGGGGTGAGACACCTAGCTTGCCACAGGTGGAAAAAAATTGGTTTTGCTGACAGAGACCTGGGCTTCCATCGACAGCAACGGGTCTAAGATGACCCCAAGGCTCTTTACTGAGGATGTCGGGCATAATGCCTCGCCATCCAAGCTAGGCAGTCGTACCTCCCCACCCCCCAGGCGGCCCAGCCACAGTATCTCTGTCTTTGCTGGATTCACCCTCAATCTACTGGCACGCAGCCAACCAGTAACGGCCTCAAGGCACTGTTGGAAACAAGAGGGTACGGAGTCCGGTCGGCCTTCCATTTTCAGAATGAGCTGGGTGTCATCAGCGTATTGATAACTTTCCAGCCCAAAGCTTTGAACCAGAACAGCAAGTGGTCTCATATAGATGTTAAATAATAGCCTGAAGGAGGGCCAAAGTTTACCCGTACCTGCTCTGGAGGGAGGGCGTTTCTACTCCTATGTCTCCATTGTTTCGCCTGACCCGCTTCATTTTGTTCTCTACCAGGCGGTGGCCAAGATCCGGGAGTTCATCCTGCAGAAGGTCTACTCCTTCCGGAAGCCGATGACCAACTACCAGATCCCCCAGAATGCCCTGCTCAAGTACAGGTAGGAAAGGCAGCGGCCTGCAAGGGGAGGAAAGGAGCGGTAGGTTGGACAAAATTGTCAGAAATATTAAAAATTAAATAGGTATTTTTAATTACAAAAATGTGAGTCAAGCACTGAAAGGGTTAAATGGATGCAATGACTCAGCACCGGGAATGTGGCGCAGCTGGCTAAGTGTCAGCTGCATAAGATCTCTCTGACCAGTAGGTCATGAGTTCGAGGCCTGCCCGGGTCGAGGTAGGTGCTTGACCTTAAGTGTAGCCTGCTGTCGACCTTTGCAGCCCGAAAGACAGTTGCATTTGTCAAGTAGGAGATAAAGGTACCACATTAAAGTGGGGAGGCAAATTTTGACTGAATTATGAGGCCATTAAAGAACTCCGGAAATCGCTGAGGAATGCAGAAGGCACAACAAGGGATGCTGGAAAACGCTGAGAGATGAGGAGTGTGTCAGCTCCCTCTGGTGGCCAGAAGTTTGCCTCTGTTCGTCTATATGTCATATGTTTGTCTATATGTCATATGTTGAACTGCAGGGATTGTCTGCAAGTATGTGTACTGTAATCTGCTCTGAGTCCCCTTCGGGGTGAGAAGAGCAGAATATAAATAAAGTAAAGTAAATAAATAAAAGCTGCAGTTCAATATTAAGCAGGTGTCATTGTAGTTTAGTTGCCCTCAGTCTGTGAGAGGACCTCAGTGTGTTAGTAATCCTCAGTTTGAGATCACCTCAGTGGGAGAAAGGTCTCAGTCTGAGAGAGCCCTCGCTGTGAGAAGGCCTTAGTGGGAGAAAAATCTCACTGTGAGGTAGGCCTATATTTGAGAAGGCCTGGCGTGAGAAGTTTCGGTGAGAGACCCCCCAGGTCAAAGGCCATTGTGTGTGAAGGCTACTGTGTGTAAAGGGCTACCGTGTGAAGCTCCTGCGTAACTTCAGTGTGAGAAGAGGCTCTGTGAGAGCAAAGCTGTTTATTGGCATGAGAAAGAAGCCCAGTGTAGAAGCAAAGAAGGAAGTATAAAGAACTTTGTTAGTGTTATTTTGCTATAAAGGAAAGCCTCCTATGGAAGATATAGTATTGTTCTGTGTGTGCTTGTTCTTTCTCTCACTTTGGGCTACTGGTGCTAAGTCGCTCTGTCATTCTGCTGTACATTCATGAGGAGGGTCTTTTGTTAATAAGCCCATTCCCACAACAAAACCTGAAGCATGCTCCGTCCTATGCACAAGACAAACTAATCCTGGGTTTTTCCCAGCATTCATTGCTCAGCATAAAGGCAGGGGCAGGACGGTGGCCTGTTTCTTTGGGGCTCGGCCTCCTTATCTCAGTATTTTATGCTGTGGAAGGCAGGCATGACCAGCTTTGTCCTCCTTCCAGGTATTTTGGACTTCAGCTATCACAATTCACAGCGGTCACAGCGAGTGAGGAGGGGTGAGGTCTCCGGGGGTTCCCCCTTACATTGTGGGGTTCCCCAGGGGGCAATCCTCTCTCCTCTGTTATTTAACATCTAAATGCAACCACTTGCTCGACTGGTACGTAGCTTTGGGCTAGAGTGTCACCAATATGCTGATGACACTCAGCTCATTCTGGGGATGGAAGGTCGGCCCAAATCCGTACCTGATAATTTCCATCGCTGCCTTGAAACCGTTACTGGACGGCT
Organism: Anolis apletophallus; assembly: GCA_030556195.1. Classification (NCBI taxonomy): domain Eukaryota; kingdom Metazoa; phylum Chordata; class Lepidosauria; order Squamata; family Anolidae; genus Anolis; species Anolis apletophallus. The sequence continues at coordinate 215,951,771 of JARBWK010000001.1, forward strand.
GCGAGCCAGTAGGTTGAAGGTGAATCCGGCAAAGACGAAGATCCTGTAGCTTGGCCATCCGGGCGGTAGGGATATTCAGCTTCCAACCCTGGACGGTGTGACATTATGTCCGTCATCGTCAGTAAAGAGCCTCGGTGTTACTTTTGACTCTCAGCTGTCGATGGAGTCTCACATCTCCACCGTCAGCAGAGTGGCGTTTTTTCATCTACGCCAGGCGAGGAAGTTGGCCCCCTATCTGTCCCGACATGACCTGGCCACAGTGCTCCAAGCTATGGTCATCTCAAGGCTGGACTATTGTAACGCTCTTTATATTGGCCTTCCTTTGTCGGTGATCCGGAAACTTAAGCTGGTGCAGAATGCTGCAGCTTGGTTGCTCGCGGGAGTCCCGGCGAGCTGCCATATTACACCCATCCTGTGCGAACTGCACTTGCTCCCTGGGGAATGCCAGATTACCTTCAAAGTGCTGGTTTTGACCTTCAAGGCCTTGCATGGTCTGGGGCCAGTGTACCTAAGGGACCGCCTCATCCCATATTGTCCTACCAGATCCTTACGTTCAGAGATGCAAAATCTCCTGGTGGTCCTAAGGTCCAAGGCTTACCATCTGACCGCAACACGGAGAAGGGCTTTCTCAATCATAGCTCCAATCCTGTGGAACACGCTGCCCTCTGAAGTCCATGCCCTTCAGAGTCTGCTAGCCTTTCGGAAGGCTTGCAAGACCTTACTGTCCCAGCAGGCCTTCGGGTCTTAAAAACGGTCCGGCCTCTCCTGATGTTATGTGCAATTCATTGTTACTGTTTTACTGTTTTAACTTTATCACATGGTTTTAATATGCCTTGGTCATTGTTGTTTTTATTATGTGTAAGTTGCCCTGAGCCAGTTGGGAGTGGCGACGGATAAATTTGAATAAATAATAATAAATAATAATTCTTAAGAGCTGGTCTATCCTGTGACCCATGCATGGCCTTCCCCCCTTCCTCCTCCTCAGGTTCTTCTACCAGTTTCTCCTGGGGCACGAGCGTGCGGTGGCCAAGGAGGTCCGGGACGAGTACATGGAGACCATGAGCAAGATCTACCTCAGCTACTTCAAGTCCTACACCAGCCGCCTGATGAAGGTCCAGGTGAGAGGCAGCACCCGGGGATTTGGAGGGAGGAGGAGGAGAATGTCCTCCTCACGTTTGGGGGATGCTCCTCTGGATACTCTCTGGCCCCTTGGTTTTGCCACTTTGCTTCTTGTTGACTTCTTTCTGTCTGTCTCTGGCCTGCAGTACGAGGAAGTGGCCGAGAAGGATGACCTCATGGGAGTGGAAGACACGGCCAAGAAGGATATCCTTGTTGTGAGGTCTGAGGATGTGAAGGGCTCCCTTTCAATGACATTGAATTGTTGCCAACGCTGTGAACCTCCCTGAGTCCCCTTCAGGATTGAGAGGGGCAGTATACAAATATTGCTATACTTTCCTTTCCCTGGAGTGGGAACATATGGATCCCAATGGCGGGGAATGGCTTAAGGGTCCGCTCAAATGGGACAGGATTGTGGCTCTCAGAGCCTCTGTTGCGGTGATAGACTTCCCACATTGACTGCTGGTGGATTGGGGAATGAAAGGGCAAACGAAAGCATGTGCAAAGGAAGACATTATATCAAAGGAAAGGATAATATCCTCCACACAAAAATAAATATACATATTTTTCAGTGTAAAACACTAACGTATAGCAACGAACAAAACTACCAAGGTGGCAAAACCAAGGGGCCAGAGAGTATCCAGAGGAGCATCCCCCAAACGTGAGGATGACATTCTCCTCCTCCTCCCTCCAAATCCCCGGGTTCTACCATGCAGAAAAATGCTTAGACAAAAGTAAAACCAATTCATTTATTTTTATTTCATATCAAAAGTATTGCATAAATTAGTATAAAATTAGTATGAATAATCATAAAAACCCATCTACCGACCTCTCACTCTCCATCCGATAGTTTCTTAATCGTGACTAGTCCACTCCCTTTAAGAAAAATTGTATAACACTATGTAAGAAAATTTGAAACTTTTTCTGTTCCTGGCTTGAAAGCATTTCCTGTTTACTTGTGTGCTCCTGTCTTTGGAAGTAGTCGTTCTACTCCAGAAACATTTGTTTTTGTGGCTGCCACAAACTAGGTTGAATTGGCTGGGACGCTATACCAGGCCCAGGCAAACTTTCTAACTTGGGGGCCTCATGCTAGCACTCCCTACTAGGAGGACTGGCTGCCCGGGGATGGAAGGAAGGAAGGTGGGAAGTCGAGAGGAAAGAGGGAAGGAAAGACAAAAGGGAAGGAGAAAGGGAAAAGAGAAGGAAGGAAGGAAGAGAGGGATGGAAGGAAGAGAGGGATGGAAGGAAGGGAGGGATGGAAGGAAGGGAGGATAAAGGAAAGAGAAGGAAAAAAAGACAAGCGTAGGAAGGAAGGACGAAAGGGTAGAAGGGAATGATGGAAGGAGAAAGAGGGAGATAAGGAGGTCGAAAGGGGGAAGGAAGGGAAGGAAGGAAAAAGGGATAGAGAGAAGGAAGAAAAAAACAAAAAGGAAGGAAAAAGAGAAGGAAGGGAAGAAGAGAAGGATGAAGGAAGGGAAGGTGGGAGGAAAGAGGGAAGGAAAGACAAAAGAGAAGCAAAAAGGGAAACGAGAAGGAAAGAAGAGATGGATGGAAGGAAGGGAAGGATAAAGGAAAGAGAAGACAAGCGAAGGAAGGAAGGATGAAAGGGTAGGATGGAAGGAGAAAGAGGGAGAAAAGGAGGATGGAAAAGAAAGGATGAAAGGGGGAAAGAAGGAGAAAGGAAGAGAGACGGAAGAAAAGACAAAAAGGAAGGAAAAAGAGAAGGAAGGGAAGAAGTGAAGGATGGAGGAAGGGAAGGTGGGAGGAAAGAGGGGAGGAAAGACACAAGAGAAGGAGAAAAGGAAAAAAGACTGAAGGAAGGGAAGGAGAAAGGAAAGAGAAGGAAGGAAAGACATAAGCGAAGGAAGGATGAAAGGGTAGAAGGGAAGGATGGAAGGAGAAACGGGGAGTGAGAGAAGGAAAAAAAAGACGAAGGAGGAAGGAAAAAGAAGGAGGGGAAGACAAGCGTAGGAAGGAAGGATGGAAGGAGAAAGGGAGAAAAGGAGGATGGAAAGAGGGAAGGAAGGAAGGAGAAAGGGAGAGAGAAGGAAAAAAGACAAAAAGGAAGGAGGAAGGAAAAGAAGGAAGGGAAGACAAGTGAAGGAAGGAAAGATGAAAGGATAGAAGGGAAGGATGGAAAGAGAAAGGGAGAAAAGGAGGATGGAAAGAGGGAAGGAAGGAAGGAAGGAGAAAGGGAGAGAGAAGGAAGAAAAGACAAGGAAGGAAAAAGAAGGTAGGGAAGAAAAGGATGGAAGAAAGGAAGGGAAAGATAAAGGCAAGAGAAGAAAAAGAAAAGGGAAGGAAGGAGAAATGGAGAGGGAAGGAAGGACAAAAGGATGGAAGGAGAAAGGGGGATAAGAAGGAAGGAAAGAAGGAAGGACGAAAGCGAAGAAGAAGGAGAAGGAGGGAGGGAAGAGGGAAGGAAGGAAAGACAAAAGGGAAGAGGAAGGAAGGAAAAAGGGAAAGAAGGAAAGACAAAAGGAAAAAAGGAGAAAGCAGGAGAGGGAAATAAGGATGAAAGGATAGAAAGGAAGGAGAAAGAAGGAGATAAGGAGGAAGGAAAGAGGGAAAGCCTCAAGGGAGGAAGGGAAGGAGAAAGAGGGAGAGAAGGAGGGAAGAGGGAAGGAAAGAAAGACAAAATGGAAGGAGGAAGTGGAAGGGAGGAAGAGAAGGATAGAAGAAAGGATAAAGAGAAGGAAGGAAAGACAAAAGGGAAGGATGGAAGGCGAAATAATGAGATAAGGGGGAAGGAAAGAGAGGATTCGAATCCTGGTCTCCCTGAGTCTTAGTCCTACAGCCCCAATTAACTCTTATTGGGAACAGAATGAGGGGTCTGGGGCGGTCATCCCAAAGCAGCAAGCAGTGTGTCCAGTCCTTGACTCCGGCCCCGGGGCCACGCTTCTTCTCCAAGCCCTCCCTCCGGAACCGCAACACGGTCTTCACGCTGGGGAACCGGGGCAGCGTCATCGGGGCGGCTGAACTGGAAGGACCCATCATCGTCCCCCATTCCGCCCAGAAGAGCGACGTTCGGGTAAGCGGGTGGGCTTTTGAGTCCTTCCCTTGGGGGCATCAAGTCCAAGCATGGGCCAACTTCGGCCTTCCCTCCAGGTGTTTTGGACTTCAACTCCCACAATTCCTAACAGCCTACCGGCTGTTAGGAATTGTGAGAGTTGAAGTCCAAAACACCTGGAGGGAAGGCCGAAGTTGGCCCATGCCTGATGTATATAATGATGTTGACTATTCCACCTGACCCCTTCCCTTTCCCTGTCGCCTTCTTCCGTAAGTACCCCTTTGAGTCCCTCTTCCGCAGCCAGCACTATGCCTTACTGGACAACAGCTGCCGGGAGTTCCTCTTCCTTTGCGACTTCTTCCTGGTGACCGGGACCCCCGCCCTGGACCTCTTCCACGCCGTAATGGGGAAGACCCTGGCCATGTTCCTGGTGGGTCTTGTTTGGATATTATTACCCATCTGTCTGTGGCCGCGGGGGGCCTGGAGGGAGGGGGGAACCATCCCCAAGGCTTAAGAGTCCGGTTGCAGGTTGGATTGGGGCAGGAAGTTGGGATTGGTTGCAATTGAGGAATTAGTAGATTATGTTTGCATAGGCAGATCAATCTCTCGGCATTACTTCGCGAACGAAAATTCTTAGGAAGGACTCATCCCACGCTTTTTACAAGCGCGTTGATGACTAAAAAGGCCAATCTGAGATAGGCAAGTCCGGTTGCAGAAAGCACAGCAGAAAGTCTCCTTGGGTGATGTTGTTTCCAAGTTGCGGTTCTTTCTGCGTTGTCGAGACCCGTTCGGCGTGTCTTCTCGAAAGAGGCTGCCGCATTATGGATAGTGCGTCTCCATGCCTCCCGATGTGAGACCAGGGTGGACCATTGTTGGTGATCAATCTGGCCGAGCCTGAGATGTTGTTTCAGGGAGTCCTTATATCTCTTTTTGGGGGCACCTCTATTGCGCTGACCCATGGCGAGTTCACCATAGAGTAGTATCTTTGGGAGGCGGTGGTCCTCCATCCTAGAGACCCCGTGCCCTGCCCAGCGCAGCTGTGTTCTCAATAGCATGGCCTCAATGCTGGTGATCCCTGCTTGCTCAAGGACGGCAACATTTGTCACATAGTCAGTCCAGTGTATACTTAGGATTGTGCGAAGACAGCGCTGATGAAAGCGTTCGAGGAGTCATAGGTTTTGGCATAGGCAGATCAATAAAACTATAGATAAAGGTCCTATGGACGTGAAGGCCATGCTGTATCTTCACTTGTACATGAATTTGTTACAAATTGGGTGGGATAAATAAAATATATCCTTTAAAACCTTATTTATTTATTATTTATTTAGCACATTTATATACTGCTCCCTCTCAGCCCGAAGGCGACTCGGGGCGGTTTACAAAGCAACAAATTGAATGCCAATAGCACCCTAAAAACAGCACTTAAAACAGTTTAAAGCCAAAAATTATTTTTCAAGGGCCACACGAGAGCCAAAAAATATTATGGAGGGCCGCACCTAAAGGCTTTATTTATTTATTTATCTACTTTATTTATTTATTTATTATATTTATTTACTGTATATTACACATCATTAATATTAACATATTAATATATCAAGAAATATTCATATATTATTAGTATTAATATCATAATTATAATATTATAGTATATATATAGACATTATAATATATTGAAATTATAATATAATATAACATTATTATATTATTATTATTGATTGATTGATTGATTGATTTTATTATTTATGAGTCGCCCTCGTCAGTGCTCCGGGCGACTTACACACAAAAACACATAAAAGAATTCAATAGTTAAAAGCTAAAAGAATAAAAAGATTAATTAAAATAGTTCCAGTAGCTCAGGCTAAGTCTGGGAGGTGTCCTTAGCCATAAGCCTTTCGGAAGAGCCAGGTCTTCAGTGCGGTCAGGAACTGGGGCATGTCCCGATAGCTCTCTGATCCGCCGGCATCAAGTTCCAAAGGACAGGGGCCGCGATGGAATATAATATAAAATTATTATAAAATAATAATAAAAACCACTAAAATTAAATTAAATTCAAGAAGACATGGTGCGAACCAAGGTGAAGGCTGACATCCTCAAGAGAGGAAGGATCTCAAGATGGAATGGCCCAATGGACCCAGCCCAGAGGATGGCAAAGCAGACCCAGCTGCCGCAGCAGCAGGGCAGAGCAGCAGGCGATCAGAGGCTGTAGGCCTCCGCCCGCTCTCGCCCCCAGCTGATCGCCCTGCTATGGAGTGCCTGCCATCCCTGGAGGCGATCCGGGCCTGCAGGGGGAACAGTTGGCGATCTGAGGTGGCTTATTCGACCTGGCGACCCGGAAGACGATCAATTTGTCCGGGTTGCCAGGGCGATCAGCCCCCACAGGTCGCCGAGTGCTCCCGCTGCAGGCCCAGTTCGCCTCCAGGGATGACAGGCACTACAAAGCCGCCGCTCCTCCGGCCTGTTTACCGACACAGGCCCCACAGAGCCCGCGATGGGATGGCGGCAGCGGCACCCCTTCTTCTTGGCCCCGCCCCCGATGCCCTTCTCCCCGGGCTGGACAATCGGCTGCCGGGCTGCATCCGGCCCGCGGGCCGTAGGTTGCCCACCCCTGCTCTATTATGTAAGTGCAAGTATTCCAAAATTTCCTCCCACACATGAAAAATAGATAAAATTCCAAACAGTTCTGGTCCCCACGTGGATCCACCGAGAGAAGCAAAAACCCTATATTCTGACTCTGCTTGGGCCAGAAGCATACCATGAAATTTTACTGTAGGACCATGATAAGCCCCAAAATACTTCCAAGGAGCCAGGATTATGTTTCGGGACATGGGTCAGTCGATATTGAATCACATTATATTCCCACCTTTCCCCCAGTTTGGGGGTCAGTGCAGTTTGTCGAGGTTGAAACAGGCAAATTTTCAGCTCGCACAGAAGGGAGCATTACTATTAATTTAACAATGGAAAACATGGCCCTACAAATAACCCCAAAAGCTTGGAAAGAGGTCAAAGAGAACGCCCACCTCTCTCTCTCTCTCTCCCCCCCCCAAACAGAAACATATGAACGCCTACGTGAGCGACTGCTACGACAGCATCGCCATCTTCCTCTGCATCCACATCGTCCTGCGCTTCAAGGCCATCATGGCCAAACGCAACGTCCCTGCCATCGACAAGTGAGTGTGAAAGTGACCCATGAGGCTACAGAGCGGCCACCTCTGTTTGCTGGTGGGTGACCCCCATTGTGGCGTCACATACCCCAAGTGGTCAGTTTGCCAGGCTCTCGGGAGGCCTTCGGTGGTGTTGACCTTCCTGGAAAGAGGACTGGACTGCCCGGACCTTGGGGTCCCTTCCAGCTCTAGGATTCTGCCATCATCTTCCACTTTGATGATGATGATGATGATGGAGTCGCCTTCTCTGGAGGCCTTTAAGCAAAGGCAATGTCAGGAGGACTTTGATCACGGCTGCCCAGGAAGTCGATTGCTATCAACCAGTCGATCCCGGGACCAAAGGACGTCGATCCCAGCCGGATGGGGTGCTTCTCAGAGGGGGCGGAGCCCGGCCCCACCAACCCCCACCCCTCCCTTCTGGCTTTCGTTCTACCAGCAGCTTCTCCAGTCTTGAGGATGCCAGTGCCAAGCCAGCCTTGTGCTAGTTATACCACCACTGGCTTGGCATTGCGATCCTCAAGCCTGGAGAAGCTGCTGGGAGCTCCAAAGCCAGAAGGGAGGGGGCGGGACTTGGAGAGACCTGGCTCCGCCCCCTCTGGCCAAGCCCCGCCCCTCCCTCCCCAGCCTTGAGGAGGTGGGTAGATCTTTCTGATTTGGTTTTAATATAAGTAGCTCGCATGCTGAAAAAGTGTGGGCACCCCTGGCTTTGATGATGCCTTTGATGATGCCTTTGATGATGCCCTTGGGGTCCCTTCCAACTCTTCTAGAACTTAAGTGAGCCACCAGCCTTGTGACTTGCTGGACCCCCAAGACTCCTCCGTTCTCCCTCCCTTCTCTGCCCCGCAGATATTGGGACACCGTGCTGGAGATGCTGTGGCCCCGTTTTGAGCACATCCTGGAGCTGAATATCCAGAGCATCCAAAACACAGACCCCCAGAAGCTGGGCTTCCTGGACACGAGGCCCCACTACGTAAGTCCCTAGGAGTTGCGTTGAGAAGAGAAGGTGGAGTGGTGGTTTGTGATATGGGGACATCAGACCCTAAGGTGAACACGAGCCAGCAGGGTGACGCAGCAGCTAAAAGAGCCAAAGCAATTCTTGGCTGCTTCAAGAGGAGGATTGCATCCAGGTCATGGGAAATCATTGTTTCCATTCAGTTGTTCTTCAGTGAGAATGGTCCTGTGCCCAGTTTATTTATTTATTTATTTATTTATTTCCATTTATATATCACTTTTCCTCAGCCCTTTCGGGCGACTCAAAGCGGTTTACAGTAGTAAAAATTCAATGTTGAACATCATAAAAACAAGTAAAAACAATCAAAACAGTGGCATATATATACGATCATTACAAAGTCAATACAACATAACTCGTTAGCGTCGCTTAATTAAAATCAAGATCCGATTTCATCATCCAGTCATTCCATGTTCCTATATTTGTTACATTGCCTATTCGAACGCCTACTCGAACAACCAGGTTTTTACTTATCTCCGAAATGCTAACAAGGAAGGGGCCAATCTGATGTCTCTAGGAAGGGCGTTCCACAGCCGAGGGGCCACCACTGAGAAGGCCCTGTCTCTCGTCCCCGCCAAATGTATTTGTGATGCAGGTAGGATTGAGAGCAGAGCCTCCCCAGACTATCTTAACATCCTTGCTGGTTCATAGGAGAAAATACTTTCAGACAGGTAAGGTGCGCCAGAACCGTTTATGGCTTTATAGGTTAAAGCCAACACTTTGACTGCCCAATAGCAAACTGGCAGCTAGTGGAGCTGGTACAACAGAAGAGTTGTATGCTCCCTGAGCGCTGCTCCTGTTAGTAACCTGGCTGCCATCCGTTGGACAATTTGAAGCTTCCTGACAGTCTACAAAGGCAACCCCACGTAGAGCACGTTGCAGTAGTCTATATGGGAACCAGAGCATGGACTATTGTGGCCAAGTCAGACTTCCCAAGGAACAGGCGCAGCTGGCGCACAAGCTTTAACTGTGCAAATGCTCCCCTGGTCACCACCAAAACCTGGGCTTCCAGGCCCAGCGATGAGTCCAGGATCACACCCAAGTTGTGAACCTGTGCCTTCAGGGGGAGTGTCACCCCATCCACAGGCTGTAACCCTGTGCCCTGTTTGGCCTTTCAACTGACCAGGAGTACCTCTGTCGTGTCTGGATTCAATTTCAATTTGTTCGCCTTCATCCATTATTGTCTCTGACCATGTAAACATGTCCCGTTGACCCCAGAAATTCCCAGATCAGTTATTGCCAGTTCAACAGTCAATCTTCACCTCCTCCATAATGTCATTTTAGGCCTTGGCCTTCTTAGGATGGGGCCTTCAGCCTTGGCAAGCCTTAATAGGCCCTGAGCCAGTCCCCAGGCATACCATTCCATCTCATGACAGTTGTGTTGCTTCTGCCTCTCCCTCCACGCACAGATCACCCGTCGCTACGCAGAGTTCTCTTCGGCCATCGTCAGCATCAACCAGACCTTCCCCCATGACCGGACCCTCACGTTGCTGGGGCAGCTCCAGGTAGGGGCCATCCACAGAGGCCGGGGCCACATCTTTGGGGAGCTTGGGCCTCTTGAGCGGGGGCAGGGGAGCTGGAAATTAGTTTCCGGGGTTACTTTGAAGACTGTGCTCCAGTGGGAACGGGTTCCCTTGAGATCAGGACTCCCCTGAGAAAGGGGCTCCCTTCATAACTGGGTGACCGTTGAAAAACTACACTCCCTTGAGAGCTGGACTTCCATAGAACTGGGCTCCCTTAAGAGCTGGTCTCCTCTGGAAGGACTGGTCTTCCTTGAGAAGCAGGGTGCATCAGAGGCTGATCACTGCCTGAGGCTTGTAGGAACATGTAAGATTGGCACCACCATCAGCAACAGAGGAAGAAGACCAAGCAAAAGAGAGAGAGGGAGGGAGGGAGAGGGGGGAGGGAGGGAGGAAAAGAGAGAGAGCGGGGAGGAGAGAGAGAGGGGGAGAGGGGAAGGGGGGAGAGAAAGGGGAGAGGGGGAAAGAGCAAGGGGGAGAGGGGAGAGAGGAGGGAGAGAGAGGGGGGAGAGAGGGAGGGAGAGGGAGAGAGGAGGGAGAGAGAGAGCAAGGGCGAGAGAGGGGAGGGAGAGGGGGGAGAGGGAGAGAGAGCGAGGGCGAGAGAGGGGGAGGGTGAGAGAGGGCGAGAGAGAGCGAGGGGGAGAGAGGGGAGGGAGAGAGCGAGGGGGAGAGAGGGGGAGAGAGAGGGCGAGAGAGGGGGAGAGAGGGGAGAGAGGAGGCAGAGAGAGCGAGGGTGAGAGAGGGGGGAGGGAGGGGAGAGAGAGAGCGAGGGAGAGAGAGAGCAAGGGGGAGAGAGAGAGCAAGGGGGAGAGGGGAGGGAGAGGGGGAGAGAGAGCGACGGCAAGAGAGTGGGAGAGAGGGGGAGGGAGAGGAGAGAGAGGGGAGAGGGAGAGAGAGAGCAAGGGGGAGAGAGGGGGGAGGGAGAGGGGGAGAGGGGGAGAGAGAGCGAGGGCAAGAGAGGGCGAGGGAGGGGGAGAGGGAGAGGGAGAGAGGGGGAGAAGGAGGGAGAGAGCAAAGGGAGGGAGGGGGGAGAGGGGGAGAGAGCGAGGGCGAGAGAGGGGGAAGGGGGAGAGGGGGTGAGAGTGCAAGGAAGAGGGGGAGGGAGAGCAAGGGCGAGAGAGAGCGAGGGTGAAAGAGAGCGAGGGCGAGAGAGGGGGAGAGAGGGGGAGAGGAGGGAGGGAGAGGGGGGAGAGGGAGAAAGAGAGGGAGAGGGGAGGGAGAGAGAGGGGAGGGAGAGAGGGGAGGGAGAGAGAGAGCAAGGGGGAGAGAGCGAGGGCGAGAGGGGGAGGGAGGGAGAGAGGGAAAAAGAGGGGGAGAGAGGAGGGAGAGAGAGAGCAAGGGGGAGAGAGGGAGGGAGGGGGAGAGTGAGCGAGGGCAAGAGAGAGGGGGATGGAGGGGAGAGAGGGGAGAGAGGAGGGAGGGAGGGGGGAGAGGGAAAGAGGGGGAGAGAGAGAGCAAGGGGGAGAGAGGGGGAAAGAGAGGGGGAGGGAGGGGGAGAGGAGGGAGGGAGAGGGGGAGAGAGGGAAAGAGAGGGGGAGAGAGGAGGAAGAGAGAGAGTGAGGGCGAGAGAGGGGGGGGAGGGGGAGGGAGAGAGGGGGGAGAGAGCGAGGGAGAGAGAGGGGGAGGGGAGGGAGGGAGAGGGGGGAGAGGGAGAAAGAGCAAGGGGGAGAGGGGGAGGGAGAGGGGGAGAGAGAGGGGAGGGAGGGGGGAGAGAGAGGGAAAGAGAGGGGGGAGAGAGGGAGAGAGAGGGGGGAGAGAGCGAGGGCGAGAGAGAGGGGGAGGGAGGGAGAGGGAAAAAGAGGGGGAGAGAGGGAGAGAGGAGGGGGGAGAGAGAGCAAGGGGGAGAGGAGGGAGGGGGAGAAGGGGAGAGAGAGCGAGGGCAAGAGAGAGGGGGCGGGGGGGAGAGGAGGAGGGGAGAGAGGGAATGAGAGGGGGGAGAGAGAGCAAGGGGGAGAGAGGGGAAAGAGAGGGGGGGAGAGGAGGGGGAGAGGGAGGGAGGGAGGGAGAGAGGGAAAGAGAGGGGGAGAGAAGAGGGAGAGAGAGAGAGGGCGAGAGAGGGGGTAGAGGGGGAGGGAGAGAGAGGGGGAGGGAGGGGGAGAGAGAGGGGGAGAGAGAGCGAGGGGGAGAGGGGAGAGGGAAGGAGGGAGAGAGAGGGGAGAGAGGAGGGAGAGAGAGAGTGAGGGGGCGAGAGGGAGAGAGAGCAAGGGAGAGAGAGGGGGAGAGTGAGGGGGGGGGAGGGGGAGGGAGAGAGAGTGAGGGCGAGAGTGAGGGCGAGAGGGAGTGAGAGGGAGAGAGGAGGGAGAGAGAGCAAAGGGAGAGAGGGGAGAGAGAGGGAGGGAGGGGGGGAGAGAGGGGGAGAGAGAGAAACTTACATCCTTTCACATCCATACTCACCACCTTCTTCATTCAGAGAAACAAAAATCATGAGGTTGGGCCCCAGTCGAAGAGAGCAGCCCAGGCTGGTGCGGCTGGGAATTGGGACCGGATCACTGGCTCAAATTCACTCTGCTGCCCTTCAGGGTTGGGGAGGCCAACATTGGGTTCACCCCTTGACGATTCCTCTCAAGGAAGAGGATGGGTGGGGATCCTGGAGATTGCCGTTCCCATCACACCTTATCATTTGTGCCGAGTTGATGGGAGTTGAAGCCCCGCTACATCTGGAGGACCACACTCCACCGTTAGCACGTTCAGATCAGTGGAAGAGGACACTTCCCCCTGAAGAAGAGGATTGTGGGGGAGGTGGCCTGCCTCCTTCCTTCCCTCCCTCTCTCCCCAAAGTGAAGCAAAGGGGATCCACTTTGGATTGGGACCCCAGTGGCAGTAAATAGGGCAGGACTCCTAGACACCATAGTAGGAGTCTCCGTGGTGGACCCCAAGAGCCATCTAGCCTGACCCTTTCTCCTTCCAGACCGAGGTGGAGAACTTTGTCCTGCGGGTGGCGGCCGAGTTCTCCTCCCGCAAGGAGCAGCTCATCTTCCTCATCAACAACTATGACATGATGCTGGGCGTCCTGATGGTTAGTGGCGGTAGTGGAAGGAGGGTGTAGAAGGGGGTCCGGGGGGGGGCATCCCTTTCTCCCTCTTCCTGGGGCGGAAGGGCCTCCCCTGCCCGCTTCCAAGCCTCTCTGGACCCCTTTGCAGGAGCGGGCCGTGGAGGAGAGCAAGGAGGTGGAGGGCTTCCAGCAACTGCTGAATGCAAGGACCCAGGTGAGTGAGGGCCCCATCAGCAGTAGTGTGTGTGTGTTTGGGGGGTGGTTGAACGAAGGGTCAAGCCAGCCCACACGGATACCCTTTCCCAGTCACTGGGTCTCTTCAACTTAGGAAGGAGGTGGGGATCTAGATATGTGATCCAGACTAGCAGATGATATGAGAGTTTAATTAGATATATGAAATGACAACGATGTGACGGAATGGAAATCTGACTCCTTCTTACACTTCAGTCTGGAGAGGATGTGCTGTGTGCTTTGAGATCTCTCTCTGCTTGTGTGTCGGGAGAGGTGTCGTGATTGAGTTCCCCCTCTCTTGAAACCTTAGAAGAGGTGGGTGTTAGCTTCACTCAGACCCAGTGGTTGAAGTCTGACTTGACCATGGTGGTCCATGCCTTGGTTACCTCTAGACTGGACTACTGCAATGCACTCTACGTGGGGCTACCCTTGAAGATGGCCCAGAAACTTCAACTTGTCCAGCGAGTTCGTTTTTGGATGCTTTGCTGTATATTTAGATTAGTTTTTCCCTATTAGGAGCCCTGGGCTCAGGCATCCCATCTCCTGCTTCACTCCATCTTCTGCTGCCCTCCCTGATGGGTGTGGGGCCCCTCTGGGATTATGGGGGGTAGCCCCCTCAGGGCTTAAACGCTCCCCGCTTTGCCTTCCCTTTGCAGGAGTTCATTGAGGAGCTCCTGGCCCCGGGCTTCGGGGGCATGATTGCCTTTGTGAAGGAGGCGGAGGGGCTGGCGGAGCGGGGACAGATGGAGCGCCTGCGCGGAGATGAAGGTGAGTCTGGTCTCTCTCTATGGCAGGATTGACTGAGTGCAGCTGAGACCAGAACATGCTGAAAAAAATAGCCTATTGAACCAACTCTCATGTGCCATTGAAGCTTAAGGCGCACCTCGAGTTCCAAAACTCTGAAACCAGGATGTTTCGGGCATTATATAAATTTATTTATTTATTTATTATTTCGGCTTCTAGACCACTCCTTCTTGAAGCTCGGAGCGGTTTACAACAATATAAAACACAACCCAGCAATAAAACAACACATTAATCTAAAATCAATACTTTCACTACCATTCAATTAGGACTAACAACAGAAGGTGTTACAGTTTTACTCAAGTGAGAACGCTTGGCGGAAGAGGACCGTCTTACATGCCTTTCGGAAGGAGGACAGCTCTTTAATTCCTCGAACTTCGTCAGGCAGAGTGTTCCACAATGTCGGCGCTACCACAGAAAAAGCTCTTTGCCTGGTTGTGGACAGACGGAATGCCCGGACAGATGGAAGACTGAGGAGATTTTGGTCTTCAGATCGCAACAATCTCTGGGGAACATGCGGGGAGAGGCGGTCCCTCAAGTACACAGGCCCTAGACCATACAAGGCCTTGAAGGTTAAAACCAACACTTTGAAAGCAATCCGGTACTCTATTGGTAGCCAGGATTGGTGTAATATGACATCTTGCTGGGGCCACAGCAAGAAGTCGGGCAGCTGCATTCTGCACTAGCTTGAGTTTCCAGATTATTCTCAAAGGAAGGCCAATGTAAAGGGCGTTACAGTAGTCTAATCTCGAGATGATCGTCGCCGGGATCACCATGGCCAGGTCATTCCCGGATAGGTAGGCCGCTAGCCGCCTAGCCTGACGCAGATGGAAAAATGCGGTTTTGCTGACCATGCAGACCTGGGCCTCCATAGTCAGCAATGGGTCTAATTGGACCCCCAAGCATTTTACCAATAATGACGGGCGTAATGCCTCACCATCCAAGGCAGGCAACCGGCACTCCCCCCCCCCCCCACACACACACACACCCGGGTGACCCAGCCACAAGATCTCCGTCTTCGATGGGTTCACCTTCAACCGGCTGGATCGTAGCCATCCAGTCACAACCTCAAGGCCTTCCATCCTCAGCACCAGCTGGGTGTCATCAGCGTACTGATGGCACTCCAGACCAAAGCTACACACCAGTTGGGCCAGTGGACGCATATAGATGTTAAATTATAGAGGAGAGAGAATACCTCCCACAGTTTAATGGGAGTCTCTCAGAGACAACCTCTCCCCTCACTACTCGCTGGGCCTGATCCCGGAGGAAGGAGGATACCCACTTAAGGGCAGTCCCCCTAATCCCCGCGACGGTTAAGCGGTGGATCAATAATGCGTGGTCTTTACTGTATCAAAAGCTGCCGTGAGGCCCAATAACATGAGCAGCGCTGACCCCCCTTGGTCCAACTGTGATGGAAACCAGCACAGTCTCCGTCCCGTGCCAAGTATGGAAGCCGGACTGGAAGGGGTCAAGACCGGCTATATAAATATTGCTATATAATGCCTAAAACATCCTGGTTTCATCTCAGTTCCTGGCAGATGTTGACTCTCCTTAATTGGTGTTGGTAAACATAAGGAGCCTTGTGTTGACTTCTTTCTTAATGGAAGGAATCTTGTAAACATTTCCTCAACTTAAAGAGTCGTTGTCCCTGATAATGTAAACACGTTGTTATTCACCAAAAGTCCAACAGGTCAGCAATGTCAACAGTTCTCATCAGCAACTTTTAATTATAGTCCATGAATTCTTCACCTCCTTCTTGTAGTTTTCCAGGCTTCGATCCTTAGGATGGCATTTCTAGAGTATATAGACCCCAACCATACATCTTTCATATAATTCCATTCAAACCATATGTAGTGAAGTCAGTATATGTGTTAAGAGTTGTGTATTTATATATGGTTAAATGTATGGTTTTTATTGTATTGAATATATGCTGAACAGACTGCAGAGAGTTAAGGGGGAATATAAAGATGCTCAGCCTCTCGGCATGTTCGGTTGCTGGAGGCAGAACCTGGCTTTGGCAGGTGCACGGTTTGAATTCTGACAGTTAGAGAGAGCAGTTGGTCAGTTAGTCAGAGCAGTTGGGACTAGCTGGTAGCAAGTTGGAGGGTTGCTGAAGTCTTTTCCTGAGGGAAGCAGAAAAGACTGTGTTTTGATACTGCACAAAGGCAGTTAAGCTTGGGAAGCTTATATGTAATATATTAGAAATAGATAGGAAACCTATAGTATATCTATAACATTGTTATTCAAAGTTTGATAAGTTACCATCTAACATTGTGTTGGAAGTGAAACCACCTAAGATCTGTACATTTTGAAACCTCTACGCTGTTGTGAAAATAAACCATTCAAGTTCTTGTTCCTCAAAAGTCTCTCAGTGACCTTTACATAGAGGTGGCAGCAGTGGGATAGCCTGCCCTGCCACGGTTTTAAAACAGCCTTCCCTCACAAATATGGTGGCAGCAAGATTAATAGAAAGATCATAAAGTGAAGATCACTAGCTATCAGCGGGGAAGTCTTCACACCATACATCATGATTTCAAGACATTATGTCACAATATATATGGATATACTGTATAGGAGGCCCGTAGAACCATGAGAAATAACTAATTCTTGAATTTGCCCCCTGTGGGGCCTGTGCCCCAGGTTGGGAGCCAGGGCTGCAGTCACTCTCCTCTTTTGGACGCAACGTAGCACAGCCTTGGTGCCAGGAGGGGTCTTTTGGGAGGAGGGCAGCATAAGGCCCTCTCGTGCCACCTCTTTCCAGCCTGATGTGCATATTTCTGCCCTCCCTCTCTGCCTGCCTGCAGCCCGGGTGACACAGCTGGTGCGTGGCTTTGCCGCCACCTGGAAGTCGGCCGTGGAGGCCCTGAGCCAAGATGTCATGCGCTCCTTCACCAACTTCAAGAATGGCACCACCATCATCCAGGTGAGTCTTGGTGGGGGGGGGGTCCTCGCCCTCCTCTGAAGCAAGGAAGGCCGAAGGGGAGAGGCAGTCCCAAAGCCTGAGGCAGGGAGAAGAAGAAGGGTTTCGGCCCTGGTGTCTGTGTGTTTCCACTCCTCCAAGAGGCCTGAATCTTGTCCCCCAAAATCCCCTGCAACATTCAGCATCTGGAGAAGGAGGTCCACCGAAATGGTCTGCTCTGGAGGCCAAAGGGCCCTGGGATGACCACTCACTCCCTCTCCTTGTGCCAAAAGGAGCCCTCTGTTCGGACCACTTTCCCTCTGGGGCGGGATGCAGGTCCCTTGAGACCTCTTGGTCTCCTCTCTTCCCTGGGGAGTAGAGTGGGACACTGTGTCCAATGTCTCAAGGCTGGGGTATGAGAGCTGCAGTCCCACCAGAGCAGAAGGGGCTGCAATTTTGGCCACTTCAGGCTTGTCTGCCTCAGTCTTTTCTAAATGAAGGAATGAGGGGAGGGGAGGAGCAGAAAGAAAAGGAGGGGGAGAGAGGGGGAGAGGAGAGGAGAGGAAGGAAGGAAAGGGTGGGAGAGAAGGAAAGACACAAGAAGGGAGGAAGGCAGAAAGGAAAAAAGGAAGGAGAGAAGAGGAGAGAAGGAGGGGAAAGAGAGGAAGGGATGAAGAGAGGAAGAAAGGAAGGGACGGAGGGAGGAGAAGGAGGAAAAGAGGGGCGAAGGGATAGGAAGGCAGGCATAGGAAGGCGCACGTGGCTCAGCTGCAGAGACCCTGCATTACCTGCTGAAGATGGTGGGTTCAAATCCTGGCACCTTCAAGTGGCCTATAAAGCCCTATAGGGTTGAATGTACAGTTAGGATATTGCACGGTCATCAGAAGGAGGGAGAGAGGAAGGGAAGGAAGAGGAATGGAACGTAGGTGCAGAGTTTCACCAAGGGTCCCCCCCTTGATGCACCTCTACGCACCTGTGCACTTGCCAGGGACCACATTCCCTGTGTCCCCCTCCCACCCAAAATAGCAAGGCAAGCCACATCCTGGGGTGTCCTATTTCGGGTCCCCCTGTTTTTCTCCCCACCTCTCCACCTTTGGTGGATTGTGAAGAGGGCTGGGACCGTAGTTGCTCCAAGAAGACACTGCCAGGGGCGGCTGCAATGTGGGTGGGTTGTCTCTGGGCCCTGTCTGGATCCCCCGTGGCTCCTTTGACGCCTCTCCCTCTGTGCCTGCAGGGGGCGCTGACGCAGCTGATCCAGTACTACCACCGCTTCCACAAGGTGATGGCGCTGGCCCCGCTCAAAGCCCTGCCCGTCCGCTCCGAGCTCATCAACATCCACCACCTGATGGTCGAGGTCAAGAAGCACAAGCCCAACTTCTGAGGATGCGTTTCCGCTCTCTGCCATTGCCCACCCACCCCACGTCCCACTGCCCTGCCCCACTGTATGTATAGTGCTTTGCTTTGTGTCGAGATAATAAATCCCAGTCCAACTCAAGGTTTGTTTACAAGTCTGGTAGATGCCAGGAATGCTGTGGGTGTTGCGCATCTCCATTTCAATGAGGCCATTGGAAGGTCCCCCACAAAAGTCCCACAAAGAAACTCATAATGAAAGGTGGGCGGGGCCAGGGCTTCTTAAGCTTTTCCACTTGAGAATTTCCTTCGCATCACTGTTTCTGCCTGAAATTTTTTTATGTGACCCAGGACATCTTAGTTTTTCTTTGCGAACGAAGATTCAGGAAGGACTCATGCCACGCTTTCTACAAGCGTGTTGATGACTAAAAAGGCCAATCTGAGATAGGCAGGTCCGGTTGCAGAAAGCACAGCAGAAAGTCTCCTTGGGTGATGTTGTTTCCAAGTTGCGGTTCTTTCTGTGTTGTCGTTTCTCTTCGAGACCCGTTTGGTGTGTCTTCTCGAAAGAGGCCGCAGCATTGTGGATAATGCGTCTCCATGCCTCCCGGTGTGAGGCCAGGGTGGGCCATTGTTGGTGATCAATCTGGCTGAGCCTGAGATGTTGTTTCAGGGAGTCCTTATATCTCTTTTTTTGGGGTGCCTCTCTTGCTCTGACCTGTGGCGAGTTCACCGTAGAGTAATATCTTTGGGAGACGGTGGTCCTCCATCCTAGAGACCTCGTGCCCTGCCCTGCGCAGCTGTGTTCTCAATAGCATGGCCTCAATGCTGGTGATCCCTGCTTGCTCAAGGATAGCAACATTCGTCACACAGTCCGTCCAGTGTATATTTAGGATTGTGTGAAGACAGCGCTGAGGAAAGTGTTCGAGGAGTCAAAGGTGTTAGCGATAGGTGACCCATGTTTCAGACCCATAGAGGAGAATAGACAGTACGATAGCTCTGTACACACTGATTTTGGTGCTTTGCCTCAGGTGCTTGTTGCTCGAGTCTAGACGCTTTTGTGAAGCCTTCCGAATGCACTATATGCCTTTGCTAATCTGTGATCTATATCTTTATCAATCTTGGCGTCTGAAGAGATGATGCTTCCCAGGTAGGTGAACTGCTGGACGGACTTAAAGCACAGATGTGCCTATGCTGACATGGGGATGATGGTGTTCTTCCTGTGGTGCAGGCTGGTAGAGGACTTCCGTTTTCTTCAGGCTGACTTCCAGCCCAAACAGCTCTGCAGCTACAGGTATAGAAATTTAGGTACAGGTGATCACATTTGAACAGATCAATTTTCCCTTTTATGAAGTATAGCTGAATAATTATTTTCTCTAGACTCCAGTGTAAACAACACACATTACAAACAGATTTGTGTAAATGGGTGGTGTTCAATGTTGCCAATTTTTTGGTGACTCCAACATTGAGCTAAGCAGACCCCATTGGGGTGGGACCCACGGTTTAAAAATGCAGACTGGACAAAGCTCCTGTGAGATAGCTTTGTAATGGGTTGACCAGCCGAACCCAAAGGGGGCTTCTGTCCATTGGCTCCTTTTCTCCTTCCATTTGGAGAGAAGTGACTGTTTGGGTGCCATATAGAGTGTGGTCCTGGGTCCAGGCCTATTACATGTCTTTATCAGTGACTTCCTTGGATGACTGAATAGAAGGCATGCTGGTCACCTTTGCGGATGGTGCAAATTGGGAGTCGAATGCTCCAGAGGACAGAACCAGGATTCAAAGTGGCCTTAACGGATTAGACAGCTGATTGGCCAGAAGTAACAAAGTGGATTCCAACAGGGAGAAATGTCCAGTATACTACTTGGGCCACACAAAAGAAAGGCACCGATAGAGGGTGGGGTACACCGGTCTTTATTAAAAATAAGACATCCCCTGAAAATAAGACACTATCTTATATTTATTTTTTCTCACACTATGGCTTATTTTCATGGGATGTCTTATTTTTATTAAGTACTAGCTGAGGACCCGGCGGTGCCCGGGTTATTTGAGGAAGGCATTGTGTGCCAAGGTTGGTTCCTATTAGATGTGTATGTGGATTGCAGTGGTCTCAGGAAGTTAGTGAAGCTACTGCAAGTCCCATTGGCCATGGTCCATCCCCCTCCCAACAGCACCAGGATGTAGAGTGGGTCATGGGGGCTCTTAGTGCCACGTTTGGTGTTGATCAGTCATTGGATGAGGGTCGCACTAGTCTCAGTAGGTGAGTGAAGGTACTTCAAGTCCCGTCATCCATGGTCCATCCCCCTCCAAACAGCACCAGGATGTAGAGTGGGTCATGAGGGCTTTGTGTGCCAAGTTTGGTCTTCATTAGTCATTGAATGAGGGTCGCAGCAGTCTTGGGAAGTGAGTGGAGGTACTTCAAGACCCATCATTCGTGGTCCATCCTCCTCAATACTGCACCAGAATGTAGAATGAGTCACGGGGGCTCTGTGTGCCAAGTTTGGTCTTGATCAGTGTTTGGATGAGGTTGGCAATGGTCTGGTGAAATGAGTGGAGGTACTTCAAGTCCCATCATCTGTGGTCCACGAACTGCATCAGGACGTCCATTGGGTCATGGGGGCTTTTTGTGCCAAGTGTGGTCATGATTATGCACTGGATGAGGGTTGCAGCGGGCTTGGGAAGTGAATGGAGGTACTTGAAATCCCATCCTTCATGGTCCATCCTCCTCTAAACTGCAGTAGGATGGAGTGTGGGTCATGGGGGTACTGTGTGCCAAGTTTGGTCTTGTGGTTCAGGGCCGCCTTGGTCTGTGGGGAATGAAGAGTTTGAAAGTACTACAAATCTCATAACCTGTGATGGTACTTCAAGTCCCATCATCCATGGTCCTCCCTACTCCAAACTGCAGTAGAATGAATCATAGGGGCTCAGTGTGCCAAGGTTGGTTACTGTTAATTCAGGCCATACACAATGTCCCATTAACTGAGGCCTAGTCAGGGAAATCAAGTTAATGAAGCCGTGCTGTAAATTTTGGGCCTGGTTTGTGATTTGTAGGGGCTACAGTGTTTTCTGGGAAGTGAATTGGGTGAAGGTACTGCAAATCCCATCATTCGTGGTCCATCCTGTCCTAAACTCTTTTGGGGCCTGGCCATACACAATGTCCCATTAACTGAGGCCTAGTCAGGAAAATCAAGTTAATGAAGCCTTACTGTAAATTTTGGGCCTGGTTTGTGATTTGTAGGGGCTACAGTGTTTTCTGGGAAGTGAATTGGGTGAAGGTAGTGCAAATCCCATCATTCGTGGCCCATCCTGTCCTAAACTCTCTTTTGGGGCCTGTAATGTTCTGGCCTGCTCTGCTGGTAATTGGTAACTTTAAAAGGCCGAATGGCAGGCAGCCATTTTCTAAAAACTGAGGGGGAGGAGAAAACAGGAATCCATTTTGTTTTCCCAGAGCCAAGTGGGGAGGGAATGTTGATGGTGCATTTTTTCCCCTCAGTGGGAAGAAATCCTGTTGTTTGAATGTAGAGGCCTGGATTCTGGGATGCTGGCTAATCAGTGGCAATCAATGCCCTCTGTCTGGTGCCTTAGAATTTTGGAGTGGCGAGGCTGGCCAATCAAAGGACTTTATGCAAATAGCTGCCACATATCCAAATCCTGTTGTTTGAATGTAGAGGCCTGGATTCTGGGATGCTGGCTAATCAGTGGCAATCAATGCCCTCTGTCTGGTGCCTTAGAATTTTGGAGTGGCGAGGCTGGCCAATCAAAGGACTTTATGCAAATAGCTGCCACATATCCAAATCCTGTTGTTTGAATGTAGAGGCCTGGATTCTGGGATGCTGGCTAATCAGTGGCAATCAATGCCCTCTGTCTGGTGCCTTAGAATTTTGGAGTGGCGAGGCTGGCCAATCAAAGGACTTTATGCAAATAGCTGCCACATATCCAAATCCTGTTGTTTGAATGTAGAGGCCTGGATTCTGGGATGCTGGCTAATCAGTGGCAATCAATGCCCTCTGTCTGGTGCCTTAGAATTTTGGAATGGCGAGGCTGGCCAATCAAAGGACTTTATGCAAATAGCTGCCACATATCCAAATCCTGTTGTTTGAATGTAGAGGCCTGGATTCTGGGATGCTGGCTAATCAGTGGCAATCAATGCCCTCTGTCTGGTGCCTTAGAATTTTGGAGTGGCGAGGCTGGCCAATCAAAGGACTTTATGCAAATAGCTGCCACATATCCAAATCCTGTTGTTTGAATGTAGAGGCCTGGATTCTGGGATGCTGGCTAATCAGTGGCAATCAATGCCCTCTGTCTGGTGCCTTAGAATTTTGGAGTGGCGAGGCTGGCCAATCAAAGGACTTTATGCAAATAGCTGCCACATATCCGCCCTTCCGCCCTCCGCACACATACATACATACATACAAACATTCCGCTTTATTAAGGTATACAGAAGACTAGATGTACTCGCCACGTGTTGCTGTGGCCAACTTTCCCTCCCTCCCTCTTTCTCTCATTTCCTTCTCTCCTTTCTTCCCTCCCTCTTTCCTTCTTTTCCTCCTCTCCTTCCTTCCTTCCTTCCTCCTCTCCTTCCTTCCTTCCTTCCTTCCCCTCACCTTTTCTTTCCCTTTTCTTTCTCTTTCTTCCTTCTCTACCTCTTTCCTTCCTTCACTCTTTACTTCCATCCTTCCTTCTGTATTTCCTTCTCTCCCTCTTTCTCTGCCCTTTTCTTCTCTCCTTCCTTCCCTCCTTCTTTCTTTCCTTCCTTCCCTGGTAGCGGATGAGGCTCCCCCCTTCGCTGGACCCACAATTGCGCCATCTGTGTCCTCGCGCTCCTACTTGGGTTAGTAGGTGTTTTGTGGCCAAATTTGGTGTCATTCCATCCAGTTGCTTTTGATTTATGAGGTCCCCACAAACTAACATTACATTTATACCCCTGCCACGCGTTTCTGTGGCCTAGTCTGGTGATCTGGAAAATAAAGTAATGAGAAAGTGTTGGTTTCTAATATATGTAATATCTTTATGCTTGTGGGAAAAGAGTATTTCTTGTCGTTTCTTAATGAGTGTTGATGTGGAGATTGTTTGGTTTACTTATTCTGGAACATGCAACTTGGACTTGTCCTTCTTTAGGGGTCCCTTTCAAATCTACAATACTGTATCTGTGTGTGTGAATCCTATATATCTATATCTATGGCTGGATGGCTCTTTGTCAGGAAGGCTTTGATTACGTTTTCTTGCCCTGGTGAAGGGAGTTGGACTGGGTGGCCTTAAGTATTTTCCATTGGTCATGCCCTCTACACTCACATCCACGATATCACTAGATAACGTGGCTCCTTTCATCCTATCTTTTGGTGATTGAGCGGACCCTATCCTTTCATGTTTTCCCCCGGATAGGTCCTGTATCACCTCAGGGGTATTCTCAGCGGGACCACTAGATATCTATTGGATTTAAGTTAAATTTTGGGACACATGCAGTAAGCCTTGGATTATGATTTCAATTGCACGAGCTGACCTTGCATTACTATTGTATACCATTTATTGAATATTGTGCTAGTTGTTTTGAGTTGTTCTCAAAATTATTTTTGGGGTACGGCTTACATTGCACAAATGCTTAGAAACCCTGCTAAAGCTTATTTTATGGGTGTGTCTTATATCCGGGGAAACCAGGTAGTACATTAAATGTAAGAGCGGGAGTGTTTGCATTGAGTTGGGGAGACAGAGAAGCTGGCTGGCCCGTCCTCGTCGAGGCGCAACGGAGAAATCAAAATAAGAGACCCACAGAGAGCAGCAAAATTCATAGATTTTTTTTCTCTATTAGACAATACAATTTTCCACAATTTTACTTACAAAACCACGACCCCTTTGGGGTTCACCTACGCTCAGCACCGAAGGGGCGCCCGCAGTGCCTTTTAGAAAACAAAAAGGCAAAACCGGTTCGGGCGGCCGTTTTGTTTTTAAATCTTTGTTCGTAGGCGACCGAGAGATCATTAAATTGATTTCCTCTTTTTATTTCCCAAGCACCAGAAACTCTTGTTTTCTTATTTCCTTTCTCTTAAAATACTGTTAAAATGTGCAGCAGGAGACCAAAAAAATAGTCTTTTCCTTTCTCTCTCTCTCTCTTTTTTTTTAATATCCACTCCTTTAAATAATATAATTAATTTAATTTTTTCTTTCTCTTATAAAAACAAAATAGAAATACACAGTCTTTTTTCTCATCCGGGGTGGCATTACGGAGAGAGAAAAACGGATCCCTTTTTGTGGTTTGAACGCGGAGAGATGGGGGGGTTCTTGAATTGCCTCTTTTTTTTGGGGGAGGGGATTATTCTCAAACGGCTGAAATTCCAGTTTCCCAAAACACTGATTTGGCCAGAATAAAAAGATATAAATCAGCAGGAACGTTGGGAAGTGTCTGGGATCGCCTTGGGTCGAAAGGGGGTTGCTCTCTGAGGTAGGGAGGAGATAGCACCATGCGCAGCCTTGCGTTCTGACGACAGGGCCTTTGAAAGGGACCTAAGTGCACGGCAAGCAGAGCATGAACCAAGAAGGTGCTGCAGCAGCAGAAAAGGCCAATGCGATTCTAGGCTGCATCAAAAGGAACAGAGTGTCTAAATCAGGGCTGCTCATTAAGTCGATCGCGATCGACCGGTCGATCTTTGGCCCTCATCCAGTAGATCTTCAGGCCCTGACCAGGTCAATCACATTTCCTCCATCGTTGGTCCTCTTCACGCACCGCCTGCACGCTCCAAGTGAGCATGACTCATCCCAGAGGCAGGGTGGGGCGCTTCTGCGCATGCGCACAGAGCGGCAGCCGCGCATCGCATCATCCACAGTTGCCCCCTCCTTTGCTCTGTGATGACTCTTAGTGGCTGGAGAAGGAGGGAGGGAGGGAGGGGGAATGCAGAAGGGAAAAAGAGGGGGCGGGTGTGGATGACACGGCGCTCCGGCGGCGATGGAGAGGCCTGCGAGAGAGGGGCGGCGATGGAGAGGAAGGCTGGGCCTCCACAGGCCCCGCCTGGCGCTCCTCCCACATCTCTCTCGCCCGGTTCCGCCATGAAGCCGGGCGAGAGAGGGGCGGGTGGAGAGGAAGGCTGGGCCTGCGGAAGGTGCGTGCGCGCGCTCGCGCAAGGTGGAATGCACGGAAGTCGCATGCGCATGCTAAGTGCGTGCGAAGCGCATAAGGTAGGTGATCTTTTTGACTTGGTTAATTTACAAGTAGCTCGCATGGTGGAAAAGTGTGAGCACCCCTGGTCTAAATGGAGAGAAGTAATATACGGTACAGATAGATAGCACCTGCCTATCTAGGGTCTAGGAGTCTTGGGAGAGCACAAGCTGAGCGGCAGGTAAACAATGCGATTCTAGTAAGAGATCGAGGGATGTCCCAGTCCCACTCTCTTTTGGGGATGTTGAAATGACAAGGATTCCATGTGTATTGGAAGGGGTCTCATGTGGGCAATCCTCCCCCTTTGTGGGGGTCTTCTCTCTTGGAATTGGGGGTGGGGGTGTCTTTTAAATGGTTTTCTGAGCATGTAAAGCAGGTGCTGGGGCAAGCGGGAGGGCAAGACCCACTGGGGATGCTTCTGTTGTGGCCAAAACGCATGCGCAATGCGATAGAGATCTGTTTGGTGTCCCGATGTCCGAGTCTCTTTGGTCGGTCAGCTTCCCCCAATATGGCCATCACCACAGTAACGAGGCCCTCGGTCTTGGTTGGTGGTGGAGGGTCCGTGGTGATGCTTTGCGGCTGTTTCGAAGGTGGAGGCTGGGGGTCGCAAGGGTCCGAGGGGGGTCCCTCTTCATCCCAGGAAGCAGACCGGTCCCACCTGGAATCCGAATTTCTGGCCGGGGCTCCCAAAGTCCATCAGGCGTACATCCAGGAGGGGGAGCTGCTCCACGCGGGGGGTTAGCACCTCCAGGACCGTTGAGCTGGGGCCCTTCCGGGGCTTTGGGGGTGAGAGAAAGAGGGAGGAGGGAGAAAGGGGGAGGGCTGTCAGTATGTGGAATGCGCTTTTGCCTCGGACATCTGTCAGGAAGGCTTACATGGTCCCTCCCAACCCTGTGACTCTATGATGCTATGACATGAATTTATTTATTTATTTATGTCATTTATATTCCGCCCTTCTTCTCACCCCGCAGGGGACTGAGGGCAGATTGCAATGCACATATACAGGCAAACATTCAATGCCATTGACATACAACATATATAGACAGACATAGAGGCAATTTAACATTCCAGAAATCAGTTAAATTTAGCCTCCCCACACAAACGGTACCTAAATTTCCTACTTGACAGATGCAACTGTCTTTCGGGTTGCAAAGCTCGACAAGCTACACAAATTGGTCGAGAGCTCACCCCAACCCGAGCAGGCCTAGAACTCATGACCTTCTGGTCAGTAAAGATCTTATGCAGCTGACACCCAGCCAGCTGCGCCACATTCCTGGAAATGCATCCTAGATCGAAACTGCCATATATGTCGACCGCAACCAGAAATCCTGGAAATGGACCCAGGGATTTTCCAGGCTGCACAGGTCCCCGTGAAAGGTGTTTTAATGGAAGACATCTTGGAAGGCCATGAGAAAACCTACACTACAATTCATTACCTGTCATAAGAACATAAGAACATAAGAAGAGCCATGCTGAATCGGGCCTCAGCCCATCTAGTCCAGCATTTTGTGTCACACAGTGGCCCACTAGTTGTACACGGGATCTCTAGCAGAAAGGAGGGCAAAACCCTCACCTGCTCCTGACCCCCCACAACCAGTACCCGGGGAAATCCTGCCTGCCTCCATCAACACAGGTGGCACTTGGATGTCCATTTCAGTAGCTACTCATTCCCTTGGTATCCATGAATCTGTCTAATCCTGCCTTGAAGCTGTCCAGGCTGACGGCTGTCACAACCTCCTCTGGAAGTGAGTTCCATAACCCAATGACCCTCTGGGTGAAGAAATATTTCCCTTTATTACTCCTAACTTTCCTACCTTGGAGCTTCGGGAGTGTCCCCTAGTCCTAATGTTGTGTGACAGAGAAAATATTTTTCTCTATTCACCTTTTCTATCCCATGCATGATTTTATACACTTCGATCAAGTCACCTCTTAAACGCCGTCTTTCAAGGCTGAAAAGACCAAGGCGTTGCAACCTGGTTTCATAAGGGAGCTGCTCCATCCCTTGGATCATTCTTGTTGCCCTTTTCTGTACCTTTTCCAGTTCCGTTATATCCTTCTTGAGGTGCGGTGACCAGAATTGTACACAGTACTCCAAATGTGGCCTCACCATAGATTTGTAGAGAGGCAATACAACATTTGCCGACCTATTTTCGATTCCCTTCCTGATCATGCCAAGCATAGAATTTGCTTTTTTTACTGCTGCTGCGCACTGGGTTGACATCACTGTCACTGCGGATAAGAGTAATTCGTAGCTGGGACTGCAATGGGAGAAGCATAATGTATCTGTCTTTGGTTTTCCTCTTTCATTAACATTTGGAAGGTTCTTCATTGGGTTTTTTTGTTGTTGTTGTTAGTGTTCTGCAACCTAATTAATTTGTATTGTTTTAGCAAAGTTTTTCGTCTTAAGTTATATATGTGTGCATGCATCCTTCCATATGTGCAGTCATCCCTCACTCATTCCTCCAGATTTGATTATTCACAGATTGGAATAAAATACGGTTGCGAGGAAATCTCCCAGTCAGTCCTCTTGTGTAAATTCCTGTGGTCATGCTGGAGCACCTAGAGAGAACTCTCCTTTAGCTCTTCTAGTGTGACTCTGTGGTCTACTTCCACTAGTTATGCTGAAGGACCAGCAGATGCCTAGAGCAGTGTTTCCCAACCGTTGTGATGTGCTGTGACGGACCTCCTGCTGTGTCGGGAGAAAAGCTCTCTGCCCCCCTTCCTTCCCCCCTCCTCCTGCCGAAATCCTGCTGCTTGGGGGATGAGAAGGAAGGGCCAGGCGGCAGTGGCAAAAAAAAAGAGGGGGCCAGGGCGCCGCCTCCTTCGGCCGTTTCCCCAGCCAGCCTCCAATCCGCCATGACTCCTGCCCCTCGCACGCTGAAGCCGCGCGGAGGAGCCCTGCCCACTGAAGCCTGTCCACCGCTCATGCTCCTCCTCTTCCGCGCGGCTTCAGCAAGCGAGGGGTGGGAGTCATGGGGGACGGGGGGAAATCTGTGAGAGAGCTGAAGCCAAGGGGAGGGGGCGGGGTATGGCGTGGCCTGGCTCTGCCCCCTCCCCAGCTTCGGCACTCCCAGGAGCTGCTCCAGCCTTGAGGGGACAGTGCCAAGCCAGCATTGTGCTGGCTCTGCCACTGCTGGCTTGGCACTGCCCCCTCAAAGCTGGAAAAGCTGTGAGAGCTGAAGGCGAGGAGGGGGCGGGGCATGGCGCGGCCTGGCTCTGCCCCCTCCCCCGGCTTCGGCACTCCCAGCAGGCCACCAACCCCCAGCCGTTCTTTACTGTGTTAGTGTCATTTTGTGTCATTTTGGTTGGTGGTGTGCCCCCGGATTTGTTTAATGTTAAAAGTGTGCCGCGGCTCAAAAAAGGTTGGGAAACACTGGCCTAGAGAGAACAACTCTCTAGTTAGCCCATTCTATCCCCAATGCTTTTTAATATTAACGTGAAATCATCTGTATACATGGGGTGTGGTGTCTTCAGTATGCTAATGACACCCAAATATATTTCTCCATACAGGCTGAACATGGGCCTTGGGGGTCAGTCTAGACCTGGCATTGGCAAACTTGGACTATCCAGGTGTTTTGGACTCCAACTCCCATAATTTCTAACAGCCTGCCAGTGGCGCAATGGGCTAAACCCTTGTGTCAGCAGGACTGAAGACCGACAGGTCAGAGGTTCGAATCCGGGGAGAGTGTGGGTGAGCTCCCTCTGTCAGTTCCAGTTCCCCATGCAGGGGTATGAGAGGTACCTCCCACAAGGATGGTAAAATATCAAAACAACCGGGCACCCCCAGGGTAACATACTTGCAGACGGCAAATTCTATCACACCAGAAGCGACTTGCAGTTTCTCAAGTCGCTCTTGACATGAAAAAACAAAATAGGCTGTTAGGAATTGTGGGAGTTGAAGTCCAAACCACCTGGAGGGCCGAATTTTGCCCATGATCATCTGGTGTGATTTTATGTTCAACCACAGAAGACAACCACGAAGTCATGCCAGAAAACACAGACATTCCTAGACAGGTGTTCTCCCAACTCCGGAAATGGTCTGTGTCCTGTGTTCAAACCCTAGAAGAGGTGGAGGGCAGACTGCATATATTAGTCCCCGTCTTTCTCTTTTGGTCTCCCCTCTAAGGTGGTTGGTGATGGAGGTGCCCAATAAGATGGGCAGGGGGGGAGGGGCACTCACCGCGCATCCATCGGCCAGGGCCTTGACATAAGGGCTGTTGTCATAGCTGATGTCCTCCTCGTTGGCCCCCAAGAAGCGCAGGGCCTGCTGGTAGCCCCCCACTGAAGTGGAGGACCCTCCGGTGGCAGGGGGTAAGCGGCTGTGCCAGGCGGCCGATCGGAGGCAGTGGTAGGTGAAGTTCTGCCGGGCCGAGACGCTCAGCAAGCGCAGGAAGGTCAGCTGCACCACCCCCAGCGGGTAGCCCTCGGCATCCTCATAGGAGAACTGCAGGCCCAGGGAGAGGGGAGGTGGGTCAAAAGGGAGCATCCCTTGCCACTCAGACCTATTATCCCCATTAGCCCCATCTAAGGTTGGGAGCCCTTGTCCAACAGAAGGGGTAGACTGGATGGCCCCTGGGATGCCCCTTCCTTACACTCACCCGGCTGCCACTCTGGAACTCACTGAACCAGGACTGGGGCGTTTCTTCCTCCCAGGCGGAAACTGGTACCTGTGGAAAGAGAGGGGGACAAGTGTGACTCTGGTGAGGTTCACCGAACTGGGGACCAATGTCCTGTGCACGGAAGGAGCTCGTGTAACTTCTTCCCAAAGTGCAATTCCCAGAATCCCCCAGGAACCCTGGCCGATACAACCACGGGCAACCCCACCAATCCTGGAAGTTTTAGTCCAAAAAGGAAGCTTTTCTAAGGCCCAGTCCCTATTATTATTATTATTATTATTATTATTATTATTATTATAGAATCATAGAGTTGGAAGAGACCTCATGGGCCATCCAGTCCAACCCCATTCTGCCAAGAAGCAGGAAAATTGCATTCAAAGCACCCCCGACAGATGTCCATTCAGCCTTTGTTTAGAAGCCTTCAAAGAAGGAGCCTCCACCACACTCCGGGGCAGAGAGTTCCGCTGCTGAATAGCTCATGTTCAGGTGGAATCTCCTTTCTTGTAGTTTGAAGCCATGGCTCTATTGCGTCCTAGTCTCCAGGGCAGCAGAAAACAAGTTTGCTGCCTCCTCCCTATGACTTCCTCTCATGTATTTATACATGGCTATCATGTCTCCTCTCAATATTATTATTATTATTATTATTATTATTACACACTAGCTGTCCCTTGCCACGCGTTGCTCTGGCCCAGTCTGTGTATATGTGTATTGTGTGTGTGTATTTGTGTATATGTGTATATATGTGTGTTTGTGTTTATATATGTGGTTTTGCGTATGCGTTGTAACGTGTTTTTTATTTTTTGGTTTTTTAAGTCCCTTCCGCTGTGTTTTTCAGTGTTTTTATGAGTGATGGTCACCAATTGGCCTGAGAGGTGTGTTGTGTCCAAATTTCGTGTCAATTCGTCCAGTGGTTTTTGAATTATGTTAATCCCACAAACGAAAATTACATTTTTATTTATATGGAGTATTATTATGACAGTATACTCTCAGTGAACTGGCAGCCATGGGAACTGGTAGATGCTGGACAACTGTAATTTCTGGTTGTTTGAGAGTGATTCTTAAATTATTAAAATAGTTCTAACTCTGAATAAGGAGGAGAAGTTCTAGACCAGGGGTCGGGAACCTATGGCTCACGAGCCAGGTGTGGCTCTTTTGATGATTGCATCTGGCTTGCACTGGAGGGAGGAGGGCCCCACCCAGGACGTGTCTGGAGCTCATTCAACCTACACTGAGGGTGCCTCTGGGAGTTAATCTAGCATGATGGGAGTTCTAGTCCGCCCACGACATTAAAACAAAAAGGACGACTCCTTCCACTAACCAAATTGACCAAGACTTAACCTGATTGGCCCTCAAAATGGGTGGGAAACAGCTGAGGGAAGGATGGTGGGTGGGGCTGAGGGGAGAAGCCCAGCGCCATTTTGTGTCGGTCTGAGTCAGGGCCACGGAGTGCGGAGGCAGGCCTGGAAGGGGAAGCATTCCCAACAACTAGGTCCCGGCAGCAGCACCCCTTCCTGAGCTGAGGGAGCCTCTTTGTGGAACTCAGTCAGTCAGTCCGCCTGTTGGAACCCACCGCCGTGGGTCTCTGCTCCACTCGGCCTCGCCCACTCCACGCGCCCATGAGGTGAGCCTGAGGGGGCCATGGCCTATTGCTCCAAGGGGCCCGTGGTGTCCCCCCCCCTGTGTGTGTGTGTGTGTGAGACGGGGGGGGGGAGGATCCAAGTATTGATGAGTAAGTGGGGGGCCTCCAAGGCGAGCGGGCCAGAGGGGGGGGGTTCCGCCTGTCTGCCGCGGGAATCCTTTTCCTATAGTATGTACGTATATATTCATATTTAGTTGAATTCAGTCTTAAAATATATATATTATATGGCTTTCACTGAAATAAATTTCCAAATATTTTGCTTTCATGGCTCTCTGAGTCAAAAAGGTCCCCGACCCCTGTCCTAGACACTTTGGAAGTGTCCGACGTGTGATCCAATACAACAGCCAGCAGAGTGACTTTGTTTTGCTTGAGAGTTCTAGTCGCTCGAGTTCCAGTCAAATGAGTGCCTACTGTATTACTTAGTTAGTTAGTAACACATACTACTCTTGGTTGTATTTCAACCAAGCAGTAAAAGCCAGATATAGATATAAGGGTGATTATCACAACGATTTAGCTCTCTTTCTCCTGCCTTTTGAGCTAGCAATAGTCATCTTTAGCTTTTCTTTGAGGGACAGGAAGTGGTCAAGCAGAGACCGTTCCCTCCAGAGCCCTTTCCCTCCCCCTCTTCTTCTTCCCCTTGTCTTTCCTTCCTATTTTCCTCTTTCTCGCTCCCCTTCCTTACCTCCCGGACCTCCTTCCTGGGGAACACGCAGGTCTCTCCTCCGGCAGTGAAATTACAGAAGACCTTGAAGGAATCCCTGGAGCAGCCCTGGTTGGGATCGATCCAGTATTCGCCTGTCAGGAAAATCACACCCATAATCTATATTCCGATCCGTCAAACCATTTAAAAGCCTTTGTGCTACAAACCAACATACATACTTTGACTTTTAGACATATACATATACATACGATGGACCTTTAGTATTTGATGGGGTTTGGCTCCAAAACCAAAATCAGCAGATGTTACCCACTCTATACATATCCCGGTATATAAAATGGCAAAACCAATATTGGCCTTTTGGACTTATTTCTTGAGGCTGAATGTTTTTAAGACATGGATGGTTGGACCCATGGATGCAGAACCCATGGAAACCAAGAACCAATTGAATAAATAGAACATGATTTTTTTTTCAAGGTTTGAGACTTACCATATTTCTTGCAGACTCCACATTTGGCTATTTTGTATTTTTCTACATGGAAATTACTATTTCTGTGCGTAATTTTTTTCTGTGCAGAATTTTTTGTGCAGCTATTTTTCAATGTCCCTTTCATCCAAGGTTACCAAAGGAGAGGGGGAATAATAATAACTTTATTTATAGCCCGCCACCATCTCCCTGAGGGGACTCAGGGCAGCTTACATGAGGTCAAGCCCAATGATCTATCTATCTATCTATCTATCTATATAATAAAAGTCAGTGTTTGTGGTGGGAGGTGCGGAGGAATATGTGGCAGCGTTTTGATTGGTTGCCACTGAGGGGTTATTTGCATAAAGGACTCTGATTGGTCAGCCTCAGAACTCCTATGACCCACACTACATTCTACTGCCGTTTGGAGGAGAGTGGACCATGGATGGGATTTGAGGTACCTCCATGGATTATGGGATTTGTAGTATTTTCAAAGCCTTCATTTCCCACAGACCACTGCAGCCCTGAACAAAGACCTATAAAGACTAAACTTGGCACCCTGTGCCCCCATGACCCACTCTCCATCCTTCTACAGTTTAGAGGAGGGTGGACCATGGATGATGGGACTTCAACTACCTCTACTCATTGCCCAAGACTGCTGCAGCCCCCAACAAAGACTGATAAAGACCTTACTTGGCACACAGAGCCCCCATGACCCACTCTATCTTCTATCTGGATGATGGGACTACTGCAGTTTGGAGAAGGGACCTTACTTGGCACACAGGCCCCCATGGATGATGGGACTTTAAGTACCAAAGACCAACCTTGACACACAATGCTTTTCTCAAATAACCCGGGCACCGCCGGCTCCCTAAGCTAGTATATAATAAAACAACACAACAGCAAATAATAAAACAATACAATCAATATAACGTACACATAAGCAATAAGCAATCCCCACTGTTGAGGATGGCTTCCCTAGGCATCAAAGCCAATGCCCTCTTTTCTCACGTGGTCCATGTGGGGGTCCACCCATCATCGGGGGTCTCTGGATCCTTTGCCTATGGCACCCTCAGCCATGATACAGCGGCTACAAGGGCTCCTTCATCCATCCAGGTGACTGAGTGGGAGTCCACCCACTGTCAGGGGTGTCCTGGTGACAAGTCTCTCCCACTCAACTCTAGCCATCAAAGCTAATGCCCCTTTCCACCATGGAAATGGGGGGGGGGATCACTCATGATTGGGGATCCCCGAGCCCTTTGCCTTTGGCACCAGGTGGCATGTGTTCCACCCCAACCTATGATAGAGTGGTTAAAATGCCTTCCTCATCCACCCAGGGATGGGGTGGATGAGGATGGGGTCTCTTGATGGCATGTACCCCCCCCCCACCCAAGCTCATGGTAGGGAACCCAAATGGCTTTCCCAGGCATCAAAGCCAATGCCCCCTTTTCTCAAGGGACCCATGTGAGGGTCCACCCACCGTCGGGGGTCTTCGGGCCCTTTACCTATGGCATCCTCAACCAATTGATACAGTGGCTACAATAGCTCTCCAATCCATCTGGGGGACTTGAGTGGGGGTCCACCCAATGTTAGGTGTGTCCTGGTGACAAGTCTCCTCCCCTCCATAACCCTAGCCATCAAAGATAATGCCCCTTTCTCTCCTGGGACCAATTTAGGGATCACCCACCATCGGGGGTCTCTGGGCTGCTGAGCCAGAGGTCCTGGCAGGTGCGGGCGGGGCTCTCCTTGGTGCCCAGGGGCTTCCGCATGCGCTCCACTTCCTGCCGCAGGGAGTTCAGGGACCCGTAGACCTCCTCCATGCCCTGGGAATGGTGGTGCCCTCCTGCCTCTGAAGCCGCCATCTTCTCTTCCTCCTCCTCCTCCGGAATGATCTGGCTGGCGTCAACTGAGCGCTTGTTCTTCTTGGCCCTCTGGATGGGCAGCGGCTGGATGACCTCTCCTGGGGGGCCCTGGAGTTGGGGGGCAGAGGAAAAGGGGTGTGAGGGAGACAAAGGGGCAAGAATGGACCCCATGCAGGGTGGGATGCAGTGGGGTCAAGAGGCATAGCCCAGAGTGCCCCTCCCATCCACTCAAGGGAGGGGACTTTGGTTGGTGGTTGGGAGAGTGAGCCATGAGCATGAGCCTTGGGGGCAAATTGCAGCAAAGTTGTGCTTGTATTTTTGTGAGAACATCTTGCTTGGGCATAGATTAAAGAGAAGAAGGGATAAGGTGAGAGAAAGGATAGAAAGAAGGAGGGAGAGAGGAAGTCAGTTGGGTGAAAGAAGGAGGGAATAGGAAAGGAGAGGAGAGAAGAAAAGGAAGCAAGGGAAGGAGAGGAAGGGATGGAGGGAAGGAAGGAATGAATGAAAGAAGATGGAAGGATGGATGGAAAGAGAAGAAGGAAGAGAAGAAGAGGCAAGAGGGAAGGAAGAATTAAGAGGGGAGAGAAACAAAGGGGAAAATAATCATCATCATCATCATCATCATATTTATTTGTACCCCGCCACCATCTCCCCAAAGGGGAATCGGGGTGGCTTACATGAAGCCAAGTCCGGTAATACATAACAGCCAAAATACAGAACAACAAAAATATCATTGCAATAAAATAAGTAGAACATAAAAGTAAAATAAAACAGTACAAAGTAACAAGGCGAAAAATCAATCACAATGGGCAGGCCAAATGTACGACATAAAATGACAGAACACTGGATGAGATAGGAATGACATATGTGTGTGTGTATGTGTGTGTGTATGTGTGTGTGTATGTATATATATATATATATATATACATACACACATATATAGGAAGAGCTCTTAGAGCAGGGGTGCTCACACTTTTTCAGCATGCAAGCTACTCTTAAAGCAACCAAGTCAAAAAGATCTACCCGCCACCGTGCGCTCCCGTCGCCGCGCACTTCCGCTGCCGCGCCTGCTCCTGCTGCTGTTTTCCGCCCACGCAGCACTTTTTCCACCTGCGGGGGATTGCAGGAAGGAGGAAGCACGAGGCGGGGCCTCCGGAGGGAGCGCTCCGCCCTGCCTGTCTCGCCGGCAACGGAGGCTGCACAGCTGCTTCTGGACGAGAGGCAGGGCGCGCCCTCCGGAGGCCCCGCCTCATGCTCCCTCCTTCTTGCAATGCCCCGCAGGCGGAAGAAGCACCGCGAGAGCGGAAGCCAGCAGCAGGAGTGCACGTGCTCGCAAGGTGTGCGCGCATGGCAGGAGCGTCCCATCCGGCTCGTGAGGCCCAAAGGTCAACTGGATGAGGGCCGAAGATCGACTAGTCGATCGCGAACGACTACTTGAGCAGCCCTGTCGTAGAGGATAGAACAGTGAAGAGAGACTAGAGAAAGGAAGGAAGAAGAAAGGAAGGAAATGAGGGAGGAAGAACAAGGAGGCAATGGACAGCTGGAGAGAAGAACGAAGGAAGGAAGGAAGGAAGGAAGGAAGGAAGGAAGGAAGGAAGGAAGGAAGGAAGGAAGGAAGGAAGGAAGGGGAGAAAAAGGAAGGATGGGAGGGAGAATGGAAGGAAGGGAGAGAGGATGAGAGCAGGAGGAGAAACGAAGCACAGAGAAGAGGAGAGAAGGCGAGAGAAAGGAAGGTGGGAGGGACAGAAGAACTGTAATTTCCCCTGTTATTCACGATCTCCTTTCAGCAATGAGGTCTGGAGAGGGCCTTATCTGGGGTGAGTTGGAATGAAAACAGAGTTGGGGGGCTTACCGGATGTCCTGGGGGTCCATTCACTCCACGCTGACCTTTGGGTCCTGCTGAACCCTAGAAAGAAAGACAGAAAGAAAGAAAGAAAGGAATCCCATGAGCTTAGTCCTCGCAAGAGGATTTCCCACCCTGATATTCCCCTGAGTGGAAGGGGAGACTTACTGTGGCTCCTTTAGCTCCTTGGGGTCCGGGGGGACCCTAGAAAAAAGAGAAAGGAAATGCAAGTTAATGGGTGCCTCTGGAAAGGGGGGCAAAGGGGCGGGGCCAAGAGAAGGGGGTCCAGGGTCACTCACAGGCAATCCGGGAGGCCCGGCGGGGCCAATGGGGCCGGTCGGGCCGGAGATTCCCTGCAGAAGGAAAAACGGGGAGGAAATAAGTTCAAGCAGGAAACATTATACGGCTATTTCAAACGTGAAGGACATCCCAAAGTGGAGAAAGAGGCAGATGGGCCAAGCCATCAACAAAGAGTCATGCTGGAGGACCGAGAGAGAACTCTCCTTTAGCTCTTCGAGTGTGACCCTCTGGTCAACTTCCACTATTTATACTGAAGGGCCAGGAGATGCCTGGAGAGAACAACTCTCTAGTTAGCCCATTCTATCCCCAATGCTTTTTAATATTAACATGAAATCACTGGGAGAGATCATCTGTATACATGGGGTGTGCTGATGACACCCAACTATATTTCTCCATACAGGGAGAACATGGGCCTTGGGGGTCAGTCTAGACCTGGCATTGGGAAACTTGGACTATCCAGGTGTTTTGGAATCGAACTCCCACAATTCCTAACAGCCTACCAGTGGCGCAATGGGCTAAACCAGTGGTTCCCAAACGTTTTTGGCCTACCGCCCCCTTTCCAGAAAAAAATTTACTCACTGCCCCCCATGAAATTATTTTTTAAATTTTTTTAATAGCAATTAAACGGAAATAGATATGTATTAATGTTTCTATATTTTTCGTAAAATTAAATGTTTCAATGTGTTTTAATTTTAGTTTAAATGTTATTTTAATTGCATGTTGTTTTTATGGCATTGAAAAAAGAAGGGGCCAGCACTGGACAAGCGAAGCCCACTTTGAAAAGCGCCTCCCACTCACCCCGCCCCATGCCGAGCACAGCAAGGCGCGCTTGCGAGGACGTCCCCATTGGAAGAAAGAGGCAATACACAGGACTGCGCCATGGGCGGGGTTGATGAGAAGGAGATGCGCACTGTGGTTTCCATGGCAACGCCTGCCCGGGGATTGCGCGCTTGCGACTGTATCGCTGCGAGTTGGAATCCCCGGGTAGGTGTTGCCGTGGAAACCGCAGCATGCGCCTCCTTCCTCTCATCAACCACACCCATAGCACAGTCCTGTGTATCGCCTCTTTCTTCCAACGGGGACCTCCTCGCAAGAGCACAACCCTGCAAGTGGCAAGCAAGCCTGGCTTACGCTACTGCCCCCTTACAGGGCTTCAGCGCCCCCCAAATTCTCCTGAGCCTCTCAGCGCCCCCTTGGATCACCCCACCAGGGGGCGGTACTGCCCACTTTGGGAACCCTTGTGTCAGCAGGACTGAAGACCGACAGTCCAAAGACCAGCGCGTTGCTGGCAGTGCATGAATCGCCACCGCTGTTTGTTCCGCCCGCTCCTTCCCTGCCGCAAAACTCACCGTTTCTCCTTTGGGGCCCTTGGATCCATGGGGACCAGCGAGACCACGGTCCCCCTTCTCCCCTTGTTCTCCCGGAGGTCCGATGAGTCCGATGAGTCCTGGGTGGCCCTGGTGTTATGGGAGAGAGAGAGAGACAGGGAGGAAAAAAACTGAAGGGTTATGAGGTGGATGATGGGCAGACGTACCGGACTCAATAACATAACCCTTCTGTAATGGATGCATGAATGAAACTGTAAGACTGGGGTCTGGCTAGGCCCTATTAAGAGAAAAGGAGCAAGCTAGCCTACTCTAATACAAACAAGAGAAAAGGGGGCCGAAGAAAAGACAATTTAGAATCAGGGTAAATTCTAAATGAAATAATGGTAATTACTCCTGAAGGACACAAGGTGGTGCTGTTCAACCATAAATGTAGCAACACAATATGCTTCACTGGCGATATGTGCTATAAAAAGCATTCATTTATGTGAATATATATGAACAATTAATATACTGTTGCTAATACACCAAATGCATGAAGATCACAACAATATTGCAGTGGTATCAAAAATACAATCATAAATATCAATACAAATTCTGCAGTACAAAGCTCTACAGCAGGGGTGCTCACACTTTTTCAGCATGCGAGCTACTCTTAAAGCAACCAAGTCGAAAAGATCTACCTGCCCCAGCGCGATCCCGCCGCCGGGGTGCTCAAGTAGTCGTTCGCGATCAACTAGTCGATCTTCGGCCCTCATCCAGTCGATGTTCGGGCCTCATCAGCCGGATGGAGCGCTCCTGCCATGCGTGAGCACACCCTGCGCGCATGCGCACTCTTGCTGCTGTTTTCCGCCCGCGCAGCACTTCTTCCGCCTGCGGGGCATTGCAGGAAGGAGGAAGCACGAGGCGGGGCCTCCGGAGGGAGCGCTCCGCCCTGCCTGTCTCGCCGGCAGCACAGCGGAGGCTGCACAGCTGCTTCTGGATGAGAGAGAGGCAGGGCGCTCCCTCCGTAGGCCCCGCCTCGTGCTGCCTCCTTCCTGCAATGCCCCGCAGGTGCAAGAAGCACCGCGAGAGCGGAAGCCAGCAGCAGGAGCGCGCATGCGCACAGGGTGTGCTGCTGCATGGCAGGAGCGCCCCATCCAGCTAAGGCCCGAAGATCGACTGGTTGAGGGCCGAAAATCGACTAGTCGATCGCGAACGACTACTTGAGCACCCCTGCTCTACAGGATAATATATCATGAAAAGGCATACATATATCACATTGCATTCATATAACAATACAAGGCTCTATAGAATAATATATCATGAAAGGGCATACATATATCGCATTACATTATATAACAACCATCAACACAACCTCTCACGCAATCGAAAGAGCGTCAGTCATGTATATTTAAGGCTCAGGTCCCAAAAACCTCTAGGTGCACAAGATAATGAAAAAACCTGTCCACAAACTCTTAGTATTTTGCATGTAATTGCACCTCCAGGGAAGAGGCAAAACAATAATGGGGCTCTTCTGTAGCCGCAGAGGGCTCTGAGGCGAACCCGGAAGAAGACCAAGTTAATCAATCCCAACAGCAAGATCGCGTTCATGTTTAAGCTCCTCGCCGCGGTATGCAAATATCAGGAGGAACATCAGACGATGCAGGTATTTCACATAGATGGCTAGGCTATAGATGTAGTAATAATAATAATAAGAAAAGTCTACAATAGTTGAATAATGTTTTGAAGGCTTAAATGTGGTCCAGGCCAAACTAATCAATGTCCAAAAGGATGATTGTCCATACGGCGCTATCGCGTTGGGGGCTTCTTAACCAGGCCCGGATTATCCATTAGGGCAGCAAGGCCATGGCCTATGGGCGTAAGCCGAGGGGGGCGCCAGATCAAGGCCCCAAAAAAAATGGCGATGACTCATGCCGAGTTGTCCCAGCGGCAGCTGCCCGGCGCCCTTCCACACGGCGCCCCATTCACGCAGCGCAGCTGCCGCTGCCTGTGGGACAACTCGGCGCGTCCTCAAAAGGAGGGAGGGAAGAGGAGTGCAGCCCGAGCGCCGTCACTCCCTCTGGGGGCGGGGCCCGAGCGATGTCACTCCCTCCGGGGGCGGGATCCGAGCGACATCTCTCGGGCCCCGCCCCCAGCGGGCGCGACGTCGCCCGGGCTGCACTCCTCCTCCCTCCTTCTGAGACCGCGGTGAGTTGTCCCAGCGGCAGCTGCTCGGCGCCCTTCCACGCGGCGCCCCATTCACACAGCGCAGCTGCCGCTGCCTTTGGGGTGGCTCGTCGTGGTCTCAGAGGGAGGGGGGGAGGAATGCAGCCTGAGCAACGCCACTCCCTCCAGGGGCGGGGCCGAAGCAACGTCACTCCCTCCGGGGACGGGGCCCGAGTGACGTCACTTCCTCCGGGGTCAGGGCCCGAGCGACATCACTCAGGCCCCGCCCCTGGAGGGAGCAACATCGCCCAGGCTTCACTCCTCCTCCCCCCTCCCTCCGAGACATGGCAAGTTGTCTCAAAAGCAGCAGCACCTGCGCTGCGTGAATGGGGCGCCGCGTGGAAGGGCGGCGAGCAGCTGCCGCTGGGACAACTTGCCACAGTCTCAGAAGGAGGGAGGGAGGGGGAGTGCAGCCCGAGTGATGCCACTCCCTCTGGGGGCGGGGCCCGAGCGACGTCACTCCCTTCGGGGGCAGGCCCCGAGCGACATCACTCCCTCCGGGGGCGGGGCCCGAGCGACGTCACTCCCTCCGGGGGCGGGGCCCGAGCGACATCACTCCCTCCGGGGGCGGGGCCCGAGTGGCGGCACGCAAAAGAGGGCGTAATTCCAAAGTGTGGCCTAGGGCACAAAAAGGTCTTAATCTGGGCCTGTTCTTAACACAGGAACACCCCAGGCTGAAAAAACAATCCAAGATATGCCGACTATATGGATTTGTGTCAAGGAATCCTCAGAAGCTGGGTCCCTCGATGACCCGGGAGTCCAGGTATAGAAGCCTAAAGTTAAGGCACTCAAGGGTTACCACTGCGCATGTGCAGATCGCGAAAAGGGATCAAACCGGGCTAAATTAGGCCCTATTAAGGCCTGGCAAGATTGAAGACACCATCCTAAAATTAAAACTTGGAACATGGTATTATGAAGGAGGTGAAGAATTTGATTAACTTTGGCATGAAAAGTGTTGATGAAGAATACTGCTGAACGGATGAGAACGGACCTGAGAACTTTTGGTGGAAACAATACATGTTTACATAGTCCGAGACAATGACTCTTTAAGTTCTGGAACTGATGTACAGTAGCTCCAGCAAGTCTGAGCAGAATGACAACTAAACAACCTAATAGAGAATAACCAAAAATTGCTTCGTAAGGAGACCCTTTTTCTCTTCCAAAGTGTGTCAGACCTGCAGGAATGCCGCATTCTGAACACCCATTTCTTTCAAAGAAGCCTGATGGACTGAATGATGGATGTTGAGTACAAATGTTGAATGTATGGATTATGAGTGAATGTTAGACTGTAGTGATTTTCAACCTTTTTTGAGCCGCGGCAAATTTTTTACATTTACAAAATCCTGGGGCACACCACCAACCAAAATGACACTCTAACACAGTAATACATATAGTTAATATGTTTTAAAATGTATTTATACATTCACTTAGTGTGAAACCTGGGCGACCCGGAACCTTCCGAGTCCGATATTTTTAGCCATTTTAATATTTTAATATTTTAATGTTTTAATACTCTAGTACTGCATTGCTAGCTGTGTAAGTCGCCTGGAGCACACTTGTGGAGGGCGACTCATAAATAATAAAGTTCAGTTCAGTTCAGTTCAGTTGTTTCGATGAACACAAAATAGATATCCTGGCAGGAATGGTAGAAAGACACACACAAAGCTCTTGCGTTTAAACTTGCTTGGCACCATGGCGCTATTGGGCAGCTTCTCACCACACACCAAGCACAGCGGAGTCGGTGCCATCGCACCCCCGGTGAAAGTGAATCCAAATGAAATATAGCTTTTGCTGTATTGCCTCACCATCTTTTCTTTTTTCTTTTGTTCACCACTCATATTGGGGCCTTCATAATAATAATAATTATTATTATTATTATTCATCTGTGTCATAATTTTGTCCAGGGCCCTGTTCGTCGTTTGCATTTTCCCTTCTCAAAAACTTCTCCATCACTGTCACTCGCTTGTCTTGCTGTGATCCCAAATTGCCACTGTTACTTGTCGCACAGCTGCAGCACTAACTCTAACTTTGTTTACTTAGCCGCGTCTGATCGAATCCAAGATGGCGCGACCATAGCACTCTCGCGTCACTTCCTAGGTGACGCGAGAGTGCTGTGGTTCCATTTCTTAAAGGGACAGGTGCGCCTTATAGTTTATTTATGAATGAAGTTCGAAAATAATTTCCCACGGCACACCTG
Source organism: Anolis apletophallus (assembly GCA_030556195.1). NCBI lineage: Eukaryota > Metazoa > Chordata > Lepidosauria > Squamata > Anolidae > Anolis > Anolis apletophallus. Next base: position 215,994,115 of record JARBWK010000001.1, read on the forward strand.
ATGATCTCTCACAGCACACTAGTGTTCCACAGCACACTGGTTGAAAATCACTGTGTTACAGTATATGTGATGTTTCCCCTTTTTGTCTGTGTAATCAATATGCCTATGTGTCTGTGTCTATGTGTCTTTCTTTCTCTGAAAGTACCTGATGCACTCCGTCCCACTGAAAACGGATTAAAGAACATTTTAAGGTTCAAGAAATATTCATGATGCTTCTCTGGACTTGTTCTACCTTGTCCATCTCCTTTCTGAATGGTGTTGCTGGACACAGGGCTATTATTCCGGGTGAGGCCAGACCAAAGTGCAGAATAGAGGGTCACCATTACTTTCCTCCATCTGGACACTAGATGGATGCTGCACCACATTGTTGGCTCATGTTCAAACAAAGACTCCAAGATCGGATTGGGAACAGTGGTCTTACCTTCTCTCCCTTGGCTCCGAAGTCCCCTCGCAGCCCAGGCAATCCAGGGGGGCCCTGCAGAGGAGAGATAGGCAAGAATAGCCTTAGCGCTTGCCCCATTGGCTGCACCCACCCTTGACCCCACCGCGACCTCTTGAGGCGGAACACTCACCACTGGCCCCGGAGGGCCTGCTTGGCCTGTCTGTCCCGGCTTTCCTTGGGCTCCCTGAAAGAGAGAGGAAGGCATTGAACCACACTCCAGAAGCATGGATGCTGGGGATGCTGGGCTATGCTGTCCCTCTTTCCAGTCAGCAGTTCTTCCGTGGGAAGCATGACTAGCATTGCCAGGACCCCCTTTGCTCTCCACATGTGGCCTTGATCTGCCTCAGCCATGAGCAAACTTTGGCCATTCCTCCATGTATTTTGGACTTCAACTCCCATAATTCCTAACCTCCAGAGTTGAAGTCCAAAACACCTGGAGGAGGGCCGAAGTTTGCCCATGCCTGATTTGATCTACTTGAATCTCTGAAAACCACCTGGGCCCATAACCTATCGGGATGCATACAGTGGATAGATCTCTGGATTTAAGGAGCAAATGGGCATCACCTTGAGAAGGGATGCTAATCTTTATTGTAGATGCCCCACTTCAACAGAGTCTCCCCATCTCACTAAGCCCGAGCCTAAATGGGGGACCATGGCACCCAGTCCCTTTCCAGCAGTGGCCCCAATGCTCTCCCTGTAGTGCCCCCCCTCCAGTTTCACCCCAAGCCCTCATCCTTAGACACACACTTCAGCACAGTTCCCTATAACTCTTATCCCCCCCTTGTGGGGGTGGCATATGGTCCCTTCCCCCATATGACACCCCCAATGTTCTCTCTACAGCCAGTCCCCCAAAGTGAGACTACCCCACAATTCCTGCCCGAAAAGGGACCCCCCTCCAGGGTCCAGTCCACCCCTTTTCCTCACCACTGATCCTGGGAGGCCCCTGAGTCCGTCTGTGCCTGGCTTCCCCGGGGTCCCCTGTGGCCCCACGGGGCCCGTCTTCCCTGGGGGGCCCCCGGCTCCTGCTTCGCCCTGGAAAGAAACACAGGAAGAGGGAGAAAGGGTTTCAAAGGAATGAAATAAGCCAATCAATAAACAAGGAAGTAAATGTTTCAACTAGTTTTATCGCTCAGCCACATCGGGGCAAAGCCCACATATGATGTCAAACCACCCGTCAATGATTTCAAGTGTTTTTGAAAAGAATGACCATTTCATAGCATTTTCATATTTTACCTTTGCATTATATGAGTGTATGTTGTCCATATGGTGGAATTTCAAACTGCACTATAGGGCATTGTAGATAGGGCCATAGGCAAAGATTCTAAGTGATCGCAACTTATAAATGAACATTGATGACAATAATAGAAAGACATAATATAAATGAACATTGAATGACAATAATAGCCAAACATAATATTATTTATTTATTTATTTCACGATATTTATATGCCGCCCTTCGCAATCCCGAAGGGGACTCAGAGCGGCTTACAGCAAACTGCAAATACAGCAAACTACATTACTGCCATAGCACAAGTACTACACATCACATTGCACTATAACATTATATCGCAATATCATTAGTAATATTGCATGCAAAACAAATATACAATTATAATATCACAATATCATTAGTAGTATTATATTGTATCAATGTATATACAATATATCAGGCCTGTCAACAGGCGGCCCGTGGGCCGCACACGACCCGCCAGCCCCTTGGACCCGGCCCCCCAACCCTCCAGCAATTAAAAAAAATCCGAAAAAAATTCCAAAAAAAATTCCAAAAAAAAGTGTGCATGCGCGCAGGTGGGGTGACGCTGTAGGAGGGAGGACGGAGCAAGGGAGCCCTCTTGCTCCTCCCTTCCTTCTCTACAGCATCAAACCGGGCAAGAGGGACAGCAAAAATCGCCGTTCCTCTTAAGAACATAAGAACATAAGAAGAGCCATGCTGAATCGGACCTCAGCCCATCTAGTCCAGCATTCTGTATCACACAGTGGCCCATCAGTTGTACACGGGGATCTCGAGCAGAAGGAGGGCAAAACCCTGACCTGCTCCCGACCCCCACAACCAGTACCCGGGAAAATCCTGCCTACCTCAACCAACTCCGAGGTGGCACTTGAATGTCCTTTTCAGTAACTACCGATACACTTGGTATCCATGAACCTGTCTAATCCTGCCTTGAAGTTGTTCAGGCTGACAGCTGTCACAACCTCCTCTGGAAGTGAGTTCCATAACCCAATGACCCTCTGGGTGAAGAAATATTTCCCTTTATTAGTCCTAACTTTCCTACCTTGGAGCTTTAGGGAGTGCCCCCTAGTCCAAGTGTTGTGTGACAGAGAAAATATTTTTTCTTTATTCACCTTTTCTATCCCATGCATGATTTTATACACTTCGATCAAGTCACCTCTTAAACGCCGTCTTTCAAGGCTGAAAAGACCAAGGCGTTGCAACCTGGTTTCATAAGGGAGCCGCTCCATCCCTTGGATCATTTTTGTTGCCCTTCTTTGTACCTTTTCCAGTTCCGTTATATCCTTCTTGAGGTGCGGTGACCAGAATTGTACACAGTACTCCAGATGTGGCCTCACCATAGATTTGTAGAGAGGCAATACAACATTTGCCGACCTATTTTCGATTCCTTTCTGATCATGCCAAGCATAGAATTTGCTTTTTCACTGCTGCTGCGCACTGGGTTGACATCTTCATTGAGCTGTCCACCAAAACCCCAAGATCCCTTTCCTGGTTTGTCTCGGAAAGCTTTGACCCCATCAGTTGATAAGTGTATTTGGGGTTCTTTGCCCCGATGTGCATGACTTTACACTTGTTTAGGTTAAAATGCATTTGCCACTTTGTTGCACATTCACTCAATTTCGAGAGATCTTTCTGGAGCTCTTTACAATCAGTTTCATTTTTAACTACCCTGAACAATTTAGTGTCGTCTGCAAACTTTGCTACCTCAGAATTCACTCCTACATCCTGCCTGGTTTGACGCTGTAGAAGGGAGGGAGGCGTAAAGGGGAGCCCCTCTTTGCTCCGCCCTCCCTCCTACAGCGTCACTCTGGGTGGCAGAAGCAGCGAAACCGCCCCCCGTGATCGGCCCCGCCCCACGCTGCGGCCCGCCAGGTGCTCAGTCACTGGAATTCCGGCCCTTGGGCCCATAGAAGTTGGACAGCACTGCAATATATTATACCAAACTCATATTATAATATATTATATCATAACTATCTTATACTACATTACATTATAATTATTATATTATAATATATTGACATTATAATATAATATATTATTTATTTATTTATTTACTTTATTTCTATTCCACCCTTCTCACCCCGTAGGGGACTCAGGGCGGATTACAATGTACACATTACATTTAGACACACAAACACACAAGACAGACAGAGGCAATTTAACATCTGGCCACCAGGGAGAGCTGTCGCACTCCTTCATTCCTCAGCGTGTTTCCTGGAGATGTTTTTTATGGCCTCGTAAATCAGTTAAATTTAGCCTCCCCACTAAATTCCTACTTGACAGATGCAACTGTCTTTCGGGTTGCATAGGTCAACAACAGGCTACACAATAGGTCGAGAGCCTACCTCGACCCAAGCAGGCCTCAAACTCACGACCTTCTGGTCAGTAGAGATCTTATGCAGCTGACACCCAGCCAGCTGCGCCACATTCCCGGTGAATTATAACGTAAAATTATTATATTGTTATTATTATTATAAAATAATACATTACATTATAATTATTATACTCTAACAATACAATATATTGACATTATAATATATTATATTACATTATAATGTAATATAACATTATATTCTATCATATCATTATTATATTATTATATACAATAATAAATAAAATTATTTATTTAAACAAAATAAAATTACTTATTGAAATAAATAATTTTTATAGAATTATTTTAAACACAGCAAGACTTAAGACAAAAGAAGGGGGAGGGTGAAAATAATAATAATATAAAAGATAAAATAAAGTAAAATAAATAAAATAAAAACAAAAAAAAATTAAAACAAGATGACGACCCTCCTTAGAGCTGCGTTGAAAGGGGCCCCAGAGGCCATCTAGTCCACAGTCCAGAAATCCCCCTGCAACCTCTGTTTTAATGACCTCCAGTAAACGTGGCCTTTAAAGGTGATCTCGGTGGCTCTTAGGCCCAGTGTTTTTTCCGCGTCTGGATCGACCCTTCAACCAGGTAAGAGATGAGTTGTTTACCTATTGGGGGGGCTCACCTTTTTGCCTTTGCCGCCTTGCCTTCCTTCGGGGCCTGGGCTTCCAGCAGGGCCCTAATGGGAGAGAGAGAGGGAGAGAAGACTCCAGTTGAAAGGCTCTTTAAACAGACGCAGAGCACTGCTTTTCCTTCCTGGTACTGATGCCAGGATGGCTGATATTCCTGTGCTGCCTCCGTACCTCTTCTGTGCTGCCTTTCCCCTCCTGCCTCCTCTGCTTTATCCTCCCCAAGCTGAGCCCTGTTTACTTCCTGGGAGAAAGAAAACCAAGGCAAAGAAGGCCCTGCTCGTAGGGCAAAAGCAGGACCCTGTCTTCATGACTCACCCTCTTTCCTGGGGGCCCAGGAGGTCCGTTCTCTCCCGTTACACCTGGAGAACCCTAGAGAGACAAAGAGATACAATCAAGATATAAATAAATATATCAACAACATAAGGAGTCAGACCAGGGTGGATGGGGACCCAGACTTTACCTTGGCAAAAGGGGATTGTTTACGGACTTGGGAGTATGATTCTGGAGAAACAGGTTCTGATTCCCCGTTTGGATATGGAAACCTACCAGGTGACCTTGGGCAAGTCACACTCTCTCAGGCCCAGAAAACGCAGTGATAAGGTCACCTTAGAGTCGTCACCATTATAATTCAGAAATGACTTGAAGGCACACAACAACAAACAAACAAACAACAACAGTCTTCCAACAGATACCAGCCAATCCGCCTGCAATTAAACAACACAAGGGAATAAGGTGATAAAAGCTATTTGTTCATTTCCATATCTAGGTCCTGCACTCACCTCTTGGCAGGACTATTTAATCAGTCAATGACTCTGACTATTTAAGTACCACAGAGTAGTTAATTCACTACCATATTTGCGGTCGATACCACTTGTGATGCTCTGTGTTGATATATTATTGGTAAGTACATGGCTATTCTGTAATCCTACCACTATTTGGATGGTATAGAAAATATTTGTATTATATTTTTTAGAAAATGTACTGAAGCCACCGAGTATGATGTAAACTGCCGCCCTGAGGAAGTCTCCTAGACGAAACGGGGTGGATCCAAGCACACCGATCCCATAGGCGAGATCTCATACTCGTTGGAATATCATATTGGCTTCTCTTTGCTTGTGTTGGTAGTACATGGATTTATTATCGCTATTTAGCTTACAAAGCTGTCCACCGCTGGCTTGCCACTCCCGGATATCCAGGGAGGAAGCCTGAACACAGACCGTTCGCCCACGCTAAACCGGATTATCCTGGAAGCTCCCTTACCAGCTGCTTTCTGATCTTGTGAAACGCCGGCTTTCCACGCCCTGATTCACAGGGAGCAAGCCAAACGCGGACCGCTTGCCTTGCGTTGGGTCAGATTACACAGGGAGTTCACACTCGGCAGCCCTCTGGTCTTGCGGAACGAAGATCAATTTTACTATCCTTGACGTAATATTGTGTGGCTGCTTATTTTCCTTCATTGTGGATTACAGTTTCTATTGGACTCTTTGTGGAAGCATAACTTGTTTACTATCTGGCTAAAGGAAGGACGGTGAGTAATGTGAGTCTGAGAGAGACTTGGTGGACTCTTTATTGTGTAATATCCATATTCTACCACACCTGTGTATTGTTGCTTGTATATTTGCACTATAAGATTGAAATAACTGTGTTGAACTATAATTGTGTTGAACTCTAGATATGGAAATGAACAAATAGCTTTTTCATCACCTTATTCCCTTGTGTTGTTGAGTTAGCTATAGTAGCGTGTAGTATATTCTCTTGTGTTGCTACTGTATAAATCCGTCTGCAATGCCAGGAAATATTTATTTATTTACATCATTTATATGGAAATACAGCTTAATGGTGTAACATTAGAAAACGTTGACCGTTTCCGCTCTCTTGGCAGCCACCTCTCCACAAAAGTCAATATTGACACTGAAATACAACACTGCCTTAGCTCTGCAAGTGCAGCATTTTTCCAAATGAAGCACAGTGTTTGAGGACCGGGACATCCGTAGGAAGACCAAGGGGCTTGTTTATTGTCTTCCCAACCCTGCTATATGCCTGCAAAATGTGGACTGTCTACAGACATCACACGCAACTCCTAGAACGATTCCATCAGCATTGCCTCTGAAAAATCCTGCAAATCTCCTGGGAAGACAGGTGGACAAATGTCCACTTGCTGGAAGAAGCAAAGACCACCAGCTCTTCCGCCATCAGCTCCGCTGGACTGGCCACGTTTTCCAAATGCCCGATCACCGTCTCCCAAAACAGTTATTCTACTCCCAACTCAAAAATGGGAAACGTAATGTTGGTGGACAGGAAAAGAGATTTAAAGTTGGGCTCAAAGCCAACCTCAAAAACTGTGGCATGGACACCAAGAACTGGGAAGCACTGGCCCTTGAGCGCTCTAACTGGAGGTCAGCTGTGACTAGCAGTGCTGCAGAGGCACGAATGGAGGGCGAAAAAGAGAAATGTGCCAAGGGAAGGAATGTCAAACCAACCCTGACCAGAACCATCTTTCGTCTGGAAACCGATGTCCTCACTGTGGGAGAACATGCGGATCAAGAATAGAGCTTCAACGCCACTTATGGACCCACCGGCAAGACACCACATCTGGAAGACCATCATCCTTGAGCTACGAGGGATCACCTAACTAACTAAAACTACATATCTAGCTTATGGTCTCCTAAGACTCCTAAATCCATTTCCCATGGGTCGTTTCCAAGCCAGGTTTGCCCCATCCCATACCTATGCCAAAGTGTGTCATCCCACATTTCTCTGAAATGCATTTGGCTACTTTTGGCCAATCAGCTCCCCAGTCGGTGAAGGTCAATGTGGAGTCTCTCGTTCTTAGGGTTCAGCAAATCTCCAAATCAAGCCAATGTTGGAGGGGCTAGGTTTGGGTGCAAGTGCAGGTAGAAAAGCCCTCGACTACAACCCGCCTTCATCTGGGACTGGAACACTTACCGCTTCTCCGGGCTCCCCGTCCTCTCCTCGGTCGCCCTTGGCGCCATCTTGGGCCTGCGGAGGAGGAAGAAGAGAGGCACCATGGGCCCTTGCTCAAGGCCCCAATGACACAAGAAATATAATGTGCAGATTCGATACATGTTGGATTTGATATGTGTGGGTATGGATGGAATTATATGAAAGATGAATGAATCACAGCGAATAATTTTGGAGACACCGTTCTAGAATATTTAGGCTCACGCTGGAAATTGCAATAGAAGAACCTATGCTTTAAAGTTATTGAAAAGTTATTCATGATGCGGGGCCCCTGAGAGGGCTTTTGGGGGAAGGGGAGGGCCATACTCACCCGTGGGCCCATTTCGCCAGGGGGTCCGGGGTCTCCGGGAAAGCCAACAGGACCCTAGGGGAGAGAGAGAGAGAGAGAGAGAGAGAGAGCTAGCCATTAGTTACCACCAGGGCCGGACTAAGGTAATTTAAAATGGTAAGTGAACATTATTATTTTGGTCCGTCCCCGTCTCCCAATCTCTCTGGCCTCATGGTGGGTGCACATGTGTGCTGGGTGTGCATGTGCGGAGCCAGCTAGTTCTGCGCATGTGCAGAGCCAGCTAGTTCCACGCATGCACCATTGCTGCAGAGGGATTTCAGCTGGACGGAGACGCCAATCGCTCTAAGCGAGGCTGGACAGGAGGAACTTTTTGCAGCCAGGGCGGAGCCTCCCACCTCCAGCTGCAAGAAGTTCCTCCTTTTTGGCCTCGTTTCAGACTATTGGCATCTCGGTCCAGCTGGAGTCGCGCCACACCAATGGCGCATGCTTGGAACTTGACGGCCGGATGCGCCCCTGACCACGTGATGCCCTAAGCGGGCGCTTACTTTGCTTACCGTTAAATCCGCCCCTGGTTACCACAAGTAACAATGAACCTTATTGGAACAACGGACTTTGGGTCCAAGAGCAACATAGAGTGGAGGGCGGGATGGTGAGCTTTAAATGTTATTTTAGTTGCACTTATAGTATTTTAACTTTATATTCATTCACAAATATATATATATTTAAAAAAATATTCTATTGCCTTTTATGTTCTCCTATTATCTTCATTTTATCTGTTATTCCTTTTAAAGTGAAAACTTATGTCCCGCCTCGAAATTTACCATCTTCCGGGGAGGCAGTGCTCTCAATCCCACCTTGTAGCAAATACGTTTGGTGGGGACGAGGGACAGGGCCCTTCTCGGTGGTGGCCCCTCTCCTGCGAAACTCGCTCCCCAGAAAAATTAGGTCAACTCCTTCCCTCTAGGAAAAAGTTGAAGACGTGGCTATGGGACCAGGCATTGGGTTAGATATTCGGGTAGCAGGCGGACAATAAAATGATGACAATGCTTTGGAAAACAGACTGTGGACTGGCTTCGGACTAAGCTGTGCTTTATAAAAAGTACTATTTGTACTTTTTAATGGTTTTTAATCTGATTAATGTGTTATTTATTATATAACTGTTGTTTTATTGATTGTATTCCTGGAGGCGATCCGGGCCTGCAGGGGGAGCACTCAGTGATCTGAGGCAGCCGATCGCCCTGGCGACCCAGAAGACGATCAAGGGAGAAGGGCGCCCCCGACGCCCTTCTCCCCGGGCTGGACAGAATTGGCTGCCGGGCCGCATCCGGCCTGCGGGCCGTAGGTTGCTCACCCCTGCTTTGGGGTGAGAAGAGCGGAATATAAATAATGTAAATAAATAATAAATCGTTTTATTATGATCGAACCAATTAGGAAATTACATTTACAACCCAGGAACACAAATCATGTTACATAGCGTAATAAGGTATCTAAGGTTCTGGGAAAAGGGATGCTCAACCTATATTATTGGCCGAATATCCCATAAAATCTGCCTCCTTTTTACAAATGCTTATAAAGAAGTACCTTCTCTTGCCTGGCACAGTTTCACTTGAGAAAGGCTTGCCGATGGGCTCTTTGTGGGGACAATGAGAAGCATAGGATCCTAGAGTCAGAAGGGGACTCCTGGGACCATCCAGTCCAACCCCCTTCTGCCATTATGCAGGAGAAGCACCAACCAAGCCCCCCCTCCCAACAGATGACCACCCAGCCATTTTCCCTCCGTTGCCACTGCAGCCATTTCCCCCTTCCTTTGTGGGCCCCACTTACAGGGTTTCCCTTGGGTCCGTCGTCCCCGGTGGGCCCTTTTCCACCGGGTGGTCCAGCAACTCCAGCAGCTCCCGGCTCCCCTTTCTCTCCTCTTTCGCCTCTGGGGCCCTGAGAATATAGAAACAGAGAGTCACCACAAGGGGGATACTACTACTATCAGCACACTTGTAATTTAAAACCCTGAGATCCCCCACCCATCCGATCGTCTTTGCCTTCTTTGCTGCAGCACCGCACTGCTGCCTCGTGTACAAACCGCCCCACTCCTCTTGAAAGGGGACATTTAATAATGGGACAACTAAGCCCAACTGTTCTTCATCGGCCTCAGTTCTCCATTCTCTGGATCTGCCTCAAGGCCCCTTCCTTTGGAGGTGGCACTTCCACTGAATGAATTATGCTTTGCCTTCTTTGCTGCAGCGTCACACCACTGGCTCATGTTCAGCTTACGAGCTCCCTATCGTTTATCACCCTCGCTGCTCTCCTCTGAGACTGTTCCAACTTCCCTTCATTTGGAAACTATGCTTCTATTAAAACAGGTTAAAGTTTTGTGTGGTAGCAAGTTGGTCTAAAGCAGGGGTCAGGAACCTATGGCTCGGGAGCAAGATGTGGCTCTTTTCATGATTGCATCTGGCTCTCCAGAGCAGCCCGGGCCTCAGTTTCCCAGCATGCAGCGGGGAGGAGTGACACATTTTCCATTCTCCCTCTTCCTTCCTTCTTCTCCCTTCCTTCCTTCCCCCCTTCACCCTTTCCTTCTCTTCTTTCCTTACTTTTCCCTCCCTCCCTCTCTCCCCTTCCTTCTTTCTTCCATTCTCCCTTCCTTCCTTTCCTCCCTTCACTCATCCCTTCTTCTTCTCTCCTTCCTTTTCCCTCTTTCTCTCCCATTTCTTCCTTCCTTCCTCTTCCTACCTTTCTCCCCTTCACCCTATCCTTCTCTCCTTCCTTTTCCCTCCCTCTCTCCCCTTCTTCCTTCCTTCCTTCCTCTTCCTACCTTTCTCCCCCTTCACCCTTTCCTTCTCTCCTTCCTTTTCCCTCCCTTTCTCCCCTTCCTTCCTTTCTCCTTCCTTCCTTCCTCTTCCTACCTTTCTCCCCTTCACCCTTTCCTTCTCTCCTTCCTTTTCCCTCCCTTTCTCCCCTTCCTTCTTTCCTCCATTCTCCATCCCCCTTCCTTCCTTCCTTCCTTCCTCTTCTATTCTTTTCCCCCAAGTCTTCCTTTCCTTCTCCTTCCTTTCTTTTCACTTCCCTCTCTCTCCCCTTCTTTCTTTTCTTCTTTTCCCTTCATTATTTTACTTTTTCCTCACTCCCTTTCCGTTCTTTTCCCCACCCTTTTCTCCCTTCCCATTTCCTTCTTTCTTTTCCCCTCCTTGTCTCTCTCCTGCTTTTGTTTTCTTCCTTTTCCATAGTTAGTTCTTCTTTTCTTTCTTCCTCTCCCCTCCCTCCTGTATTTCCTCTGTCTTTCTTTCTTTCCCCCTTCCTTCCTTCCTTCCTTCCTTCCTTCCTTCCTTCCTTCCTTCCTTCCTCCTTCTCTTCCTTCCCAGAGTCCTGAGCATGCCTTTTGCAGAGCCAGGTCTGAAGCGTCCCGTCATTCTGCCGGGGGAATCCTTTTCTCATAGTATGTACGTATATACTCACATTTAGTTGAATTCAGTCTTAAAATATATATATTAATATATATTATATTAATATATATTAATATATAAGATATTATATATCTTAAAATATATATTATATCTCACTGAAATAAATTTCCAAATATTTTGCTTTCATGGCTCTCTGAGTCAAAAAGGTTCCCAACCCCTGGTCTAAAGACTATGTCTACCTGGGCAGGGCCTGCCAAAACCCTAACCTTGGTCTTGGAGGAATTTAGTGACAGATTTTCCTCTTGGGAGTAGGTACGGAAAGCCTTCAGTATAATAATATTATAATAATAAACTTTATTTATACCCCGCCACCATCTCCCCAATGGGGACTCGGGGAAGATTACATGAGGCCAAGCCCATCAGTGCATTACAAAAAATAATACAAAACAAAACAAGGTTTTCAAAACAGAAGGTTTTCAAAATCCAACCAAAAGGTGGAGATGAGGACCAGGTCATCTGCGTAGATCAGGATGAGAATCTTTCTGTTCCTGATTACTGGTGAAGGAGAGTCAATACAGTGGGACTATTACTTCCCTCATGCTCCTGGCTGCCCATCTCTGGCCCTACCCTAACTTATCTCTGCCCTTTATGTTGTGTGTGTGTGTGTGTATGTGTGTGTGTGTTAGGAAACAGGTAAAGGGTGGGGAGATGCATACCTTTCCACCGAGCTCCCCGGGAACCCCCGGACCCCCAGACTCTCCTGGGTCGCCCTGAAAAGAGAAAAGCAGGAAGAGGTTGTTAGTGGCTCGGTCCTCATCTGAATCATTTGCCTCCTTTTACAAGGAGAGATGCCAGATCAAGGTCATTTTCTGGTTGTTTAGGATTCGTTATTCAAAACAGGCCATGCTATACCACACCACCAACTCTGCATTTGCATTATATTCCTATTTAAATACAGTCATTAATAACGAATTAAGACAAACTTGATTGAATGGAAAACAACTTTGGGATGGTGGTCTGCATTTTAGTGAAATGGCAGTGAAAACTGGTTTACATTGAAAATTATATATATATATATATATATATATATATATATATGCGCCTTTTGCTTGAGAGTCCCAGTTGCATGAATTCTGGTTAACGGAGAGTCTACTGTAATTAATGGGCTGTGTGTATGTGTGTGTGTGTGTATACACACACACACACACACCATATGGGACCATAGTGGTGCAGCGGGTGAAACCATTGAGCTGCGGAACTTGCTGACTGAAAGGTCAGCAGTTTGAGTTCATAGACAAGATGAGCTCCTGCTGTCAGCCCCAGCTCCTGCCAACCTAGCAGTTCAAAAACATTCATATGTGAGTAGATCAATAGGTATTTATATATTATTTATTTACCACATTTTTATACCTCCTTTCTCAGCCAGAGGCAACTCAAGGCGGTTCTTGAGTACCCCTAGGTCCCCCTTCGGCAGGAAGGTAATGGCGCTCCATGCAGTCATGCTGGCCACATGACCTTTGTAGGTGTCTACAGACAATGCCGGCTCTTCAGCCTTGAAATGGAGATGAGCACCAGAATCCTAGAGTCAGACTCGACTAGACTTAATGTCAAGGGGAAAACTTTACCTTTATATACAACCATTGTGCACACAACAAGTCTGAATTGCATTTGCATTTAAGTGCAACCTGAATTGGACACGGCGTTGACTTACTTTGACCTACAATTGCAATGCACCACAAATAAGCTGGAAGGGACCCCTAAAGGCCATGCAGACCAAACCCCTTTCTGCTAGGCAGAAAGGCACAGCCCAATCTCTCCTGGCAGGTGGCCACTCACCTTTTGTCCTGGAGGACCAAGGTTCCCGATGCCTCCGGTAGGGCCTTGCGGACCCTGCAAGGAACAAGAGAGAAGGAGACGCATCCATTGATATATCAACTGATTGGCGGGAATGCACAACCAAATCCTTCCCGACAGATGGCCATCCACCCTCTGCTTATTTTCTCTAGACTTAGGATCAAGAGTCTAGAGAAAAGCTTCAATAATATACTACTACACTATAACTTGATTTGTTGAGAAGCTGGTAAAGTAAACCATAGTTGCCTTTTTTGGGGAAAACAGAAAGCAATCTGAGGCTTCTCCATTGGGGAGTCAATGAGCTTGGGTAAAGGATTTGGGTCATTATATTAATGAACCAAGAACACAGGTAGGCAATGGGGGAATGGGGGTGTCACTCACGCTTGCTCCAGAGGCTCCGGCGGGGCCTCGTGGTCCGGGGGGTCCAGGTGGTCCCTATGGATGGAGAACATGTACGCGTTAGGATCGTGCCTCCCAGCCCTTTCTCTTCACGGCTGAAGGCTGAGATTCCCGGATCCATCACATCCTACTGTTGGGAGGGGACTTCCCAAGGCCATCTAGTCCAACCCTCTTCCAACGCACAGGGATCCACAGCACGAGCCCTCCCAAGAGAGGCCCACCCACCCTGTGTTTCAAGACACTTGGGAAGGGGGCAACACTTACCAAAGGCCCCACGTCTCCGGTTTCGCCCTTCTCCCCGGATGGACCTGGCATGCCCTGTTCAAAGCAAGAGAAAGGCCTCAGGGTTATACAGATATAGACTGGGAAGGGGACCCCAAAGGCCATCTAGTCCAACCCCATTCTGCCAGGAACAGCACCCCCCAAAATAGAAGTACCGCAACCCCAAACCCTCCAAAGCAGGGGTGCTCATTGCGTCGATCGCGAGCTACTAGTCGAACTTTGGCCCTCTTCCAGGTGATCTTTGGGCCTCACCAGCAGATAGGGCGCTGTCGCCATGCACGCGCAAGCCTCGCGTGCATGCGCGCTCCCGCCACAGGCCTCCACTCCCGTGGTGCTTTTTTCGCCCGCGGGGCATTGCAGGAAGGAGAAAGTGCGAGGCGGGGCCTGCGGAGGCTTCGCCTAGTGCTCCCTCACCCTCTGCAATGCCCCGTGGGAAGAGCCGGCAGCGGGAACGAGGAAGCGCGAGGTGGAGCCTTCGAGGGCTCCGCCTAGTGCTCCCTCGCCCTCTGCAATGCCCTGCGAGAGCAGCCAGCAGCGGGAACGAGGAAGCGTGAGACGGAGCCTTTGAAGGCTCCGCCTCACACTCCCTCGTCCTCTGCAATGCCATGTGAAAGGGGCAGCGGTGCGTGGGAGGAGCAGCGGTGCATGGGAGCAGCGGCGCGCAGATGATGCGGATGATGCAAGCGCGCTGGGAAGGTAGATCTTCACTTTTTTAAAAAAAGTAGCTCGCATGCTCAAAACGTGTGAGCACCCCTGCTCCAAAGGAAGTTGATTCCACTGTTGAGCTTGTCTCAGGATTGTAGACCAGTGTTTCCCAACCAGTGTGCCGTGGCACACTAGTGTTCCTTGAGCGATCATCAGGTGTGCCGTGGGAAATTGGAACCTCTTGAGTCTTGAATAAGCCACACCCCTTTATTCCCCACGGGCCAATCCCGTTGCAGTGGCCTTGAACTCCCGCCGCACCAATGGCGGCGGGACCTGAAGCGCCTTCCCTGAGGAGACGCCAGTGGAGCGGAAGTGCCTCTTCTGAGGCGATGCGGTGGCGGGTGTGCCTGGCTGTGCTGGGCTTGGCGGCAGGCCTGGCGATGGTCTGGCTGTCCGGGACGGTGGAGCCCTTGAGCCTGGCCCTGGCCGGCGCCGCCACCTCCGCCTTCACGGGCTTCCTCTCCTAACCGCGGCTCTACTGCCTCTTTGCCCACTGCTGCCACGATGCAGGGAACAATGGGGCCCACCTCCGGGAAGGTACGCAAGCGGCCTACCAGGCCTCAGAGACTGTGACTTGACATGGAAGGAGCCTCATGGGCTATATTATTATTATTATTATTATGAATTATGTATTAACATAACATTATTATTTTCCCTTAGTATATGCTATTATTTTGTTATATTATCAGTATTTGTCATAGTCATGGTGTATATCGTTATTGACTATGAGAGTAAAGATAACAGTCAGGATTAACTCCTGTGCTTTACTGATAATATAGTGTATGTACCTATAATATTTATGTTATTATAATGTATTACAAGATAACACTTTTTAAAATAATACAATATTGAAATTATATATTTTATATTACTTGTAATAGTACTAATAATATTACAGTATAATGGTATAGTACAATATAGTAAGTTACAGTGTCATTTTGTGTCATTTTGGTTGGTGGTGTGCCCCAGGATTTTGTAAATGTAAAAAATGTGCCGCGGCTCAAAAAAGGTTGAAAAACACTGTTGTAGACTACAGTCATAGAAATACAAAGCTGGAAGGAGCCCCAAGGGCCATCTAGTCCAACCCCATTTTGCCAACGACAGCACACCCAAAGGAAGAGGACCCCAAACCTCTATTCAAAGGTCTTCAAAGACACAGAGTCCACTACCAAAGGAGTCCAGTCTGCTATTAAACTGGTATATTATTATTATTATTATATTTTTTTAAGTTCTTCCTAATGGTTTGGTGGGGAAAGCTCTCCCCAAAGAGACCCCTCGAACTCCCTATTTGAAGGCCTCCAAAGGCAGAGAGTCCACCATTCCTACTTTTCAAAAAGTTCTTCCTACTGTTTTGGTGGAATCTCCTTTCTTGCCATTTGAATCCATTGCTCTCCTTTCTGGTCATGCAGGCTCTATTAAAGTGCAGAGATGGCTGTCCTGCCGCCTGGGGTCTCCGAGAGCAACCCCAGTTCTTGCTAAGATCAATTCCCAGTCTTCCCAGTTTCTTTGGAAATTAAGAATAATCGGAGGGGGGCCCTAAAGGCCATCCAGACCAGCCTTCTTTGGCCAGGTAGGAAGGCTCCCTTAAGGCAGTGTTTTTCAACCTTTTTTGAGCTGCGGCACATTTTTTACATTTATAAAATCCTGGGGCACACCACCAACCAAAATGACACTCTCACACAGTAATACATATAGTTAATATGTTTTTAGATGTATTTATATACTCAGTGTGAAACCTGGGCCTGTTTCGATGAACACAACATAGATATCCTGGCACAAAACATACTAATACTAACCCAAGGAGGGACCATCAGTCAAAAAAATGATTTTGTCATTTAGGTGTTGTAGTTGCTGGGAGTTATAGTTCACCCACAATCAAAGAGCATTCTGAACTCCACCAATGATGGAATGTAATCAAACTTCCCACACAGAACTCCCATAACCAAGAGAAAATACTATAAGAGTTTGGTGGGCATTGACCTTGAGTTTTGGAGTTGTAGTTTACCTATATCCAGAGAGCACTGTGGACTCAAACAATGTTGGATCAAGACCAAACTTGGCATGAATACTCAATATGCCCAAATGTGAACACAGATGGAGTTTGGGGAAAATAGACCTTGACATTTGGGAGTTACAGTTTCTGGGATTTATAGTTAACACACAATCAAAGAGCATCCTGAACTCTTGCAACAGTGGAATTGAGCCAAACTTGGCATATTGAACTCTCATTACCAACAGAATGTACTGAAAGGGTTTGCTTGGGAATTGACCTTGAGTTTGGAATTTGTAGTTCACCTACACCCAGAGAGCACTGTGGACTCAAATAATGATGGGTCTGGACCACACTTGGCATGAATATTCAATATGAACAACTATGAACACACATGGAGTTTGAGTCAAATAGACCTTGACGTTTGGGAGTTGTAGTTCACCTATATCCAGAGAGCACTGTGGACTCAAATAATGATGGGTGGGCCTCTTTGTCATGGGGAGGGGGACACTCCACCCCTTTCCGCCCCTCCTTCCGCCCCTCCTCAGCCTCTCTCCGCTCACCTCAGCCAGCCTTTCCTCCTCCTCAAATGGCGACCGCTGGGAAGGGGGCGGGGCCCGAGTGACGTCACCCTTGCCTCCTCCCTCCCTCGATTAGAGGCTGGCTGGCATGTGCGGAGAGAAAACGGCCGAAGGAGGTGGCGCCCCGGCCCCTTTTCTTCTTTGCCGCCACCGCCCGGCCCTTCCTCCCCCCCCCCCCCCGGCAAGCAGCAGCAGCTGGAGTTCGGCAGGAGGAGGAAGAAAGGGTATATTGGAGGTTTTCCCACGGCACACCTGATGATCGCTGATGGCACACTGGTTGGGAAACACTGCCTTAAAGCACTGAAAGGGAAGAGAGTGGTGTCTCGTAGGACTGATTTCCAGGACTTACCTGCAGCCCAATGGGCCCTGGAGCTCCATTGAACCCTCTGGTCCCGTCGTCGCCTTTGGCCCCAAAGTGTCCCTGGGAGCCCCGGGCCCCTAGCTCTCCATCGGCACCCTGAGAAAGAGGAGGAGACAATGCAATTAGGGGAAGAAACAGGGTCCGCGTCCACTTTACAAGAAAGCATTGGAGCAATTACTTTCAGAGTTAAGGACCACACAATTAAACAGGAAATAACACTTTCAAACTGAGAACAGAACATTTGTTTTCAAATTTTGATACATAGTGTTGTTGTTGTTGTTATGTAGACCCTGCTTCTTCTCTACCAAAGGAGACTCAAGGTGGCTCACACTAAAAGCTATCCCAATGTGTGACCAGATCTGCACAACATATGGCTCACGGGCCACATATGGCTCTTCAAAGGGTGTCGGGTGGCCCTATAATCCTGGCATTTCAGGAGAAGGCAGGGCCACGGTTCATGCCACGCCCCTTCTCCTGTGAAGAGTGAGAGGGGCAAGAGAGGGGGCGGGACCAAATGGGAGGTCACCTGAGAAGTCACAGCCAATCAGGATTGAGCAAGGATGAAAGGAGAGAACAACTTTCCCATCGAAGTTTTGCCTCGTTTTAATTCTGGCCCCTGACCGCTGCTGAATTGTGCAGAAATCCTATGCCAATAACGGGATTTCTTAAAGACAAGGCCTAAGCCTCAATACGAGATTAATTTGTGTTTCAGATAGGCCCCCATTGCACGTGGCGATGTAAGGCAGTGTTGCGTTATAAGGTCAGTGTGGACTCCTATAATGCACTTCAATGCAGTTCAACTGCCTTATACGAATCCGCCATAATCATATAATGTATTTTTAATTGGGCCTGGCTTTAGCACAGCCGGCTAACCACCAACTGCAGTTAAACTTGCGACTATTCAAAATAGGCCTAATTCATTCTAGGCTCCATACACTGCCCGGAGCATGAATACTGTATTCACCTGGTATTAATATTGAAGTACAGCAATTAAAAGCAAATTAAGACAATAAGGACAAACTTAACTGAATGTAACATAGTTTAGTGCGTTATAAAAACAGCTCTGTGAGTGCAGTATGCACGGAAGGAAAGAAGGAAGGAAGGAAGGAAGGAAGGAAGGAAGGAAGGAAGGAAGGAAGGAAGGAAGGAAGAAAAAGAAGAGAAGGAATACAAGGGAAAGGGGAAAGTTATGAGGGAACGGAAAGCAAACGAAGGGATGAAGGCAGGGGGCAATGTCCCTGCAACTCACAGGTGACTCTGGGTAGACATGATAATATGTGTGTGTGTGTATGTGTATATATATATATATACACACACACATACATATACATACATACACACATATATATACATGTGTGTATATATATATACATACACACACACACACACACACACACACACACAAAATCCTGTATGTGTATTTTATATATATATATATATATATATATATATATATATATATATATATATATATATATATATATATATACTAGCTGTACCCGGCACGCGTTGCTGTGCCCTATTTAGGAGATGCGAGAAAGTCTGTGGATGTAAGGGGTTGGAATTGTTGTTAGTGAATTGGGTGTTTTCTGTTTGTGCCTCATCTCTTTGCCTGCAGTCTTTCGGGTTTGACTTGTACCATGGCCAGGACGGATCAGCTTGGGGAGGGCTTGTCCTGTCAGGGGATCTCTATCTTCACAGGTGCGTCCAGTGTCTGTTGGGGGACTGGTAAAAATCCTTTCCGTATCCTTTTGAGCCACCTTTCTCAAGATCTTCATGTCTAGCTTACTTTCTGCTCCTCTCTTTTTCAAGATGTCCTGCTCTGTGTCTTTTGCACCCATTGGTCGATGTCCGAGGAGGCTTTCCTCATGGACAGGCCATCTGAGGGAGCTCTTCCAGCGCTGGGCAGCAGAATGTACTTGGTGATGACCTCCATCCCTTGGAGCCAGCCTATAGAGGGGCTGGAGCACCCTCCTTGGCAAACCCCATTGTTGCTGGATGGTCCTCTTATTAATGTGGAATTCCAAGCCACTGGAGATCTTTTGGGAAAGGAAGAAGAGCTCCCCTTGAATGGTGTTGATCTCCATCATGGTCTTCTGATTTGAAAGTGTTGGAGGAGGCTCTGGCACTCATCTGACAGTTTGTTATGGGTCGGAATGTTCATGTTGGCTGGCCAGTACAGCAGTTATGCAAATCCACCCTTATTGGCAGCCAATCATGTTGTCAGAATGTAGAGGCTGGGGGAGTCTTTGGCAGCCCCGGAGGATGCTGGGAAATGTAGTTTTTTTACTCGTTGTTTTGGGGGCCTTTTAGGTTTTGGGGAGAAAGTTTCTTTGCTACAAACGTACCTTGCTTGAGGCCTATTTCTGTTGGCAAGTTTTGTGTTTCTGCGTTGTAAGGTTTCTCTATTTCAGGTAGTCTTCACATGACGACTGTTCCTTTATATATATAGATATATTTCCCCCCAATTTTATCCCATTATACTCACTGCAGCTCCTGGTTGCCCAAGGCCTCCAATGGGTCCAGGTGGGCCGGGCGGACCCTGCAGAGGTGAGATTATGACTGTTATATATTATTTTAGGTATATATGTAAAACGACAACAGCAACAATGGTGGAGGGGGGGGGGAGACAAGAAGGCTAAATATATGCTCCCCTCCTCCCCGCTCCGCACTTCCTCCCTTCTGGGGCCCATACTCACGTGCTCCCCTTTGCCGCCTTTGGGGCCCTTCTTCCCGGGGTCCCCCACTTCGCCCTGAGAAGAAAGGAAAGAGAAGGGGGTCACAAGTCAGAGTCTCAGCTTGGGAGGGGTGAATGCCTGCCCGGGGGACACGGGGGTCCGGCTGCACGGGGGCCCCTTACCTTGTCTCCGTCTTCTCCCGGGCCACCGGGGGTCCCTGCGGCGCCAGGCAGGCCGACCGAACCCTGGACGCCATCGCGGCCGGATGGACCAAGGGGCCCCTTCTCACCCTGTCAAAGGGGGGAAAGCGAGGTGGGAGACAGAAGAAATGGCTCACTTGGGCTGCATTTATATCTTGGGCTGCATTTGCACTTTGTTAACGCTTTAGATCAGGCATGGGCAAACTTCGGCTCTCTAGAGTTTTGGACTTCAACACCCGACTGGCTGTTAGGAATTGTGGGAGTTGAAGTCCAAAACACCAGGAGGGACAAAGTTGGCCCATGCCTGCTTTAGTTAGATGAATGTGTAACAGGTAAAAATCAATTTCTGCTAATCATAGAAGTAGACATAACTGTGCGTAGACTCAAAGGAAATGCCTCAATGTAACTTCTGGGGGCTGAGATCTGATAAGGACAATATATATGTCTCCGACACCATGATTTATTATTTATTTATTTTACTACGGACCCGCTGACAAGTGAGTGTAAACTTCTATATCAGGGCTGTCCAGGAAGTCGATTGTGATCAACAAGTAGCTCACGAGCTCATCTGAGGTAGATTGCCCCAGGATGGGGTGCTGCGCACGCGCACCCCGCTCGTGTGCACTCGCTACCGTGCCGCCATCTTCCACCCGCACGGGGCTTTCTTCCGCTCGTATGGGGCTTCTTCTGCCAATGAGGCTTTAGTGGGCGGGCCCTGGCACTCGTCTCTTGACACAGTGTAGTGACGTGACCGCCCATAGGTTGCACCGGGGGGAGCAAGGCGAAGGCACGTGCAGGGATAGGATGCGAGGCTGCGGGAGGGAGGGAGTGTGTGTGTAAGAGAGAAGGCCTCACTGGAGGAGGATGGTCCCCATGATGGGGCTGCAGCTGACGAGCGCACCCTCGACGCCGGTGAGTGAAGCCTGGACGGGGCCCCGCCTCACGCTCCGCCCTGTCTCTCTCTCGCCTCGGCCCTCAGCGGCACTGGGGCCCCGTCCAGGCTTCACTCACCGGCGTCGAGGGCGCGCTCGTCAGCTGCAGCCCCACTGTGGGGGCCATCCTCCTCCGGTGAGGCCTTCTCTCTCTCTCACACACACACACTCACTCACTCACTCCCTCAGCCTCGCATCCTATCCCTGCGCGTGCCTTCGCCTTGCTCCCCCCCCCCCCAGGAGCAACCAATGGGTGGTCACGTGTCAAGAGATGAGTGCCAGGGCCCACGTACTAAAGCCTAATTGGCCGAAGAAGCCCCGCGCGGACGGAAGGTGGTGGTGAGGGAGCGCGTGGCGGCGGGGGAGTGCGTGCATGCGCGCGCGCCAGGTAGATCTTTGCAACTTGGTTGTTATAAAGGTAGCCCGCATGCTGAAAAAGTGTGGGCACCCCTGTTCTATATATTCGGAGAATGTAAATAAAAGCTAATTGCTGCTCTAAATGAACAGAAAATGAGTTTGCTTGAAGGCAAAGCACTTCAGCCGTAACATACTAACACACTTTTGGTTGCATTGGCACTTTTGTATTGAGAGGGATTTTTAAAATTATTTAATTTGTATTAATTAATGAATTTAAAAAATATATATTTTTGCAATTATTTTAATCATTTTAATTAATTTCATTGTGTTTATTTAACAGCTGTTATTCATATATATATTTATATATATAATATTAATCATTAATAACCAAGTAATTATTTAATGTAATTTAATATATTTTATTAATATATTAATATTGTAATAATATATTTTAATACATTTTATTTACTATTTTTATGTTTTTATGTAATACATGTTACTAAAATCTTAATTATTTTTTATTGAATATTTTATATAAGACTTTAAAAATATGGAATTTAAATCCCCCTATTTTTTTTAAAAAAAAACTAAATACACTAGAATTAAAACAAACAAAGCCATTCTAAAAGAATAACAATCCTTGAGTCCTCCCCCTCACTCTTTCAAAATATTATTATGCACTTCTATTATATTCTGTTTTAAGTGCATTGTGTTCTTTAAGGTTTGGGAGGAAGGCAGGATATAAATTAAACATACAAATAAAGACATTTAGAGGAATAATCCGACTCCCGTATCCGACCAGCGTTCGGCAAAGGTGTACTGACCGTAGTGATGTGCTGGAGACCGAGACAGCGAACACTATACCAGAAACTGGTGCCGCTCCCCAATTTTTCCACCACACCCAAGCCCCCCAATCGCCCCACACCAAATCACCCCAACTTACGGGGACGCCCTTTTCTCCAGCCGGTCCGGGGGGTCCTTGGGGGCCAGGCCTTCCTGGGGGTCCGACGGGGCCTCCTGAGCCTGGGCCCCCTCTTTCACCCGGAGACCCCTGGAAAGACAAAGGAAAAGCTTCTATCAAAGAGAGCCAAAGAAGGACGGGAACTAGGGTAGGTACACAAAACCGGTGCAGAAACAGAATGGGTGAGACCTCCATAAGGAAGAGACCTAGAAGTCTTATTAGTGAACCACAAGCAGAAGAGTTGGCCAGAATGTGATGCGGCAGCTCAAAAGGCCAACACAATTCCAGGCTGTATTAAGAGGGGTCTAGACGGAGGGAAGTCCTAGTCTTCCTCTCTTCTTCTACTTTGGCCAGGCCTCCTTGCCTGTGTCTGTTGTGGTTCAGCAAGCGGCAGGGGATTTTTCTGATGATCTTTCGGAGGATGAGGGAATTGAAGAGTCGGTTAGTGATCAGAGGGCATTGCAGGCCAAGGAAGCTGTCGTTTGGGATTCCAATGTTTGTTCCCAGGCAACAGTAAGGAGACTCCCGTTAAGTTGCGGGGTCCCCCAGGGAGCTATCCTTTCCCCTTTATTGTTTAACATCTACATGCGTCCGCTTGCCCGACTGGTTCGCGATTTTGGTCTGGAGTGCCATCAGTATGCTGATGACACCCAGTTGGTGCTGAGAATGGACGGCAGGCCAGACACCGTACCCGATTGTTTCCATCAATGCTTTGAAGCCGTGACTGGATGGCTGCGCACCAGCTGGTTGAAGGTGAATCCATCTAAGATGGAGATCCTATGGCTGGGTCGTCCTGGTATGGGTGAGTGCCGGTTGCCTACCCTGGATGGCGAGCGGTTAAGCCCATCGTGTTTGGTAAAAAGCCTGGGGGTCCAACTAGACCCACTGCTATCGATGGAGACTCAGATCTCCACGGTTAGCAGGTCCGCATTCTTCCATCTCCGACAGGCTAGGCGACTGGCTCCTTACCTATCCAGGAATGACCTAGCTACGGTGATCCAGGCGACGGTCATCTTGAGGTTAGACTACTGTAACGCCCTCTACATTGGCCTCCCCTTGTCGACAACTCGGAAACTCAAGTTGGTGCAAAATGCTGCCGCTCGAGTGCTGGTGGGAGCATCTGCGAGAGAGCACATCACACCAATCCTACAGCAATTGCACTGGCTGCCAATAGAGTACCAGATTGTTTTCAAGGTGCTGGTTTTGACCTTTAAGGCCTTGTATGGTCTAGGGCCAGTGTACCTGAGGGACCGCCTCACCCCATAAGTTCCCTGAGATCTCTGCGCTCAGAAGAACAAAACCTTCTGATGATTCCATCAGTTCGTTCCTGTCGCCTCTCAGTGACAAGACAATGAGCCTTCTCCGTGGTGGCACCGACGCTATGGAACGCGTTACCAGACGATGTTCGCGCTATCACGGAATTAGCCCCCTTCCGGAGGGCCTGCAAAACGACCCTTTTTAAGCAGGCCTTCAATCTAAGTTCCCCCGGACAACTCTGACCACGTCCTGACACGGGGTGTTTCTTTTATGTAAACCACCCCGAGCCTGCAGGGAGGAGCGGTATATAAAAATGAACAATAAATAAATAAATAAAATAAAAGATTTCAGTTCCCTTGTGAAACAGTCTTCAGCTGATTGAGAGTTTTCCCAAGAAGCCAGATTACGTTTAAGAAAGGAAGGAGTGAGAAATAGATTAATTAGACGTTCTGAGAGAATCCGTGAGAATTCCTTGAAGTCCAGGTGCGTTCGGCATGATCACATGGGCTCTTGATCGAGCTTAAATTAGGTAGTGTTTACTCTGTGTCTCTCAGAGGAGACAAAGTTGCTTCAGGGTGGCTTTTCTGTCTTGGCTCTCAAGTTCATGATTCAAGTTTCCTGATTTTGCCTATGTTCCTCAAAGGGTTTGCCTTGGCAAAAGTTCCTGTTTTCATGCTTATGGATTTATGTTTGAGATTTTGGCGCTCTTGTCTTCGAGTACTTTGACATTTTTGAATTGCTGCTATTTTGCATTTTTTACTCTATTGCACTTTCAGGAATTGCCTTTTGCCCTTTGTACATGCTTTTCTTAATAAAGTTTTGTGGATAGTACTACAAATCAAACAAGCCCCGTAAGGTTCATGGGGAGATGAGAGGAGGAAAGTCAGCCACTCAGTTTTAAAACGCTTCACAGGCTTGAGCCGAGGCCAGGAATAATTTCTGACTCACTTACTGCTTCGTAACAGAAATGGCGGAAAAAGCTTCGGAAGGGCAAAGTGACTTCCGTTTTCCTTAAAAATTTCAAAATTGCTCAAAAAAGCAAATATTTCCGAATTTATTCCGAATTACGAAGATTTCGACCGAACCTAACCATGCCTAGTACTTACCGCAGGTCCTGGGGGTCCAGCTGGTCCTTCATTGCCTTTTAGCCCTGGTCCCCCCTGAAAGGGAGAGGAGAGAGAGAGAGAAATGGAGCTCAGCTACACAGCCATCGGCATCATCATCACCATCTCCTATTCTTTCTTAATGGAAACCCATAGTACCTAAGTGTTTTGCTTTGGATGGTGTCTTCCTGGATGACAGGAAGTTGGATTGGAGGGCCTTTAGAGGTCCATTCTGTCAGAAATACTAAAATTAACTAGACATTTTAATTACAAAAATGTGAGTCAAGCACTGAAAGAGTTAAATAGATGCAATGACTCAGAAAATTCGCCTCGGTGGGAGGAAGGTCCCAGTCTGTGAAAGAAGGCCTCACAGTATGAGGTAAGCCTTAGTCCAGTGGTTCTCAATCTGTAAGTCCCCAGATATTTTGGCCTTCACAGCTGGTAAACGGGCTGGGATTTCTGGGAGTTGTAGGCCGAAACACCTGGGGACCCACAGGTTGAGAACCATTGCCTTAGTCTGTGAGAGAAGCCTTTGTGTGAGGTAGGTCTTAGTCTGTGAGAAGGACTCAGAGTGTAAGAAGGCCTGGTGTGAGAAGCTTCGGTGACAGAAGCCCCAGGTTGGAGGCCATCATGTGTAAAGTCGTGTGTGAAGCTCCTGTGTGAAGCACGTTGTGAGAGGAGGCTGTGTGAGTGCGAAACTGTTTATCTTCATGACAAAGAAGACCAGTGTGGAAGCAAAGAAGGAAGTATAAAGGACTGTTTTTGTGCTGTGGAAACCTTGTTCTTGTAAATAGAGCAACCATATTCTTTTGCTATAAAGAAAAGCCTCCTATGGAAGACATAACATATATATCTATATATGTCAATGGCATTGAATGTTTGCCTGTATATGTGCATTGTGGACCGGGAATGTGGCGCAGCTGGCTAAGTGTCAGCTGCATAAGATCTCTCTGACCAGTAGGTCATGAGTTTGAGGCCTGCCTGGGTCGAGGTGGGTGCTTGACCTTTAGGTGTAGCCTGCTGTCGACCTTTGCAGCCCGAAAGACAGTTGCATCCGTCAAGTAGGAGATAAAGGTACCACATTAAGTGGGGAGGCAAATTTTGACTGAATTATGAGGCCACTAAAGAAATCCAGGAACGCTGAGGAATGTGGAAGGAACAACAAGGGACGCTGGAATGCTGAGAGATGAGGAGTGCGTCAGCTCCCCCTGGTGGCCAGAGTTTGCCTCTATTCATCTATATGTGTGTATGTGGAAATGGAAGGGATTGTCTGCTAAGTACGTGTAGCTGTAATCCGCTCTGAGTCCCCTTCGGGGTGAGAAAAGCGGAATATAAATAAAGTAAATAAAGTAAATAAATAAATAAATAAATAATTTGTGATCCACCCTGAGTCCCCTGCGGGGTGAGAAGGGCAGAATATAAATGATGTAAATAAATAAATAAATAAATAAATAAATAATTTGTGATCCACCCTGAGTCCCCTGCTGGGGGAGAAGGGCAGAATATAAATGACGTAAATAAATAAATAAATAAATTGTGATCCGCCCTGAGTCCCCTGCGGGGTCAGAAGGGCAGAATATAAATGATGTAAATAAATAAATAAATAAATAATTTGTGATCCACCCTGAGTCCCCTGCTGGGGGAGAAGGGCAGAATATAAATGACGTAAATAAATAAATAAATAAATTGTGATCCGCCCTGAGTCCCCTGTGTGGTGAGAAAGGCAGAATATAAATGATGTAAATAAATAAATAAATAAATAATTTGTGATCCACCCTGAGTCCCCTGCGAGGTGAGAAGGGCAGAATATAAATGACGTAAATAAATAAATAAATAAATTGTGATCCACCCTGAGTCCCCTGTGTGGTGAGAAAGGCAGAATATAAATGATGTAAATAAATAAATAAATAAATAAATAATTTGTGATCCACCCTGAGTCCCCTGCGAGGTGAGAAGGGCAGAATATAAATGATGTAAATAAATAAATAAATAAATAATTTGTGATCCACCCAGAGTCCCCTGCGTGGTGAGAAGGGCAGAATATAAATGATGTAAATAAATAAATAAATAAATAAATAAATAATTTGTGATCCACCCAGAGTCCCCTGCGTGGTGAGAAGGGCAGAATATAAATGATGTAAATAAATAAATAAATAAATAAATAAATAAATAAATAATTTGTGATCCACCCTGAGTCCCCTGCGGGGTGAGAAGGGCAGAATATAAATGATGTAAATAAATAAATAAATAAATAAATAATTTGTGATCCACCCTGAGTCCCCTGCGGGGTGAGAAGGGAAGAATATCAATGCTGTAAGTCAATAAATAAATAAATAATTTGTGATCCACCCTGAGTCCCCTACTTGAGGGGAGAAGGGCAGTATATAAATGATGTAAGTAAATAAATAAATAAATAATTTGTGATCCACCCTGAGTCCCCTGCGGGGTGAGAAGGGCAGAATATAAATGATGTAAGTAAATAAATAAATAAATAATTTGTGATCCACCCTGAGTCCCCTGCGGGGTGAGAAGGGCAGAATATAAATGATGTAAGTAAATAAATAAATAAATAATTTGTGATCCACCTGAGTCCCCTAAGGAGAAGGCAGAATATAAATGATGTAAATAAATAAATAAATAAATAAATAAATAATTTGTGATCCACCCAGAGTCCCCTGCGTGGTGAGAAGGGCAGAATATAAATGATGTAAATAAATAAATAAATAAATAAATAAATAATTTGTGATCCACCCAGTCCCCCCGTGGTGAGAAGGGCAGAATATAAATGATGTAAATAAATAAATAAATAAATAAATAAATAAATAATTTGTGATCCACCCTGAGTCCCCTGCGGGGTGAGAAGGGCAGAATATAAATGATGTAAATAAATAAATAAATAAATAAATAATTTGTGATCCACCCTGAGTCCCCTGCGGGGTGAGAAGGGCAGAATAGTCCCCTGCGGGGTGAGAAGGGCAGAATATAAATGATGTAAATAAATAAATAAATAAATAAATAAATAAATAAATAAATAAATAATTTGTGATCCACCCTGAGTCCCCTCAGGAATGAGAAGGGCAGAATATAAATGATGTAAATAAATAAATAAATAAATAAATAAATAAATAAATAAATAAATAAATAATTTGTGATCCACCTGAGTCCCCTGCGGTGAGAAGGGCAGAATATAAATGATGTAAATAAATAAATAAATAAATAAATAAATAAATAAATAAATAAATAATTTGTGATCCACCCTGAGTCCCCTGCGGGGTGAGAAGGGCAGAATATAAATGATGTAAATAAATAAATAAATAAATAAATAATTTGTGATCCACCCTGAGTCCCCTGCGGGGTGAGAAGGGCAGAATATAAATGATGTAAATAAATAAATAAATAAATAAATAAATAAATAAATAAATAAATAAATAATTTGTGATCCACCTGAGTCCCCTGCTGCAGTGAGAAGGGCAGAATATAAATGATGTAAATAAATAAATAAATAAATAAATAAATAAATAAATAAATAAATAATTTGTGATCCACCCAGAGTCCCCTGCGTGGTGAGAAGGGCAGAATATAAATGATGTAAATAAATAAATAAATAAATAAATAAATAAATAATTTGTGATCCACCCTGAGTCCCCTGCGGTGAGAAGGGCAGAATATAAATAATGTAAATAAATAAATAAATAAATAAATAATTTGTGATCCACCCTGAGTCCCCTGCGGGGTGAGAAGGGCAGAATATAAATGATGTAAATAAATAAATAAATAAATAAATAAATAAATAAATAAATAAATAATTTGTGATCCACCCTGAGTCCCCTGCGGGGTGAGAAGGGCAGAATATAAATGATGTAAATAAATAAATAAATATATAACATTGGTCTGTGTGTGTTCTGTGCTGGGTCACGCTGCTGCTAATAAGTTACTCTGCTATACAATCATGGGGAGGGTCTTTTGTTCATACACCCTCTTGCCTAACACCTTCCTGCTCTAGGATTCTATGGTTTCTATGCCCCCCCCCCCGGTGAATGGATGGATGTTTTGGGGATCCCCCTACCGGTGTCCCGGGAAGACCCCTTTCTCCGGGGAAGCCTCTCAGTCCGGCGGGACCGTCCTTCCCGGGGCCTCCAGACAGTCCAGGGTCACCCTGAAAGAGAAAGGCCCAGTTGCAGAAAGGAAAAGAAGGCAAACATGATCCGCTCCCAGGAGTCAGAACCCGTGCCCATGTAGCACAGCTGCACAAAAGGCCAATGGGATTGCCTGCTCCAGAGCTCATGATCAGCATTCCTCACTATCAGTTGACGACAGCTACATGCATCGTACACCCAAACGCTCCAAAGTTGCACAAGGATGGCTGAGGAGCATTCTTCTCTATATGTATATATTGGCATATATCTATATGGTGTTCCCTCACTTATCATGGGTGTTACGTTCCAGGACTGCCCGCGAAAAGTGAAAATCCATGAAGTAGGGACGCTATATATGTATATCGCGTTCCGAGGGTGAGGCGGAAGCGAGGAGAGATTTAAAGGCACCGCACACCTTTTTTTGCTAGCTACCTCTGCTTTGCTTTGCAATCTCTCTGGATTGGCTGCCTCTCGCCCGAAGTGGGATTAGAACGCCGCTCTGGGCAACGGCAACCATTCATAAACCGGAAAGCAAAACCCACGAAACAGCGAGTCCGCAAAAAGTGAACCGTGAAGTAGTGAGGGAACACTGTATATGACATTGTTTGTCCCTCCAAGTTGACCTTGGACCTGATATGCAATGGTCTCGTTCTAGATTGTACTTTACCGGTGAGGGGCGGGGCCAGACGAAGCCTGAATCTCCAGAAGATGAGAAGAGAGGTTGAACCGGATGGCCTTTGGGGAGCCCCTTTCAACTCTGGTGGGAAATAGACTGCTTCGGAGTCCAGAGGAGTCTCTAGAGCAGGGGTGGGTAAACTACGGCCCGCGGGCCAGATCCGGCCTAGGGAGAAGGGCGTCGGGGGCGGGGCAAAGAAGAAGGGGTGCTGCTGCCGCCATCCCATCCGTGGAGTGCCTGACATCCCTTTGGAGCGGCGGCTTTGGAGTGCCCGGCGATCCGGGCCTGCAGTGGGAGCACTCGGTGACCTGCGGGGCTGATCGCCCTGGCGACCCGGAAGACTTGATCATCTTCCGGGTCGCCAGGTCGAATAAGCCGCCTCAGATCGCCGACTGCTCCCCCTGCATGCCCGGGGATGGCAGGTACTCCATAGCAGGGCGATCGGCTGGGGGCGAGAGCGGGCGGAGGCCTGCAGCCTCCGATCACCAGCTGCTCTGCTCTCATCTGCTGCGGCGGTGGCTGGGTCCGCTTTGCCATCCTCTGGGCTGGATCCATTGGGCCGTTCGATCTTGTTTCGCACCTTGTTTTCTTGAATTTAATTTAATTTAAGTAGTTTTTATTATTATTTTATAATAATTTATAATAATAATATAATATAATAAAATGTTATATTATATTATAATTTCAATATATTATAGCGTCTCTATATATATACTATAATATAGTAATTATGATATTAATACTAATAATATATGAATATTTCTTGATATATATTAATATGTTAATATTAATGATGTGTAATAAATTAATAAATAATGTAGATTAGAATGTTGTTCCGCCTTTAGGTGCGGCCGTCCATAATATTTTTTGGCTCTCGTGTGGCCCCTTGGAAAAAAATAATTGCCCACCCCTGCTCTAGAGGCTTTTCAGTTGGAAGGACTTGAATTGCATCGTCCTGGTTGACAGCAGGATGCCCTTTAGGGGCCCCTTTCAACTTTAAGGGAACAGAAAGGGGTTGGACTGGGTGGCCTGTGGGCTCCCCTTCCTTTGACTATGTATTTTCCCAGGGCCCATTCCCAGCCCACCACACTCTGGCCATCTCTTACCTTCGTCCCTTCCTTCCCAGAGGGCCCAGACAGCCCTTGCTCTCCCGGGGGGCCCGGAGGCCCAGAGTGGCCCCTTTCGCCCATCTGGCCCGTTTCTCCGGAGGCGCCCTTTTGGGAGGAAGAGACAGGCGGTGAAGGGGAGGAAGGGGGACTTTAGGAGGGGAACCCACCCCCACCCCTGCTTCACAACCCCCTCCCGTTCCAAATCCGCCCCCTCCTCAAATGCAAGGGATCACTCACCGGGGCTCCCACCACTCCTGGGCCGCCCGGGGGCCCCGCCTTTCCTTGGAAGCCCTGTGAGGAAAGGAGAAACAGCCCTCAATGCAGACATCCAGGGAGGCCTTGCAATCCATGACAGTAAAGGGAGCGTTCCTTAACCAAAGAGTACGGACCTTGAGATTTTTTCAACCCAATTTTTCATCCTAATTTTTTTATCCCTATGAAACATTAGGAAGAACCTCTTGGTTGTAAGAGATGCTTAAAGAATGGAAGAGACTGCCTCGAGGAAGGGCTCGTGGCCTCTCCTTCTTTGGAGGTCCTTCAAAGGAGGGTCTATGGGCTTCTCTTAGGAGTGGGGAGGAGTAGACTGGACTTGACGACTCCGTGTAGTCCCATCATTCCTCCCAATGCTACAAGACTGTGGGTTCTGCCAGTCTGCCTCATTCTGGTCCTTCAAGAGGGGTTGGGTGAGCTTGTTTCAGAAGGGAAGTGGACTAGATGGTCCTGTGGGGCTCATGCCCGGATTACCCATAAGGCCAATGAGGCCATGGCCTAGGGGCGCAAGACGAGGGGGGCGCGGAGATCACGGACCAAAAAAACCAACAACTAGTCTGTGCCCCTTTCCCCCTTTCTCATGCCCCTCCTCGCTCTTTCTCCCGGCAAAGTCTCTGCTTCGTCCCCTCTGTCTCGCTCTCTCTCACGCTCTCTCTCTCTCTCTCGTGCTCTCTCTCGCGTGCTCTCTCTCTCTTGCGTGCTCTCTCTCTCTCGCTCTCTCTCTCTCACTCTCTCGTACACTCTCTCGCACTCTCGCTCTCTCGCATACTCTCTCTCGGGCTCTCTCTCTCGTGCGCTCTCTCTCTCACTCTCTCTCGCGCTCTCTCTCTCTTGCGTACTCTCTCTCTCGCGTGCACTCTCTCTTCTCATGCTCGCGCGCTCTCACTCTCTCTCTCTCACACACTCTCTCTCTCTCTCGTGCTCTCTCTCTCACTCTCTTGCGTGCTCTCTCTCTCGTGCTCTCTCGCATGCTCTCTCTCGTGCGCTCTCTCTCTCGTGCTCTCTCTCTCTCTCATGCTCTCTCTCTTGCGTGCTTTCTCTCTCGCAGTGAGTTTCTCGCACCCTCTCGCGCTCTGTCCCCAAGCCTCCCAACTCCCGAGTAAGTTTGCACCTGACCTTCCCCAAGCCTCCCGAGAGCACAGTGGAGCTTTCCAGCTGGTGGGAATGGGGACCTTGGAGGTGGCGGGAAGTTGACTTAAAGGGGGCGTAATTCCAAAGTGTGGCCTATGATGCAAAAAAGTGTTAATCTGGGCCTGGTGGGGCTCCCTTCCATCCATGGGGTCCCTTTCTTCATTCTAATGCTATAAGATTGTAATGGGGGCATCTGTCCTTCTTTGGAGGCCTCTCAACGGGGCTTCTCTCAGGAGGAGAGGAGGATGACCACTGGGGGGCTCCCTCCTCTCCTTGTGGTCCCATCATTCCTTTTAATGCTATAGTACTGTACAGAGGGGTCTCTCCTTCTTTGGCGGTTCTTCAAGAGAAGTTGGGTCAGGCATAGATCCCTCCCTCCCATCAGATGACCTCCGGGGGTCCCTTCCGTCGATGCCTCAGTGACCTTTGGACTCACCACTTCTCCTCGCTGGCCGGGATGTCCAGGGAGACCGTCTTTCCCAGGGGGACCCTGTAGGAGAGATATTTGGGCAAGAGGTCAACACTCGGGAGGGAAAAGAGGAAGGGCAAAGGGGCAGAACTCCATATTGTGAAAACTTGGGGGATCGTACATAAAACAAGATACTCACTGGAGGTCCTTTGGGTCCAGGGAAGCCGTTGGGTCCTTGGGATCCAGAGAGCCCCTGAAAAGGAGGAAGAAGAAGAAGAAGAAGAGGAGGAGGAGGAGAGGAGGAGGAGGAAGAGGAAGAGGAGGAGAACAAGGAGAATCGGTGAGGAGGGATGGAGCAAGTGGTCCCTTTGTCCCACTGCAACCACCTACCCTAAATAGCACTGGCCCTCTGAGTCTATGGCAGGCATGGGCAAACTTTGGTCCTCCTTCGGGACGATTTGGACTTCAACTCCCACAATTCCTAACAGTTTACCTAAGTTTCCCCATGCCTGATCTACCTGAATGTCTTAAAACAACCTGGGCCCATGCAGTGGATAGAGATCTGGATTTAAGAAGCTGACAGAGGGAGCTCATCGCTGTGCCTCTGTGAAGTTAAGCCTCACCAGGCCTTAGGTATTTTATCCAAGGTCATCTTCAACAGACTGAGGTCTTGACCCCTTTAAAGGGGTGCAGGATACACACAAACTTGAGAGAGCGCTCTATAGGAATACTTAGGTTCTCCAGCATGACGGTCAATTTCTGCAAACTGGAGGATCTACAAGTGCATAAACTATTCTGTCGAGGAATTTCTAGGTCTTTGAGGGCAATCCTATAGTACAGGGCTGTCCGTGACGGGGTGAGGGGACTGCCCTTAAGCCCCTGGCGTCCTTTCTCCATCTTTTAACGAGTGAAAAATAAAAATAGAAAATTCTCTAAATTCTAAATTAAAATCTCTTACCCACTGGCTCAGTTGGTGCGTAGTTTTGGTCTGGAGCGCCATCAGTACGCTGATGACACCCGGCTCACGCTGAGGATGGAGGTCGAAATCTGGACTGGTAGTCCTGATAATTTCCATCTGTGCCTGGAATCGTGACTGGGTGCTACGGTGATCCAGGCGACACATCTTGAGATTTGACTACTGATCTCTCCATCCTTCTTCCTTTGTCCGTGGTCCGTCACTCAAGTTAGTGCAGTATGCTGCATCCTGCCTGCTTGGGAAGTGCCAGCCAGGTGTCATATCACCCCTATCCTGCAGTGA
This sequence comes from Anolis apletophallus, assembly GCA_030556195.1. Lineage (NCBI taxonomy): Eukaryota > Metazoa > Chordata > Lepidosauria > Squamata > Anolidae > Anolis > Anolis apletophallus. The sequence goes on from JARBWK010000001.1 coordinate 216,028,136, forward strand.
CTGCATTGGCTTCCAGTGGATGTACCATCCATCTGCGTTCAATATTATTTTGTTGGCCTTTAAGGCCTTAGCCGGGGTCTGGGGCCAGGTGATCAGTGAGGAATTCCTGCTCACCCTATATTTGAGGGACAGCCAATAGTCCACTTTTTAAAATATTTATTTATTTGATTTATAAACCGCCACTCCCAGAACGGCTCAGGGGCGCTGTACACAGCACAACATAATAGATACCAAATAACAACAATTTTAAATTATTTCATAACATAAAGGCTTGCTGAAATAAATGGGTCTTGCAGGCCCTACGAAAGGCCATCAGATCCTGCAGGGCCCGGACTCCCGGGGGTTGGCTTTATGGGTAATCCGAGCCTGCTTCTTCAGCAGCGGAGAAACCATAGCCTCTTTTAAACCCTCTGGAAACACTCCTTGCTCAAGGGAGCTGTTCACTATATTATGAAACAATGATGATGGTGATTCATCCTTCCTTTTTTTCCCTGTATCTTCCCACATTTGTCAAGCAGCACAACTTAGAGACCTCTTATCCCCACAGCAACTCCCCCAGATCCCCAATTGCAACCCTCCCAGGTGTGAGTTTCATTGTAACCACCACAACAGCTGCAGTTGCATTCTGTTGTTATTGTCCCTCTCACCAGTTCGCCAGGAGGCCCAGCTGGCCCTTCGCCACCGGAAGTACCCTGAATGGGAGACAGAAAGGGAGAGCAAAGTGAGGCAGAAGAGCAGTGTAGACATTTAAAACAAAGGCACCCATTCAAGGGTAGCTTGCAAACACACATCTCTAGAGAGAGACATTCATGAAGGGGTTCTCCAGTGTGACCGTATGGTCAACTTCGATCAGAAATGGTGCACAGAGTCACACTGGAGGACCGGGAGGTTGCTCGGGGGAAGACTTCTCTCTAGGAATCTCTAGGTCTTCAAGTGCCTCTGATAGGCTCATCTTCCATCATCAGTTGACACTGGAGTACCTATCGTTCAATTGAGTGACACCAGAAATTCACTTTTCCCTCCAGGAAGAAACAGTTTGGGTCTGGATCTGTGTGCAGATATATAAACAACTAGCTGTACCCGGCACGCGTTGCTGTGCCCTATTTAGGAGATGCGAGAAAGTCTGAGTATGTAGGGGTTGGAATTGATGTTACTTATGGTCTTGGTGGGGTCATGGCTGTGTCGTTGTGGGTTGTTCTGGTGGGTGGGATGTTGAAGTCCTGTGGAGTTGTCGGTGTGTGGTGTTGCTGGCGTTCTGCAGAGCTTGTGGATATACAATGTTTTTTGTCTTTCCGTCTGCTGTGTTGATGTAGAGGTTCTGTGGTTTCCCAACTCTGGAGCACGCTACGTAAAGTTGTCCGTGGGAGAAGCATTCTGTGTCAAGGTCTATGCCACAGATTTGTAGTGTTTGCCCTTGAGCCTTGTTTATGGTGATGGCAAAAGCTAGTGTAGTGCAGTGTCTTTCTGTTCTGGTGTTTGTTCTGCCCTTTTTTGTGTGATGTATGTAGCGTTGCAAGTGTATCGTCCGATGCTGTTCTTTTTAGGAGGCATGGCTTGTCTTTTGGGATGCTTATGCCTGTGTGGAAGTAAGGAATGGCATACAAATGGGTTGAGCAGTAGACACAAGGTTGTGTTATGTGCGTATTGTGTTGTGTGTAGGTATTACTTTTGTGTTATTCTGGGGCTATGTGTTTGTCAGTGGTGCCTGTGTCCCTGGTGCCCTATTTGTCTCCCTCCTAGATCTTGACCGTGGCAGTTTAACCCTCAACTGAAATCACTCAGCATTCTAAGTGGCTTTGCCCACCGTTACTATGGTAACTGATGTTGGCCAATGGGTTTCGCTGGCTGCCGCAGAGGATGCTGGGAAATGTAGCTTTTTTGTATCATTGTTTTGGGGGCCTTCTAGGTTTTGGGGGGGGGAGTTTCTTTGCTAAAAACCTTCCTTGCCTGAGGCCTATTTGTGTTGGCAAGTTTGGTGTCTCTGCCTTGGAAGGTTTCTCTGTCTCTGTCAGTCGTTCGACGACGGGACCTCCTTTATATAATAGATGGGTTTGGGAGCAACAATATCCCCCTGAATGTTTTCCATGTTCAAGCCCTCACTATTTGCTCCCCTTGATTCCTACACAGACTTTTCATGTTCAGGGGCAATCTACTAAAAAGTCAGTTGCTTGGCTCAAGCCTATGGAATCCTGGGAGTTGTAGTTTTACAAGGACTTTATCCTTCTCTGTGCAAATATGCAGGCGCCGCAACAAACGATAAGTCCAACGGTTCCACAGCCCTGAAACCAACACGGTCAAAGTGGTGCCAGGCTGTATTAATTATAGAGCATACAAACACCTGTACACACAAATACATAAAAATCAACCAATCGATCAATGTATTGATAAGGGAAATGTTGCTCAGACGACCCTAAGGTGGAATTCTCTCGGCATTACTTCGCGAACGAAGAGTCTTAGGAAGGACTCATCCCATGCTTTTTACAAGCGAGTGGATGACTAAAAAGGCCAATCTGAGATAGGCAAGTTTGGTTGCAGAAAGCACAGCAGAAAGTCTCCTTGGGTGATGTTGTTTCCAAGTTGCGGTTCTTTCTGCGTTGTCGTTTCTCTTCGAGACCCGTTCAGCGTGTCTTCTCGAAAGAGGCCGCAGCATTGTGGATAGTTCGTCTCCATGCCTCCTGATGAGAAGACAGGGTGGACCATTGTTGGTGGTCAATCTGGCTGAGCCTGAGATGTTGTTTCAGGGAGTACTTATATCTCTTTTTGGGGGCGCCTCTCTTGCGCTGACCCATGGCAAGTTCACCGTAGAGTAGTATCTTTGGAAGATGGTGGTCATCCATCCTAGAGATGTGCCCTGCCCAGCGCAGCTGTGTTCTCAATAGCATGGCCTCAATGCTGGTGATCCCTGCTTGCTCAAGGACAGCAACATTCGTCACATAGTCGGTCCAGTGTATATTTAGGATTGTACGAAGACAGCGCTGATGAAAGCGTTCAAGGAGTCGTAGGTGTTGGCGACAGGTGACCCAAGTTTCAGACCCATAGAGGAGAATAGACAGTATGATAGCTCTGTGCACACTGATTTTGGTGCTTTGCCTCAAGTGCTTGTTGTTCCAGACTCATTTGTGAAGCCTTCCGAATGCACTCTATGCCTTTGCTAATCTGTGATCTATCTCTTTATCAATCTTGGCATCTGAAGAGATTATGCTTCCCAGGTAGGTGAACTGCTGAATGGACTTAAGCTCAGATGTGCCTATGCTGACGTGGAGATGATGGTGTTCTTCCTGTGGCGCGGGCTGGTAGAGGACTTCCGTTTTCTTCAGGCTGACTTCCAGCCCAAACAGGTGGAATTACTATTTTGATATTTCTATGCTGTGTTTTTAAAATGGCTTTGTTCTTCTTTAATGCTTTATATAGTAATTTATCAATCATTAAGGATAATTAAGTAATCAGGGTTTGTAGTCCCAGTGCTTCATTTAACCCATTGGGTGTCTCAGTAGATAACAATATGATCCATTTAGATTCAGATCTAAGTAAAGCTGTGTGGATGTCACCATGTGGTTTCACTGTTACTCTTTCCAGGCCCATAAATTTAAAGGATATGTGTGGATGTTTCTGTGTCTTAAAGTGACGGTACAGTATTGTATTCTTCTTTAATGCTGTCAGGAGCCTTGTGTCCTAGTCGAGAGATAGAAGCAGAATGTCAATGGAATAAACGCACGTCGGAAGCGGCGACCCACCTTTGCTCCGGACTTCCCCGTTGCTCCTCGTGGCCCTCGCTGGCCCCTGGGTCCCTGTAGGGAAAGGGGGGAAAGAAGGGAAAGGGGCGAAAAAGAGACATTTCAAGGGAGGTAGAGAAGAGCTTTCCATGTCCAGCTCAGGTCTTGCAAACCCAGCTTCTAACTTTATCAGGCATGGGCCAACTTCAGCCCTCCAGATGTTTTGGACTTCAACTCTGGTAGGCTGTTAGGAATTGTGGGAGTTGAAATCCAAAACACCTGGAGGGCCGAAGTTGGCCCATGCCTGATCTACATATATAGCACTGGAAGTATTATATATGTTCATACCACAAAAGACTCCTATATACTTAATGGGTCTGGACCAAACTTGGTACACATACCCGTCACTATCAAACTGAAAAGATTGGTGTAATTTCCTCTGAAAAATTCACCTATTCGGGGCTAAGGTCCCAAAAACTAATGAATAGGTAGGAATGCAGTGCTCAGATGAAACCACAAGAGCAGTATGTAGATTTTTTTTTTCATGTCAGGAGTGACTTGGGAAACTGCAAATCGCTTCTGGTGTGAGAGAATTGGCCTTCTGCAAGGATGTTGCCCAGGGGATGCCCAGATGTTTTACTATCCTGTGGGAGGCTTTTCTCATGTCCCCGCATGGGGAGCTGAAGCTGACAGGGGGAGCTCATTCAGGCTCTCCCTGAATTTGACCCTCCGACCTGTTGGTCTTCGGTCTTGCTGGCACAAGGGTTTAACCCATTGCGCCACCGAAGGCAATGTATGTACAGTAGATAGACTCAGAGATGCATTGGAAAATTGTATACTTTACAAATATAATATTACATACATTGCTGGAAAAATATATAGAAAGATAAAAATTGGTGACTAACTTTATGGATTGTATGATAAGAACAAGGAACTTTAAGTATATAGATTAAATTAAGTATATAAATCAAAAGAGTAAGTGCTGTATTAGCAAAATTACTGACTTTACAACTTGTATAATGATACGTATATTGCTGGGGGGAAAACACAGATATCATAAAAATAGATGATTTATTGGAAAATACTAACTTTACAGGTGGTATATTACTTATATTACTAAAAAAAATTAATACACAGCTTAAAAATAAGTGTTGTATTGGGAAATTTACAAATGATATAATCACATTTATATGATTATAATATAATATATTGTATATACAGTATGTCCGCACATGTGCCGCTTTCTGGGAGATGTGTCCACCAGGTATTTGGCTTTTGTGTTGGATGCTGTGTTTTTTTGAAATTTTCCATATGTTGGTCCCTTGTGCCGGTTTTTCAGCCAGTGTTTCTGATTTTTTTGTTTTTCAGCCAGGGACGACAACATGTACAAATTTATATATATAGATTGATAATATTATAATGTAATACAATATCATACTACTACTAATATGATATTATAATTAATATCATATTAAAAATTAATACACAGCTTAAAAATAAATGTTGTATTGGAAAATTACAGACTTTTACAAATTGTATAATCACATTTATATTATATATTATAATATAATATATTGTATATACAGTATGTCTGCGCATGCGCTGTCTGTCGTTGGTGCAGGGGATGCTGGGAGATGTAGTCCCCCAGGTTTTTGGCTTTTGTGTTGCGATTTTCTGTGTTTTTTTGAAATTTTCCATGTGTTGGTCATACCTTGTTCCGTTTTGGGTTTTGTGGCCAAATTTTGTGTTTCTGCGTTGTGTAGGTTTTTTTGTTTTTAAGCCTGGGACGACGACATGTACACATTTATATATATAGATTGGTAATATTATAATGTAATACAATATAATACTACTAATAATAATATATTATAATTATATATTTTATATTACATGTAATATTACTAATAATATTACAGTATAATGTTATAGTACAATGCAATATATAATATTAATATTATGCTATGGCAATAATTTAAAATATTGTGTTTACATTTTACTTATAAGCCACTCTGAGTCCCCGTCGGGGTGAGAAGGGCAGCATAGAAATGTCATAAATAAATAAATAAATAAAATATTGCTGGGGGCGGGGGGATATAGAGCCAGATTCAAAGATGTGGGATGTATTGGAAAAATACCAAAAATACCTCAATTAAGAGATCCAAAGTTGGGTAATAAGAATTGCAAGAATCGTAAGAATAAGAGTGACCACCTCCATATTCTTTTATCTCCCTGTTCCTCCATTACTTACTGTGGGTCCTCGCTCGCCTCGCGGTCCAAGCTTCCCAGAAATACCCTGCGGAAAAGAATGAGAGTAAGACATTGGGCTCCGGATCCAAATCCTGGCAAGTTCCTCTTCCTTTCTTACCAGTCTTTCCGGGACTCCCCCAAACGGGAATGCCCCTTGCAAGTGCCACACCATGCCTCAAAAGAAGGAAGTGAGGACTACTACAAATTTGGAGAGAAGGGATTCTTACCCGGCCTCCCTTCTCGCCGTTGGTCCCTGGGAATCCTGGAAAGCCTTGCAAACCCTGTGGAAAATGGAAATACCGTTATACATACAGGTAAGTCAGAAAACGGGAATGTGGCGCAGCTGGCTGGGTGTCAGCTGCATAAAATCTCTACTGACCAGAAGGTCATGAGTTCGAGGCCTGCCTGGGTCGGGGTGAGCTCTCGACCAATTGTGTAGCTCGTTGTCGACCTTTGCAACCCGAAAGCCTCTTTCAAGTAGGAAATTTAGGTACCATTTGTGTGGGGAAGCTAAATTTAACTGATTTACGAGGCCATAAAATCTCCAGGAAATACACACAAAAAAGAATGAAGGAATACGACAGCTCCTCCTGGTGGCCAGAAGCTGGAATGTTAAATTGCCTCTATGTCTGTCCATATATGTTGTATGTCAAATGGCATTGAATGTTTGCCTGTGTATGTGCATTGTGATCCGCCCCGAGTCCCCTGCAGGGTGAGAAAGGCGGAATATAAATGATGTAAATAAATCTATCTATGTATATAATAAAAGTCAGTGTTTGCAGTGGGAGGTGTGGAGGAATATGTGGCAACTTTCTGATTGGCTCCCACTGTGGGATTATTTGCATAAAGGACTCTGATTGGCCAGTCTCAGAACTCCAACATTCTAAGGCACCAGACAGAGGGGATTGGTTGCCACTGAGGGAGTATTTGCATAAAGGACTCTGATTGGCCAGCACCCAAGAATCCAAGCCTCTTCATTCAAACAACATGATTGGTTGCCACTGAGTAGAGGTACTTCAAGTCCCATCATCCATGGTCCGCCCTCCTCTAAACTGCAGTAGGATGGAGAGTGGGTAATTGTTTGGGAAGGCACTGCAAATCCCATCATTCGTGGCCCATCCTGCCCTAAACCACACCAGGTTGTGAAGTGGGCCACTGGGCCTCTGTGTGCCAAGTTTGGTCCTGATCCGTCATTGCTGTGGGCCTCAGTGACTGACTGCCTGAGGCCTTTCCTTTTCCCTCTGCGTTACCTTAGAATGTTGGAATCTAGAGGCTGGCCAATCAGAGCCGAAGGGCGGAATATAAATGATGTAAATAAATAGATAAATAAATGTAAATAAAACCTCTGGCAATGAGGCATTGTTTCATCAGGTCTTTTCATCCCTTCCTCTGTCTGGCTGGAGGTTTTTGAACAGCATCAACATTAGGAAAATGATATGGGTTGAAAATTTGTGCTGATTGCTGAAACGTACTGTATACAATGGTCCCTCGCTACTTCGCAGTTCGCTTTTTGCAGACTCGCTGTTTCGCGGTTTTTCAGTGTGGGCTTAAGAGCATTTGTTTGTATGGAGAGGCTGCCTCTGCAGATAAAGCCAGAGCCAAGGATGATGTGAACAACACGTTCAAGGAGGGTTATGTAGTGTATAAGTGTGTGGGGAGGGTTTATAAAGTAGTGTATAACTACTAAAATAATGTATAAATGGAAGTCTGACATTGCCACGGTAGTCCATGCTCTGGTTGCATCTCGTATAGACTACTGCAACGCGCTCTACGTGGGGTTGCCTTTGAAGACTGTCCGGAAGCTTCAAAGGGTCCAACCGGCGGCAGCCAGGTTACTAACAGGAGCGGCACTCAGGGAGCATACTACTCCTCTATTGCGCCAGCTCCACTGACTGCCAGTCTGCTACTGGGCACAATTCAAAGTGCTGGCTTTAACCTATAAAGCCAGACTTAGGCAATTGCCGGCCCTCCAGGTGTTTTGGACTTCAAATCCCAAAAATCCTAACAGCTGGTAAACTGGCTAGGATTTCTGGGAGTTGAAGTCCAAAACACCTGGAGGGCCGGCAATTGCCCGGGTCTGTATAAAGCCCTAAACGGTTCTGGCCCAACTTACCTGTCGAAACGCATCTCCCCTTATGAACCTCCTAGGGCTTTAAGATCATGTGGGGAGGCCCTGCTCTTGATCCCGCCTCCATCTCAAGCACGGTTGGCGGGGACGAGAGACAGGGCCTTCTCAGTGGTGGCTCCTCGGCTATGGAAAGCCCTCCCTAGGGATATTAGATCGTCTCCCTCTCTTTTAATATTTCGGAAGGAAGTTAAGACGTGGCTCTTTGAACAAGCGTTTTAAATACAGCGCAACGGACACAGGAAAATGAATGGCTTTAACAAGGAGACTCGGATGATATGTGTTTTTATTGATTTTAATCATGTTTTTATATTGTCTCAATTGTTTTACTGTGTTTTTATGCTCGATGTTTGACTGTAAACCGCTTTGAGTCGCCTATGGGCTGAGAAGGGCGGTATACAAATATAGCAAATAAATAAATAAATAAATAAAATATTAAAATAATAATAGTGTTCCTACTTTTTCACTTTTTGCGGGTGGTCCTGCAACGTAACACCAGCAATAAATGAGGGAACACTGTACAGTGTTTCCTCACTACTTCGCGGTTCGCTTTACGCAGACCTGCTGTTTCACAGATTTTAAAAATAAATATTAAAATAAAACATTTACATTACAACGATGGGCCTCAAAAAGGGAGGCCGATGCGTGGCCCCTCGTGTCATGTGACTGTTTTTGCTCATTCCGTTGGTGGCTCGGGCTGCGAGCGGGAGTACTTTGTCCTCCTCCTTGTTCCGGGCATGGATGCAGCCCGCCAGAGGCCCTGCTGCCGCCCCAACAACCTCCAGTGTGCCTCCCTGGCCTTACAATTAATATGGCATCCCTACTTTGCAGATTTTCACTTATTGCATGTGGTCCTGGAACATAACCACCACGTTAAGTGAGGGAACACTGTACATTGCTGTTAGACTGTGCAATGGAGGAAGAACAAGTACCGTATTTTCTGGTGTATAAGACTACTTTTTAAGCCAAGAAAATATTCTCAAAAGTCAGGTGTCGTCTTATACGCGGGATTCGACTTATACACCAGAAGTCGTATTATACACCGGGAGTCGTCTTATAGAGCGGGTGCTGAAACTTCCAATCCGGATTAGAGAATCTGTGGTTGCCGCATATGGAGGGGGGAACTCCAAAATGGCAGTAGCCGCGTCCCTGCTGTATGCAGCGACTGTATGAAAGCATACAGCCGGAGAGATAGCACAGCAGTAATAATAGTTGTGCTTGCAATCAGAAGGTTGCATGTTCAATTCCCGGGCTGGTCTGGACACCCAGCTGTGAGCCCTGTCCACTGTTCACCTAACAGTTCAAAAACAGCCCAGCTGTGAATAGATGAACTAGGGACCGCTAAGCGGGGAAGGGTTTTTTACAAAGAAGGACTTTACAACACCTGAATAAAAAAGAAAGAAAGATCAGCTGTCGGAAGGTGGAAGGTGGAAACAGAGGCTCTCTGTCATGAGGATGAAGCAACAGCACCCCCTTGTGACGTAATGATGTAATGGAGCAACTGCACCCTGTGACGCAGCCAGAAGAAGAAGAAATCCTTCTAAATTGTACTTGTTGTAATGTAATTGTATGTCAACCGGCAGGGATTGTCTGCCGTATGTGTAATGTAATCCGCTCTGAGTCCCCTTCAGGGTGAGAAGAGCGGAATATAAATGAAGTGTATTATTATTATTATTAAGGGCGACACTGTACAAGTACGGTAGAAGAAAATCCATTCATCAGGATTTGTGGACTTAATGTGGTCCTGATGGTGAGGTGAAGGGGTGCCTCACTGGGAAAGTGTAAGTGAAGGGTGGAGCAAGCTGCAGGCGTCCGGGGCGCCCGGGGTATGGAAAAAAGAGATCGAGTGGTTCTGGGCCCAGAAAAACACACCTCTGTTACCTATCTGGCCCACCCTTATTTATTTATTTAAAACTTTTGTACCCCGACCTTCTCACCTCCATAGAGGGACTCAGACCAGCTTACAGCAAGATTCAATGCTATACAATTTAAAAACAACTACAACAACATATTAAAATACATTAAAAGCCCACTAAAACAATTCCACTCGATCTGTAAACATGGCCATTCATTCAGACTATAGCCAATCTCAGCCTATTCTGGGAAGGCTTGGTTCCACACCCAGGTCTTCACCAGCCTCCTAAAGGACAACAGAGAGGGGGCAGATCTAGCATTGCTCGGGAGAGAGTTCCACAGCCGAGGGGCCACCACAGAGAAGGCCCTGTCTCTCGTCCCCACCAGACACGCTTGCGAAGCCAGCGGGACCGAGAGCAGGGCCTCTCCAGAGGATCTTAATGTCCTTGTATCCTATTACCGTCCCTCCTCCCCTGCCTCTCAGATCTCGCTCCTGAAGACTGCAGTGAAGCGGTGCAGGTGTGCATGTGCGAGATCTGAGAGGCAGAGAAGGAGGTACAGTAATAGGAAAGCAAATCTGATGCTTTTAAAATTGTCATTTGGTGTGCGTTAGAAGAAGGGTAGTCTTACACGGTATATCCCAAACTCTATATTTTAAATGGGAAAGTTGGGGGTTGTCTTATATGCCGGAAAATACGGTAAATGGAAGATTTTCACAGGCTTCAAATTTAAGGACTCAACAATATGCATTTTGGCTAGTTTGTCTTAGATTTTGTAAGATGTAGTAGTATTAGTGTTATATATTATGAAAATATGCTTCCTCTGTACTCCCCCCTCACGTATCAATATATGTATGTTTGTGCCACAAAGGCTCCTCTGTTGCCTGATGGATCTGGACCAAACATGGCACACTTGCTTTCCTTGGTCCAAGTTAAAATACTGGCAGGATTTCAAATAAAAACAAAAGCCCTTTTGGGACAAAGACCCCAAAAATGAATAAACACGTGCAGCACATAGGTGCCGCTACCAGATGGAAGTACATAGATGCAAAGGATAGCCACTCTGAGTGAGAAGAGCGGGGTAGAAATGACGTAAATAAATAAATAAGGATTAGTTGCGGGCATCAAGGTATGTATGTAACTAGCGCTCAAATGCAGCCACAACATAAAGACAGAAAGGATTACAACAACAAAAATTTTATTATAGTCCAGAGACCCATCGGTAAAACCAACAGTCATGTATAGACAGAAAGGCTTAGCTCCTGGCCTCTGCAAATGTATGCATGCATTGCTCAGATGTGACTACACAAGGGCAGTATAGAGCTAGAAAAGATTAGCTATTGGGCCATAGTAATGTATGTATGCAGTGCTCAGATGTGACCACAAGAGGGCAGTATAGAGCTAGAAAAGATTAGCTATTGGGCCATAGTAATGTATGTATGCAGTGCTCAGATGTGACCACAAGAGGGCAGTAGAGAGATAGAAAAGATTAGCTATTGGGCCATAGTAATGTATGTATGCAGTGCTCAGATGTGACCACAAGAGGGCAGTAGAGAGATAGAAAAGATTAGCTATTGGGCCATAGTAATGTATGTATGCAGTGCTCAGATGTGACCACAAGAGGGCAGTATAGAGCTAGAAAAGATTAGCTATTGGGCCATAGTAATGTATGTATGCAGTGCTCAGATGTGACCACAAGAGGGCAGTAGAGAGATAGAAAAGATTAGCTATTGGGCCATAGTAATGTATGTATGCAGTGCTCAGATGTGACCACAAGAGGGCAGTAGAGAGATAGAAAAGATTAGCTATTGGGCCATAGTAATGTATGTATGCAGTGCTCAGATGTGACCACAAGAGGGCAGTATAGAGCTAGAAAAGATTAGCTATTGGGCCATAGTAATGTATGTATGCAGTGCTCAGATGTGACCACAAGAGGGCAGTAAAGATAGAGCTAGAAAAGATTAGCTATTGGGCCATAGTAATGTATGTATGCAGTGCTCAGATGTGACCACAAGAGGGCAGTAGAGAGATAGAAAAGATTAGCTATTGGGCCATAGTAATGTATGTATGCAGTGCTCAGATGTGACCACAAGAGGGCAGTAGAGAGATAGAAAGATTAGCTATTGGGCCATAGTAATGTATGCATGCATTGCTCAGATGTGACCACAAGAGGGCAGTAGAGAGATAGAAAGATTAGCTATTGGGCCATAGTAATGTATGTATGCATTGCTCAGATGTGACCACAAGAGGGCAGTAGAGAGATAGAAAAGATTAGCTATTGGGCCATAGTAATGTATGTATGCATTGCTCAGATGTGACCACAAGAGGGCAGTAGAGAGATAGAAAAGATTAGCTATTGGGCCATAGTAATGTATGTATGCATTGCTCAGATGTGACCACAAGAGGGCAGTAGAGAGATAGAAAGATTAGCTATTGGGCCATAGTAATGTATGTATGCATTGCTCAGATTTGACCACAAGAGGGCAGTAAAGAGATAGAAAGATTAGCTATTGGGCCATAGTAATGTATGTATGCAGTGCTCAGATGCAACAACAAGAGGGCAGAGCATAGCCAGAAAGGATTAGCTACTAGCAAACAAAATGACGTTCCCTTGAAAAGCTCCCGGGTGAGGCCTACCACGAGGTGAAAAACACAGCCCTGAAGGTCATGTTTGGGACTTTAATCCCAAAAGGAAGCAATTTAATGCACCGGGAATGTGGCGCAGCTGGCTAAGTGTCATTAAAATCGTGGTTCTGGGACCAGGCCTTTGGACAGCAGACATAACTTGCACCTTAGTGGACATTGACTGGAATGGTGCTGCGGCAGATGACTTTGTGATTTGTTTTATGGTTTTAACTAAATGCTACATGTACTGGTTTTTAATGATTATGTAATTGTTTTAATGTTTATGTATGTGACTGTGATTATATTGTTGTATTTGTGGCGTAGCGGCCTTGTACCGGGAATGTGGCAAAGTGTCAGCTGCATAAGATCTCTCTGACCAGTAGGTCATGAGTTCGAGTGTAGCCTGCTGTCGACCTTTGCAGCCCGAAAGACAGTTGCATCTGTCAAGTAGGAGATAAAGGGACCACATTAAGTGGGGAGGCAAATTTCGACTGAATTATGAGGCCATTAAAGAGCTCCAGGAACACTGAGGAATGCGGAAGGAACAACAAGGGATGCTGGGAACGCATGAGGAGTGCATCAGCTCCCCCTGGTGGCCAGAAGTTTTCCTCTGTTCATCTATATGTGTGTATGTGGAAACGGCAGGGATTGTCTGCTAAGTATGTGTACCTGTAATTCGCTCTGAGTCCCCTTCGGGGTGAGAAGAGCGGAATATTAATAAAATAAATAAATAAATAAATAATAATAAAAAGGTTAATATTTTGGAAGGGGTGTGTGTGTGTGTGCGCGCGCGCGCGTGTGTGTACACCTGCACCTTTCTCAGAGGTGGAGAAAGTGTGACTTCCAAGAAAAGGTCAAATCTGCATAAGTGATTAGGCCATGAGCCTAAAATCGAAAAGCTAAGAAAGGGTATTTCCAAGTATCAACAGGACAGAATGCATACTTGTGCAAAACTAGATACATAACCTAATTAGGGTGTATATATGTGTGCACACACACATACTGTACTATATATATATCGAGAGAGAGAGAGAGAACGGAGGTATAATGGCCACCCTGTGGGGGTCTCATACTGACCTTGGGGCCCAACCGCCCCGGATATCCAGGCAGACCTGGCACCCCGAGCTTTCCCTGCAAGAGGGGAAAAAACGAGAGACGTTGAAGTCATTGCAAGAGAAAGGCCTGGTCTAAAGAGAAAATGGGACCTGGTGTGTTCATCCTTTCCATCTCCAATTTGTTTGCTCACCTTTTCTCCCAGAAGCCCAAGGGGGCCCGGGTCTCCTGGGGGTCCCGTCCGTCCCTTGGGGCCTTCTGGTCCATCTTCACCTCGGGATCCTGGGACACCGCCTTCACCCTGAATTTAGACAGGAATGGAGGCCAGGGAATGAAACCACCACCCGAGTCTCCCAAGTGAGAAGCCCACAGATTATGTCTTGAGAGGGGTGCGGGACCCCAAAGTGGGGGTGCTCTTACCCGGTCCCCTTTGACGCCAAAATCGCCCTTCTGCCCAGAGAAGCCCTCTTCTCCCTGCAGGAAAGAGGAACAAAGCAGCGGAGTTATGGACGACACTTTCACCAGGAAACAAATCTCATTATTACTTATTGGTTGCTTTCAAGGTATTATACAACATGACACTATACCTGTTAGGTTTTTTTAGCTAACAGATAATGATGAAATAATACAAGAAACACAACGGAATCAAATAGGTTCCCTCTAAATATTAGCAAGAACCTCAAAATAGTCCGAACTGTTCAACAGTATAATATGTATTTATTCTACTTGTATTTTAATCTTTTATTGTTTTTATGATGTTTTAAATTGTAATTGGCATTGAATCCTTGCTGTTAACCAGCCTGTGGAGGTAGAGAAGATCGGTATATAAAAGTTTTAAATAAATAATAATCTATGTATATAATAAAAGTCAGTGTTTGCGGGCAGAGGTGCGGAGGAATATATGGCAGCGTTTCGATTGGTTGCCACTGTGTGATTATTTGTATAAAGGACTCTGATTGGTCAGCCTCAGAACTCCAATATTCTAAGGCAACAGACAGAGGGGATTGGCTGCCACTGAGGGAGTATTTGCATAAAGGACTCCGAATGGCCATCTACATTCCAACATTCTAAGGTAACGCAGAGGGAAAAGGACAGGCCTCAGGCAGTCAGTCACTGCGGCCCACAGAAATGACGGATCAAGACCAAACTTGGCACACAGGGGCCCAGTGACCCACTTTACAAACCTGCTGCGGTTTACGGCAGGATGGCTCACGAATGATGGGATTTGCAGTACCTTCACCCGATTCATTTACCACAGAACATTGCAGCCCATACAAATCACAGACCAGGCCCAAACTTGGTACCCATGACCCACTCTATATCCTGGTGCAGTTTTTTTTCCCGCTTGATGGCTTTAATTAATTATGGTTGTTTGTAGTGATTTTTAAAAAAAAGATTTATTGGGGTTTTGGTAATGACAGTCAAAAGTGGGAGAACAATTTGGAGTATAGGACAGTAGGAAAGAAGAAGGTAAAAGGGGGGTCTTCTTACCCCTTTTCCCACTGACACGCTCATGTAGCAGGACAGCTTGTCCATGTTCATAATATCTTGGACTTTACTTTCCCAGTCTTCGATCAGGGGTACTTCCGCGGACTTCCACTTTGTTGCATATGTAATTCTCGCAGCTGTAGAGAGATATAGAAACAGCCGCTCCGAGTTCTCATCCAGCAGTTCCTTCTCGTCCACCATTCCCAGTAGGCAGGCCTCTGGCATTTTTTCCAATGTGGTCCTTAGAATCTTTTGGATGCACACGTGGACATCTTTCCAGTACTTCGAGGCTTCTTGGCAGGACCACCACATGTGATAGAATGTTCCTGTCTGGTTGCCACATTTCCAGCACTTGTTCTGGGTGGTTGCACACATCAGGCCTAGCTTTTGAGGTGTCATGTACCACCTGAAGAACATTTTATACCCGTTCTCCTTGATGTCAATGGCGTAGGTGTTTTTTAATGTCTTTTTCCACATTTTTTCCCATTCGTGTATGGCAATGTTGCGGCCGATGTTCTGTGCCCATTTGGTCATGCATGATTTCACCTGCTCAGTCTCTGTCGACCACTCTAGGAGTTTCAAGTTGGCTTTCGAAATGAGTTTCTTATCTTTGCATAAGAAGAGTTTCCAGAATTTCTCTCCTTCCGCGAAGCCCATCTGGCTGTTTGCTTGAAAACACTTCTGGATGTGTAGGTATTGAAGCCAGGTGAGGGATTTGAATTGCGCTTGTATTTGGCCTTTCGTTTTCAGGCGTCTCTCCATCCCCACTCTGACTGTGATGTCGTCGTAAGTTGGCCATTTGCTCCAGCCCAGCAGGTTCCGTTGGTAGGCCTCTATGGGGGAGACCCAGAGTGGGGTCTTTTGGTAGAACCTCCTCTTGTAATTTTCCCATATTTTAAGTAGGGCTGCTCTTAGCGGATGGCTCCTAAATTTTTCTGTTGATTTTGGCTTTCCGTACCCCAGGTGGCCATGCCATCCCGTGTGAAGGTCGAAGCCCTCTAATGCCAGTAGCTCTTCGTTTTTCAGGGTAATCCAATCTTTTATGTGGACCAGACCGCAGGCTTCGTAATACAGCTTCATGTCTGGTAGATCCAGTCCGCCTCTTATCCTTCTGTCTGTCAGGACTGTGTATTTGATTCTCGCTTTCTTCGCATTCCAAATGAACTTAAGAATGTCCTTTTTCCATTTGTCAAATATGGAGTTGTTCTTGATAATTGGGACATTTTGAAATAAATAAAGAAGCCGAGGCAGCACATTCATTTTTACCGCCGCTATTTTGCCCATTAGAGAGAGGTTGGCACTCTTCCAGTTCGCTAGGTCTTTTTGGATCTTTTTCCACAGCGCTTCGTAGTTGTTTCTTTGCAAGTGACAGTTCTGCGCCGATATGTGTATACCTAGGTACTTGATCGATTGGGTGACGTGCATGCCTGATATCCTTTCAAGCTTTACCTGGCGGTTTTTGGTCATGTTCTTTGTCAGGATCTTCGTTTTCCCCTTGTTGATTTTCAGTCCTGCCAGAGCGCCGAATTTTTCTATTTCTGCTATCCAAGCCTGGATGTTATCTATTGGCCTTTCGATGAAGCAGATTATGTCGTCCGCAAACGCTTTAACTTTTATCTCATGTTTCCTGATTTTTGGGCTTTTTAGACTGTTGTTGGATCTGAGAGCTCTTAGCAGAACCTCTATGGAAAGAATGAAGATCAATGGGGAGAGGGGGCACCCTTGTCTTGTGCCTTTTTGTATTGCTATTTCCTCTGTTGGTTGGCCGTTAACCCAGACCCTTGCCTTTTGGTCCTTGTATATTGCTCCTACGGCTCTTTGAAATTTCGGACCCAGGTCCATTTTTGACATGAGCATCTGAAAGAAGCCCCAGTTCAGGTTGTCAAAGGCCTTCTCTGCATCTAGGGACACAAAGGCAATTTCTCGTTGTGGGTGGGCCTCGTACTACTGGATCAGGTCGATGACAGTCCTGACATTGTCTTTAGTCTGTCTGCCTGGGAGGAAGCCGTTCTGGTCCGGTGGGATCCAGACGCTGAGCCAGGCTTTCAGTCTTTCTGCCAAGATGGTGGCTAAAATCTTGTAGTCTATGTTGAGGAGCGAGATGGGGCTTAGTTGGCCGTGTTAGTCTCCTCCGTTCCCTCTTTGTGGATCAGGATTATATTTGCGTCCCTCCAGGAGTCTGGGACTACTCCCTCGTTGAGTACCCTGTTGTAGATCTTCTTCAAGAAGGGGATGGTTTCATGCTTTAGAGTTTTATAGAACCTGGCTGTTAGGCTGTCTGGTCCTGGTGCCTTGTTTACATCGAGTTTCCTGATGGCCGCTTCTATCTCGGTCTCCAGGATCTCCCCATTCAAGATGTCTCTCTGTTGCTTCGGGATTCTATCCAGTCCTTGCCCCTCTAGATACTGTTCAATGTCTTCTTTTTTGGCATTTCCTCCGGTGTATAGGTTGCAGTAAAAGGTTTGGAACTCCTTTTTTATTCCTTCCTCCCCCAGAACTAGTCTTTCTCCGGATTTGAGTTTGGTTACGTAGCCCATTTGCTTCTTCTTTTTGAGCCTTCTTGCCAGCCACCTGCCAGGCTTGTTGGCGTTCTGGAAGTGGTTTTGTTTGAGAAATTTCAGGTCTTTGGCAAGCTGTTCTAGGTCCAGCTGATGTTTTTGCTTCTTCAGAGAGGCCAGTGTTGCTATCGTTTCTTTGTTCTTTGGCTGCTCCTTCAGGTTTTTCTCCTCCTGGGCGATTTTGTTTTGAAGGTCTTGGAGTGTCTTGCGCTTCGCTCTGTTTCTGCCTGCACTGTGTTGTATGAAGTGCCCCCTGAGCACCGCCTTGCAAGCGTCCCACACCACCTCCGGCCTTGTTTCCGGGATGTCGTTGTTCCTGAAGTAGTCAGAGGTCAGACCTTTGTACTTTTGGATGTCCTCCTCTTTCTTTAGTAGGTTATCGTTCAGTCTCCAGCGCCTGGTTCTCGGTGTCTGGTTCAGCGTCATTGTGATCGGGCAGTGGTCTGACAGGTCCCTTGGCTGGATCTTGATCTGTGAGATTCTTGTGATTAAGGAGTTGGACGCCCATACCATATCTATCCTGGACCAGCTGTGGTGTCTATGTGAGTAGTACGTGTAGTCCGCCAGGCGTCTTGTAGAGAGAGGTTCATTTTGAGGTGTAGGAAGGACTTCTGGAGGGTGCCATGGGGGTCGTGTGTCTTCTCCTTGCTCTTCTTGCCTGCCTGGGATTTGTCTACGTGGGGGTTGACTACCCCGTTGAAGTCGCCCAGTATGACTAGATTACCGTAGTCTTGTTCGTCAATGAGCTTTGAGAGGGTCTGGACAAAGCTGGTTTTAGGTCCATTTGGTGCATAGATATTACATATTAGCAGGTGGGACACTCCAACCTCGATCATCACCCCCACTATCCTCCCTTCCTGGTCTGCAAACGCCAGCTTGGCTGGTAGTTTTTCGTTGACGTAAGTTGCTACCCCTCTTTTCTTTTCATTGGCTAGGGAGCAGAATAGATTTCCCATGCCTTTGTTTGTCAGGTGTTGTTCGTGGGCTCTTTTGATGTGAACTTCTTGTAGCGCCACAATGTCATGCTTGTTCTTTCTCAGCAGGTTGTATACATTTTTCCTTTTTGATGGTGAGTTCAGGCCATTAATGTTGTTACTGAAGCAGGACAACTGTAGTTGGGGCTCATACATCCTGCATGTCTTCTGTGCGGGCCGCTTCGCCATCTTTGTTATCCTTGGTGAGTGTCCTTGCGTCATTGTCCAGTTCTCGTGGTTCCCGGTTAGGTCTGGTCATCTCGTCGGTTGGGGAGTAGAGGCGTCTTCTTTTTGGCTGCTCGCCCTGGTTTGGTTGGGAGGATGTCTTTTGGCCGAGGTCCTTTAGGAGTTTTCTGTGGAAATCTTGTGCCTTAGCCACTGAGGTCAGCCAGTGTTTTTGGTCCCCGTAAGTGACCATTATTCCTTCTGTTTTCTCCCATCTGAATCTGATCCTTCTATTCTTCAGTTCCTCCGTGAGAAAGAGGTAATTTTTCCTTTTGCTGATGGAGGTTGCTGTGAATTCCCTTGGTACAATTACCTTGTGTCCTTTGTACATGATTGGCGACTCCTTATTCTTCAGAAGCACTGCGTCTCTGGTCTTTTTCTTGCAGAACTGGACCACCACATCCCTAGGGACATTGTTCCGCCTCGCATAGGAGGTGGACACTCTATAGGCCTTGCCGATTTCCTGGTGCATCTTTCCCTCCTCCATGCCTATTATGGTGGAAGAGAGTTTGTTGATGGATTGGATGTCCTCCTGTGGTTATTCCGTCAGGTTCCTAAAACGGAGCCTAGACTCCAGGGTGTTCTGTTCCAGCTTTTCCTGGGCCAGTGCTAGTTTCACATTTCTTGCCTCCAGGTCCTCTATTCTTTTTTGCATCTTGGACTGCACCTCCGCGGTCTTGGCTTTGTCCTGTTTGATTGAATTGATTTCTTCCTTCATGTTCACAAGCTCTTTTGTCAGGTCAGATTTGATGTCCGACAGCTGGTCCTGCATTGATTTGTATTGGGCTTCCTGTTTTGCCGATGCTGCGTCCACCTTTCTCTGGGTTTGCTCCTGCTTTTCTGAGAGCTTCTGGATTTCCTTTAGGACGTCTTTCAGCGTTGTCTCGTCGCTGACGGCCTGTCTCTTTTGTATGCCCTTGGCATCTTTGAATATCTTTGGGGTTGCCATTGTTGCTTGGCGTCACCCCTTCTGTGGTTTGTTTCTGTGGCTTCCTCTTTTGCTCTTGAGGTATTTATTTATTTATTTATATTTTTAATTTATTTATTATTATTATTATTTATCTATTTTTGGTCTTTAATCTGCCCCCTAGGCTTGGACTGCCCTAAGGGAGGTCTCTGGCTGCCGCTGTGTCCACCACCGGGTCCGTTATGGCTTCTCTTTCGTCTGTCAAGTTGGTCCGGGGTGGCAGTGCAATGTTTACTGCATGCTCTCTTTCTGGTTGTTGGCTGTCACTCTGGCTCCTTCCTTTCCTTCCCCTCCTCGTCGTTGTTCCCGTCACTGCTCCTCCCTCCACTCTGTTCCTTCTTGTTGTCTCCTTGCTGTCTCCTTCCCTCGCCGCTATCCCCCTCCGCTCGTTCCCCTCTTGTCCTGATCTGTGGATGGCCCGATCTTCCCGTTTGGAGGTGCCACGCTACCGCGTTGTTTCGCTCTGGATTGGGGCGAGATTCCATCCTGGTGCAGTTTTGAGTGGGACGGACCACGGATGATGAGACTTGAAGAACCTACACTCACTTTCTGAGACTGCTGCGACCCTCATCCAATGACTGATCAAGACCACACTTGGCACACAGAGCCCCCATGACCCATTCTACATCCTGGTGCAGTTTGGAGAGGGATGGACCATGGACGAAGGGACTCGCAGTACCCTCACTAACTTCAAGAGACCACTACTAGCCACATAACCAAATCATAAAGACCAACCTTGCCACACAAGGCACCGCTGGGTCCTCAGCTAGTAATAAATACATATGCTGCTGGTTGAGTCTCCTTCTCTGGAAGTTTTTAAGCAGAGGCTGGATGGCCATCTGTCAGGAAGGCATTGATTGTGCTTTTCCTCAAGCCAGAAGGGGGTTGGACTGGATGGCCCTTGGGGGTCCCTTCCAATTTGATTATTCAATTAATATTTAGCACAAAAAACAATGAAAAACAAGCAGCTTTGATTTTTCTTAGACACTGAGAAGGCATTTGATAACGTATACTGGAACCCCATGATTATAGTAACAGAAAAAAATAAATATGGGACAAAAAAATGGGACTTGGATAAAATTAATTTATAGCCGAAAATATGCAAGAATACAAATAAATTGCCATGATGACTAAAGGAGTATTTGAGGCAGTGCCATTGGGAAGACAAAGCGGAGTCTGTGTTAATAGTGAATGTGTGAAGGGCCCTTGGCAGGAATCCTAAAGGTGTCACCAGGAAACCATAAAATGGGAGGGAAGGAAGGCAGGCCGGCCCTTTCTCTCGTGGCATTAGGAGGAGATCAGCATGGTTTATGACATGCCAGTCTTCATATAGAAAATCATAGGAGTCAGCTGCATTAAGATCACTACGGTCATCTCGAGGCTAGTTTACTGTAACGCGCTCTACGTTGGCCTGCCTATGTCGTCGATCCGGAAGCTCAAGCTGGTGCAGAACACCGCCGCTCGGCTCCTGTCTGGGGCTCCAGCAGGTTGCCGAATAACTCCAATCTTGCGGGATCTGCACTGGCTGCCTATTGAGCACCGGGTCGCCTTCAAAGTGTTGGTTCTTACCTTTAAGGCCATTCACGGCCTGGGGCCAGCGTACCTGAGGGACCGTCTCGCCCTATATTGCCCATCGAGATCACTACGGTCTGTAGAGGCCAACTTGCTGGCAGTTCCATCTGCCAAGCTAGCTCGCTAACATCCACTCGCCGGAGGGCGTTCTCCGTGATAGCTCCTACGCTATGGAACGCCCTCCCGGCTGAGGCCAGAGCCTGAGGGACCTACTCCCTTCAGACGGGCCTGCAAAACCTATCTGTTTAAGCAGGCCTTTGGGAGTAGGCCCTACCACGCACGCCGGTCCAATTTATTGGCTACCGCTGCTGTTTTAATTGCTGTTTTAACTGTTTTAATTGTTTCAATTGTATTGCCTGTTTTTAATTTGAGCTACATCTTTTGTGTTCTATGTTTTTATGCTGTACCTCTGGCACTGAGCCTTTAGTATGTGAGTCGCCGCGAGCCCTCGGGAGTCGGCGACGCAGAAATCGCAATAAATAAATAAATAAATAAATAAATACTGACCGAAAGGTAATGAGTTCAAAGCCAGCCCGGGTCGGAGTGAGCTCTCGACCAAAATTGTGTAGCTTGTTGTCGACCTTTGCAGCCCGAAAGACAGTTGCATCTGTCAAGTAGGAAATGTAGGTACCACTTTGTGGGGAGGCTAATTTAACCGATTGATGAGGCCATAAAAATCTCCAGGAAGTATGCAAAGAATGAGGATGCGACAGCTCCCCTGGTGGCCAGAACCTGGAATGTTAAATAGCTTCTGAGTGTCTGTCTATATTATGTTGTGCGTCTATGGCATTGAATGTTTGCCATGTATGTGTACATTGTAATCTGCCCTGAGTCCCCTGTGGGGTAAGAAGGGCGGAATATAAATACTGTAAATAAATAAATAAATAAATAAATATTATGGGGCCCACAATGCAAAGCAAGTTGCTTTGATTTTCTTAGATGTGGAGAAAGCCTTTGAAAATGTATCCTGGCGCTTTATGCGGGCGGTCACAGAAAAGGCAAATTCTGGACTAAATTTTCAGGAATGGATCACACAGAACTACAACACCCAAAGTGCTGAGAACTGACAAAACTACCAAGGGCCTATGTAAGAATGGCCTCTTTCGATATCACTGATCTCTAAATAGGGGGAGGATTGCGTCCTTCTTGAAGCCGAAACCCACAATTAAGGTTGTGTGGGTTTCTTTGTATTATGTATTAAACCCAGGTCTTACCTTCTCGCCTTTGTGACCCTTCAGGCCCCGGATGCCATCCATTCCCTGGGAGAGAGGTAAATATTAGGGCAATTATTTAGGGCAATTTAGGTGAAAACTCTCCTAAATCAAATCCCACATAACTCCCAAATTTCTCCTTAAATTGAGTCCCACAAAATTCTCCCAAAATCAAACTTTGCCAGCCTGGAATCCAATAGATATGGAGGCCTGCATATTGGACCCCAAGCATGAATAGGTTTTGGCTGAATCTGGATAGGGTCACTTTTGTTCCTCGTGGCCACATCCCCCCAAAAGCCATGGATGACTGCAAAAGCCACACAAGGAAATGCAGGACACCTACCTTTGCTCCGCGGGGACCTGGGTATCCAATTGAACCTTGAGGACCTGATGGACCCTGGAAGACAGTTAATGTTATATGCAATTAGCAGATATTCCTGGCTTTGTTGCCCAAGTGACATTGGGGCCGCTGACCATCTGCTTTCTCCCTCCTCCAGATTTCCTTGGCAATTCATTGTTGTAGGTTTTTTTGGGCTATATGGCCATGATCTAGAGCTGTGTTTCCCAACCAGTGTGCCGTGGCACACTAGTGTGCCGTGAGCAATCATCAGGTGTGCCATGGAAAATTGGCACACTTCCCCCTCCTAGCAGCTCTTTCTCCCTCTTTCATCAGCGCTGTCTTCGCACAATCCTAAATATACACTGGACCGACTATGTGACAAATGTTGCTGTCCTTGACCAAGCAGGGATCACCAGCATTGAAGGCATGCTATTGAGAACACAGCTGCGCTGGGCAGGGCACGTCTCTAGGATAGAGGACCACCGCCTCCCTAAGATGCTACTCTACGGTGAACTCGCCACGGGTCAGCGCAAGAGAGGCGCCCCCAAAAAGAGATATAAGGACTCCCTGAAACAACATCTCAGGCTCGGCCAGATTGATCACCAACAATGGTCCCCCCTGGCCTCACATCGGGAGGCATGGAGATGCACTATCCGCAATGCTGCGGCCTCTTTTGAGAAGACATGGCGAACGGGTCTCGAAGAGAAACGACAACGCAGAAAGAATTGCAACTTGGAAACAACATCACCCAAGGAGACTTTCTACTTTGCTTTCTGCAACCGGACTTGCCTATCTCAGATTGGCCTTTTTAGTCATCAACGCGCTTGTAAAAAGCGTGGGATGAGTCCTTTCTAAGAATCTTCGTTCGCGAAGTAATTCCGAGGAGACTAGTAGTAGTAGTAGTAGTAGTAATGAGAAGGAGAATATTATTACTATTTCAGCCACTTTTTTTAGCTCTTTCACTGCCTCTGCCTGGAAACTCCCTCCTTGGTTGTATTCCCATTTAATGTGCAGAGAGGTGTGCTGCACCCTGCTGGATGGAACAGAAGAGAGCTGCGTAGATCTACTTCTGCCTTGCCCTCTGCTGCCCCCAGGTGGTCAGAAAAGTCATGGCAGAACGAACAGATTTTGGCCCTGTTTTCTCCCATTGGAGGACCAAACAAATTTTATTTATCTACATTGAGTCTCATTTAAATAAGGAAAGCAGGGCATATAATAATATGGGGGGAGGTATTTTAATCTAAGATAAGATTGAACAGAATGGAAACTAAATCAAAGTCAGTCTGAAAGGACAAATGAATTCATTTCGTGTTTACAGCTCCTAGGAGGGTTATTGCTTGTAAATATATAATATTGTAGACCTAAATTAAACAAAGTTAAATTGAAATAACTCAGTAGTGGCTAGTCTATATCAGCCGTGGACAAACTTGGGCCCTCCCTCCAGGTGTTTTGGACTTCAAGTTGAAGTAATAATACTCTCTATGAAATTTGTCTCCAAAGGCCTTAATAGATAGACCTGGCACCTATAGGAACATCCTCCCAGTAGGAAAACCTCAGAGATCTTCTCATCCCGCTTCCTTATTCCATTTCCCTTCACAACGGCCCTGTGAAGAAGGCCAGCATAGTCTGCATAGCGGCTTCCTCCTCACTCACCTGGTTCCCTTTGGTTCCCGGGTGGCCCTCTTTGCCCGGGTGACCCTGAAAGAGAAGAACAGAAACCCATTTGGTATTCATTTCATTTCATTGACCCTACAATTGTGTTGGAGGACTTGGCAAATATCTCTCTAGGAATTTCTACAACACAACTCTATTATTTATTTATTTATTTACAGTATTTATACACCGCTTTTCTCACCCCTGGGGGACTCAAAGCGGTTTACATACAAATAATGGCAAAATTCAATGCCTTACATTGAGCACCGATACAATGCCAATACAAACAACTACAATAGTAAAACCACAATAAAACATGAATCATAATTAAAACAATACATCAACAAGCATTAAAACAGTAATGGGACACTGGGACAGGAAACGAGGTAATCTGATGGGCTTTAGTTGTATCTGGCCAGGGATAGATAGATAGATAGATAGATAGACACGCACGCACACACACACACCTTACAGCTACAAAGGTCTTACTGTGCAGTCAGTTCCCCACATTTGTGATTTTGACTTTTACTGATTGGATTAGTCACCATTTTGATTTTAAAAAGTTCTCTCTAGGACTCCTTACATCCTCCAGTGTGCTGGAGGACTGAGAGATTTCCAGAGAATGTCCTCTCTAAGCATTTCCAGGTCATCTAGTGCAATTCTATGGTACGCTTCCACAAGAGGTTGACCATAGAATTCTACCGGAGGATCAAGAAATTCTGGAGAGATGTCCTCTCAGTTTATACAAAGTCCTTCAATGCAAATCTGTTATGCTTTTGCTATTAGCTGATCATAGAGTTATTCTGGCAGACCTAAAACTGTTAGTGGGGTCTCTCTAGGCTTTTACTCAGTCTTTCAGTATAGTTTTATTTTATGTTTCCACCAAACACTAACCATAGCGATACGCTGGAGGACCTAGAAATACTGGAGGAGTGGCTTCTCTATGCATTGTCCAGGTCATCCAGAATGATTCTATGGTATACCCTCCTTTGGAAGTTGACCAGAGTTGTGCTGGGGGACCTAGAAATGCTGGGCAGGTATTCTTTCTAGGCATTTTCTAGGTCAGGGGTGGGCAATTATTTTTTCCAAGGGGCCACACGAGAGCCAAAAAATATTATGGAGGGCCGCACCTAGAAGGCGGAACTACATTCTAATCTACATTATTTATTTATTTACTATATATTACACATCATTAATATTAACATATTAATATATCAAGAAATATTCATATATTATTAGTATTAATATTATATTATAGTATATATATAGACATTATAATATATTGAAATTATGATATAATATAACATTATATATTATATTATTTATTATATTATTATAAAATTATTATAAAATAATATTAAAAACCACTAAAATAAAAAAAATATAAAATTCAAGAAGACAAGGTGCGAACCAAGATGGAATGGCCCAATGGATCCAGCCCAGCGGATGGCAAAGCGAACCCAGCCGCCGCAGCAGAGCAGCAGGCGACCGGAGGCTGCAGGCCTTTACCCGATCTCGCCCCCAGCCGTTCCCCAGCTGATCGCCCTGCTATGGAGTGCCTGCCATCCCTGGAGGCAATTTGGGCTTGCAGGGGGAGCAGTCGGCAATCTGAGGTGGCTGATCGCCCTGGCGACCCGGAAGATGATCAAGTCTTCCGGGTTGCCAGGGAGATCAGCCCCCGCAGGTCGGCGACTGCTCCCACTACAGGCCCGGATCGCCTCCAGGGATGGCAGGCACTCCAAAGCCACCGCTCCTTTGGCCTGTCTGCCGACACAGGCCCCACAGAGCCCGCGATGGAATGGCAGCAGCGGCACCCCTTCCTCTTGGCCACGTCCTCGACGCCCTTCTCCCCGGGCCGGACAGAATCAGCTGCCGGCCCGCATCCGGCCCGCGGGCCGCAGGTTGCCCACCCCTGTCCTAGGTCCTCCAGCACAATTCTATGGTATACTTTTTGTATTTTGAAATCGGCTTGCAGCATTTTCATGGAGGATAAAATGGGAAAGTGGGAAGTGATGAGAGAAACAGGGACATTTCAAGAGAAGATGGGGCAGCAGAGGATAAAATCAGGGCTACCATTGCCAAATTGGAATATACTTAAGGGAGCACTCAAGGAAAAGCAAATATTTCCTATTAAATCAGGGTGGCATTTATTGGGGTGGTATATGAAAAGGAGAAAAGAGGATGAAAGTCTGGTACTTACCGGGGGTCCGTCGGAGCCAGGCATCCCTGGGAGACCCGGTTTTCCTGTGGGGCCCTGAAGAAGGAGAGAGGGGAAGGAAGGAAGGATCAGGTCAGATATGGGGTCATCTCACCTTCTGGAGTTGTAATACTTTGGGGCCAGGAGGCTGGCTTCTCTCACCTTTTCCCCATGTGGTCCCATGGGGCCTTGAGGTCCGGCCAGACCCTGGAAAGAGAACACAGAATGAACTAAGGGTGGGCAGCATTAACAATGTGCAGCAGGATTCAGGAGAGGACAACATGCCCCATTTTCTTTGGGCTATAGTTCCCAGACTGCCCAGTGGCCGCAGGAAAATTAAGCTGGCATCAAGAGGTTCATGGACTACAACTCCCAGCAACCACTGGCCAGGAAAAACAATGACAAGAATGGTGGAAACTGGTTTAGTGACATCTGTGTGGCCTTGTGATTTACCTCCCCCCCCCCCGGTTGCCTCTGCTATACATAGATGATATGTTACTGGTCATGTGTGATCTTCTGTCTTCTATGCTGGATTTGACAATGGATGTATCTACACTGTAGAAAGAATGCAGTTTGGAACCACTTCAACTGCCGCACCTCAATGCTAAGGAATCCTGTGAGTTGTAGTTTGGGGAGGCGCAGCTGAGTGACATCCGCATGGCCTTATGACTGTGTGTAGATGATATGCTATTGTTCATTTCTGACACTCTGTCTTCTATAGTAAATCCGACTATGACTTCACCTATACTGTAGCGTTAATGCAGTTCGACATCACAGGCCAGTGTTCGTCAATGGCTTTGTTGAGCTTCTGTATTCAAAGGCAATCTACACACCAATGGGCAGCATCAGGGGTGGGCGGGGAACAGATTTCGCTTTCTCATGCATTAAATGGTCCAGACAAACATACAGGGCCCTCTTCACCTTGGGCCATATAAGAGGCCATATACAGTCTTCCTTGACCACTTGACCAGCTGTCACTCACCTGGGTCCCTGGAGTCCCTTGCTGACCAGGGGGCCCTGGTTCCCCTTGCGGACCCTAGGAAGGAGACAACAGGACACGTGAGACACTGGACGACAGACCAGACACCAAACAACATGAGAAAGGGAGCTGGGAGATCTGGGACCATGAGCTGGGTATGGGCCAGGAGTCTATGACCCATTTGAATGCACATTGTGTAAATCAGGTGTCAGAAGACTGGTTGCCAGATTGTGCTCAAAAACTCCAAAATCTATTCTCTCCCATCACTTCCATGGTGTTATAAAATGCAGCTCTGTCCATTCAATGACGTCTGCTTATTCTGATTTCATCCCATTACATATAATATAATATACATATTATATATTATAATATACATATAATGTTATATTATATAATTATATATAATATAATATAATTATAATATGATTATATTATATATTATTATATAATATGTACTGTATATGTAAATGTATATTATATGTATATTATAATATACATATAATATGTTATTCTAATGGTCCCTCGTCAGTCTTTCCTGGACGTTTGGGGGTTTACATCCGCCAAAGCTCATAAATGCCATCACGTAGATCTTCTGTCATTTCTCCTTTTGCTCATCTTAATGGATAGCTTAGTTTTCCCGATATATCATGGATTTCTTTATTGGGAAATCCACTAAATCAGTGTTCCCCAACCGCTGTGCCGCGGCAAACTACTGTTCCATGATGGATCATCTGGTATGCCGCGAAAACGTATCTTCCCCCCCCTTTTCCCCCTCCTGCCTGCTGCTGCTGCTTGGGGGAGGAGGAAGAAGGGCCTGGCGGCGGCAGCGAATGACAAGGGGCTGGGGCGCCGCCTCCTTTGGCCGTTTCCCCTCCGCACGCCAGCCAGCCGGCCCATCCCAGCTGCCAGAGAGGGCTTGGGCACCTCGGGGAGCCTCAGAAGAAAGGCTCCCCGCAAGGCCCAGGCCCTGCCTGGGAGCCAAGTTTGGCCGCCTCGCGTCTTCCGCTGAGCCCCGGCAAGAGACGCAAGCCGGCCAAACCCGGCTCCCAGGCAGGGCCTGTTCCTCAGGCTCTCCCTCCGCGGTTTGGAAGCAGCCAGGGCCCGAGATGCAGCTCCTCCGTTTCCTTGCAGGGAGCCTTTCTCCCAGTTCGCGGCTCCACCAAGCCCGGCGGAGCCGCAAACCGGGCAAACGGCTCCCCGCAGGGCCCCGCCCCTCCCTCCTCCCCCTCTTCTTTGGTGCCCGCGAAACTGCTCTCGGCCTCCCTCCGGCTCCCTGTCTATTTTCCCCAAACTCCATCTGTGTTCACTTTTGGGCATGTAGTGGTCTTCGTATATCAAGACTCACCTGCCAAAAGAGTCCAGTCAAACAGAGTCCTGACGAAAGGGTGTTTATTCAAACCTAGAGATGGACGTTGCTCTGGTTTGTCTGCTAGCCACAGTAACACACACAATCACTAGTTCTTATACATTGCAGGTGTACTAACAAAGACTGTGACTTAAAGGCACAGTATACATAATACAGTATACCACAGGGCATATTGAGTATTCATGCCAAGTTTGGTCCTGATCCAACATTGTTTGAGTCCAGAGTGCTCTCTGGATGTAGGTGAACTACAACTCCAAAACTCAAAGTCAGTTAACTATATGTATTACTGTGTTAGAGTGTCATTTTGGTTGGTGGTGTGCCCCAACTTTTAAATGTTAAAAGTGTGCCTCGGCTCAAAAAAGGTTGGGAAATACTGCTCTAACTTACTCCAGGTTCTGACTATTTTGAGTCCGGCAGCACATAATGTGAACAGCATAAGATTTTGGTTGGCGCAATCCTTAGTCTCACTTTCGAATACAGAGATCACGACAGAAGTCATTCATTTCAACAGTGTTCGCTATTACCCGCAGCTCCACACTTCCACAGAAAGTCCAGGAAGGTATGCCCCACAGATATGGAAGCCATACAGTATCCCTTTTCATGTCCTTGGGATCCTCTGCTTGAGGAAACCTTCAACCTGGCTCACTTGCTTCTAGCCAGATGGAAGATGCAGAGCAGAGGAGAGGGCGAGTCCTGGCCCCACAAGGGATTTAGCCAAAAGGAGGGATCTGACAAACTCCTCCTTGAAATTGCAAAAGGTCACTCTTTGAGGTGAGAAGTAGCCGAGCCCTCCCAAACGGGAGAATTTGCACTACAAAGACTCAACCACCCCACCCCACCCCCCTTGGTGGGTACTCACCAGGTTGCCCTTTGGCCCGTGTGGCCCGTCTATGCCTCGGACGCCCTGTTAGGATGGACAGACAGAGAGAGGAAAGGGTCAGTGGTGGGACGAGGGGCCTTGGGGGTTTGCCTATTTGAGGGGAGCGCCTCCCCATCACTTACCGGGGGTCCTGGGATTCCTGGGGGTCCTTTGGGGCCCAGCAGTCCTCTGGGTCCCTAGAAGGAACACACAAGGAGGGAAGAGGAAAGCGCATGGTTAATGCAATACTTGGAAAATGTCTGCTAAAGTCACCTCTTGAAAGTCACCATGGAAACCGTCTGGTCATAGGGCCAGCGTCCCAAATCTATCTAGACCAGGGAGGGATAAAGAAAGAAAAAGGTGTTGGAAATAGCAGCCTTCCAAAAGCCTCCTATACTAGGTATTTGTTATGTATCTAATTCAGAATGCTTACTATATTGTATATGTGTGTATGTATTGGTATGCAGTTTTCCCTTAACTCTATGTTGTTTGAGGTTGTGGGAGGGACTGCAGCCCAGGTGATCAGATCTGGGACTATTCAGATTGAGACTGCATCTTTAGAAGGTATACACGTCCACGGCTGTCACCCCAGTTCTGACGTGAAGGGAAGGCATCTGCGTCCATGGCTGTCGCCCCAGTTCTGATGCGGAGAGAAGGCATCTGCGTCCATGGCTGTCACCCCAGTTCTGACACAGAGAGAAGGTATCCACGTCCACGGCTGTCGCCCCAGTTCTGATGCGGAGAGAAGGTATCCGCGTCCACGGCTGTCATCCCAGTTCTGACACAGAGAGAAGGTATCCACGTCCATGGCTGTTGCCCCAGTTCTGACGCGGAGAGAAGGTATCTGTGTCCACGGCTGTCACCCCAGTTCTGACGCAGAGGGAAGGCATCCGCGTCCACGGCTGTCACCCCAGTTCTGACACAGAAAGAAGGTATCCACGTCCACGGCTGTTGCCCCAGTTCTGACGCGGAGGGAAGGCATCCGTGTCCATGGCTGTTGCCCCAGTTCTGACGCAGAGGGAAGGTATCCGCGTCCAAGGCTTTCACCCCAATTCTGACGTGGAGGGAAGGCATGGCTGCCGCCCCAGTTCTGACGCGGAGGGAATAATTTGCTTTGCATGAATACTAGTGGAGATATACCATGAAAGAGAAGATTAACTCAAACAAGTGTTTAGTTCTTTTCAGGAAGATCGTATTTGACAAAAGGTTGTGATACTGCAAATGGTGTGAATGCCAATTGATCTCCAAAACGTCATGCTTCCAAAAAGGCTATGGAGATTTTGGCTTTCCAAAAGGTTGTGATCTCAAAGGTCATCCTTTTCCAAAGAAAGGGAAGGAGGGAGGGAAGAAAAGCAGGGAAGCGGAAGGGAGAAGGAAAACGGAGATTCATTGTATGTTCTTGTATTGACGTACCGGTTCTCCAGGAAGGCCCCGCTGCCCGACTTCACCGTCATCTCCCTGGAACCAGAGGAAAGAGGAATGAACTCGGAAACTCAGGGAATCCCATAGGATTCAAGGGGAGCTGCATTCACTTCCCCTAAAACTAATGCTGCACTTTTCGATAACCTAATTGTCTGCTTTTTTAATAAATCAACTTGCTAGTCCTTAAGAAACAATGGACTAATCTGCCAATGTTTTCTTTCTCTCTCCTCTGTGGTGTCACCCCAGTTATGTGTTCTCCTCGCTTGGCAAATTGGTTATAATGTGTTCCACTTTGTAACCAATTCTATTTCTAACAGTGGCCCTTAAATGGTTAGCATTTATTTATTTATTTATTTATTTATTTATTTATTTACATCATTTCTACCCCGCTCTTCTCAACCCCCGAGGGGGGACTCAGAGCGGCTTGACAAAAGGCAACAATTCGATGCCGATACACAATATAAATACAATATAAAACCATAAACATTCAGCATTAAAATACAGTTAAGATTAACACATAATACACATTCACTTAATACATGAGCATTGAGCCATATCCGTCAACTTGCTAGTATAATTCCAATCCAAAGTGCTGCATTGTGCTAATGTGCAAAAGCCTGGTCCCATAGCCAAGATTTCACTTTTTTCCTGAATGCCAGGAGGGATGGGGTTGATCGTATGTTGCTTGGAAGCGCATTCCACAGACTGGGAGCCACCACCGAGAAGGCCCTCTCTCTCGTCCCCACCAACCGCGTTTGAGAAGTTGGCGGGAGCGAGAGCAGGGCCTCCCCAGATGATCTTAAATTATGAGGTGAGACGTAGCGGCCGATGTGTTCGGACAAGTAAGCTGGGCCAGAACCGTATAGAGCTTTAAAGGTCAAAACCAGCACTTTGAATTGAGCTCGGAAGTGGACAGGCAGCCAGTGGAGCTGACACAACAGGGGGGTGGTATGCTCCCTGTATGTCGCTCCCGTTAGTAATCTGGCTGCTGCCTGTTGGACTAGTTGCAATTTCTGAACAGTCTTCAAAGGCAGCCCCATGTAGAGTGCGTTGCAGTAATCTATTTGGGATGTGACCAGAGTGTGGACGACCGTAGCCAGATCAGACTTCCCAAGGTACGGGTGCAGCTCCCCTGGCCACCGCCGAAACCTGGGCTTTCAGGCTCAGCAATGAGTCCAGGATCACTCCCAAACTGCGAACTTGCGTCTTCGGGGGAGTGTAACCCCTTCTGTCTAACACAGGCTGTGACCCTATGCCCTGTTCGGCCTTGCGACTGACCAGGAGTCTTGTCTGGATTAAGTTTCAATCTGTTAGCCCTCATCCAGACCCTTACAGCGGCCAAGCACCGGTTCAGGACTTGAACAGTCTCCTTAGTAGCAGGTGGAAAGGAGTGACAGAGTTGGACACCATCTGCGTAGAGATGACACCCCACCCCGAAACTCCGGATGATCTCCCCCAACGGCTTCATGTATATGTTAAATAACATAGGGGACAGTACTGAGCCCTGCGGGACCCCACAGTACAATGGCCGTGGCCCATGGGGCCGAGCAGGAGTCCCCTAGCAACACCTTCTGGGAGTGACCCTCGAGGAAGGACTGGAGCCACTGCAGAGCAGCACCACCAAGGCCCATTCCTGAGAGGCATCCCAGAAAGATACCGTGGTCGACGGTATCGAAGGCCGCTGAGAGGTCCAGCAGAACCAACAGGGACACACTCCCCCTGTCGAGTTCCTGGCGTAGATCATCCACTAAGGCGACCAAGGCTTTGGGCCAAGCTTGGGAACACACGTGGGCTACCTTGCACACGTGAACAACATATTTAACCCATTTCAACCCATGATTGGTGTATTTTTTCACCAAGTTTTCCACTTTTTGGCCGATTTTATTTTCTGACAGTCGTCCAGAAAAATAGTTCATGTTTTCCAATGTTTCAACTGCTGATCTGACTGCTTTAGGGACTGGACCACTGTCAGAAAATGATATTGGATTCAAAGTGGAACCTAGTTTACTAAACCTGCAAAGTCACGGCTAAGCGCTAGATGTCGCCAGAGAAAAGGAAACGCCAAAAAATGCAATCAAAACCACAGTATATTACGCAATTGGAAGCTACATCAATTGTAGCTTCCAATTGTATACAATTGTATACAATTGTAAGCTACAGCAATATTACGCAATTGGAAGCTACATCAGGCATGGGCAAACTTTGGCCCTCCAGGTGATTTGGACTGCAATTCCCACCATTCCTAACAGCCTCAGGCCCCTTCCTTTCCGATGAATTGCAGTCCAAAACACCTAGAAGGCCAAAGTTTGCCCATGCCTGATGTAGAGGAAGCTTCCTTGAACAGGAAACAGAGTTCGATGTTGGTTATGGGCCCAGCACTCAGCTTGAACAGCTGAGGGGGGAAAGGAAAGGGCTCGAGGCTGTTAGGAATGGTGGAAACTGCAGTCCAAAACACCTGGAGGACCAATGTTTGCCCATGCCTGAGCTACATTATGTGCCGTACAGACTCACATAATGAATTTCAATGGAATTAAACTGTATTGGATGAGCCTCTACTGACAATACAATACCCTTTCATTAAATGCATTACATGGCATTAAGAATGAGGCTTGAAAGAGGGAACCAGAGGGCAAAAGTAGTGTGGAGCATGGCTGTAATTTAGATCAAGGCCCTGATAAGGAGAAATTGTCTTACTGACAACCTGGGCCAAAACCAGAAGACGCAGGTTCGCAGTCTGGGTGTGACCCTGGACTCATCGTCGAGCCTGGAACCCCAGATTTTGGCGGTGACCAGGGGAGTATTTAAAACTTGTGCGCCAGCTATTCCTGTACCTATGCTGCG
Source organism: Anolis apletophallus (assembly GCA_030556195.1). NCBI lineage: Eukaryota > Metazoa > Chordata > Lepidosauria > Squamata > Anolidae > Anolis > Anolis apletophallus. Next base: position 216,062,404 of record JARBWK010000001.1, read on the forward strand.
CCTGTTCCTTGGGAAGTCTGATTTGGCCACAGTAGTCCATGCTCTGGTTACATCCCGTATAGACTACTGCAACGCTCTCTATGTGGGGTTGCCTTTGAAGACTGTTCGGAAGCTTCCATTGGTCCAATGGACGGTAGCCAGATTACTAACAGGAGCGGGGCTCAGGGAACATACTACTCTGCTGCGCCAGCTCCACTGGCTGCCAATCTGCTACCGAGCACAATTCAAAGTGCTGGCTTTAGCCTATAAAGCCCTAAACGGTTCTGGCCCAACTTACCTGTCTGAACGCATCTCCTCTTATGTACCATCTAGGACTTTAAGATCGTCTGGGGAGACCCTGCTCTTGACTCCATCTGCATCACAAAATGTGTCTGGTGGGGGACGAGAGACAGGGCCTTCTCAGCGGTGGCCCCTCGGCTGTGGAACGCCCTTCCTGGGGACATTAGATCAGCCCCCTCGCTCTTGGCCTTCTGAAAACAGGTCAAAATTTGGCTGTTCGACGAGGCGTTCGAAAAGGCAGTGTGACTGACATAGGATTGTAATTACTGGACTACGATATTGGATTTTGTTTTATTTGGAGACGAAATATTGTTTTTTATTATTATATGTTTTTATTATTTTTTATTATATGTTTTATTTTATTGCTAATGTTTTAAGTGCTGTTTTTAGGATGCTGTTGGCATTCAATTGGTTGCCTTGTAAACCGCCCCGAGTCGCCTTCGGGCTGAGAGGGTGTGGTATGCAAATATGCTAATTAAAATAAATAAATAAATAAATAAATAAATAAACCAGTGTTTTGAATTTGACCTGGAAACAAAGTGACGCCATTTGAGTATCTGCCTTCCTTTGTTAATAGTTCAAATTCATCTCATCATTCTGAACAGTTTCCAAGGGCGGCCCCAAGTAGAGCGTGTCACAGTAGCCCACAGGCGGAGGGCCAGCTAGTTCTGTGCGTGCGCCATTGCTGCGGAGGGACTCCAGATGGACCGAGATACCACCGCCTAAGTGAGGCCAAAAAGGAGGAACTTTTTGCAGCCGGGACGGAACCGGAGCATTTTGGGCGATTGGCGTCTCAGTCCAGCTGGAGTCCCTTTGCAGCAATGGCACATGCGTGGAACCTGGCGGCCAGATGCGCCCCTGACTACGTGGCGCCCTAAGCGGGTGCTTACTTTGCCTAATGGTAAATCCGCCCCTGCCACAGGGGATGTGACTGTGGCAGGGACTGCTCAGGGAAGGGGCACAGCGGCCACGCTAGCATTAACCAATGACAGAACATGGGCCTCTGGGCTTGGATCCAAAACCACCTGCATGCTTATTGCCTTTCCTGGCTCATCAGAAACACCTCCATTATGTTGAGGTCAAAGTTCACATTGGTTGCCTCCATCCCACCCAATATTGGTTCATAAACACCACAAAGACTCACCCTCTCGCCGTCTTCTCCGGGCGGTCCGTGGATCCCCTGGGATCCGCTGTCTCCCTGGAGTGGAGAAGGAGAAGACCCAGACCATCAGCACATCCAAGTCACCCCCAAGATGCACTTCAATCAGGTGCAAGTGATATTGTTTTGGAGGCTGCAGAGATATCTACAATCCCCTCACTTTTCACCTGTGCCCCAGTGAATGCGGAGGGCATGCCCGGATTACCCATAAGGCCAACGAGGCCATAGCCTAGGGGCTCATGCCGAGGGGGGCGGGCGCGCAGATCACGGACCAAAAAAACCAACACTGGCCTGCTCCCCTCTTTCCCCCTTTCTCATGCCCCTCCTCGCTCCTTCTCCCGGAAAAGTCTCTGCTCCGTCCCCTCTCTCTCTCCCTCTCTCTCTCTCCCTCTCGTGCACTCTTTCTCTTGCGCTCTCTCTTGCTCTCTCTTGTGCGCTCTCTGTCTCAAGCTCTCTCTCTCTCTCGCATGTGCTCTCTCTCTCACGCACGCTCCCTCTCATGCGCTCTCTCTCTCGCTCTTTCTCTTGCGCTCTCTCTTGCTCTCTCTTGTGCGCTCTCTATCTCTCTCTCTCTCTCTCTCTCTCGCATGTGTCCTCTCTCTCACGCACGCTCCCCCTCATGCGCTCTCTCTCGCGCGCTCTTTCTCTTGCGCGCGCTCTCTCGCTTTGCGCGCTCTCTCTCATTTTCTCGCGCGTGCTCTCTCTCGCACTCTTTCTATCTCTCTCTCTCTCGCATGTGCTCTCTCTCTCGCACTCTTTCTATCTCTCTCTCTCACACTCTCTCACTCTCGCACGCGCTCTCTCTTTCTCTCTCTCTCTCGCACTTTTCTATCTATCTCTCTCTCTCTCTCTTGCTTTCTCTCTCTTTCTTTCTATCTCTCTCTCTCTCTCTCTCGCACTCTTTCTATCTTTCTCTCGCTCTCTCTCTCTTGCTTTCTCTCTCTCTCTCGCACTCTTTCTTTCTCTCTCTCTCTCTCGCTCTCTCTCTCTCTCTCGCACTCTTTCTATCTCTCTCTCTCTTGCTTTCTCTCTCTCTCTCGCACTCTTTCTTTCTCTCTCTCTCTCGCACTCTTTCTCTCTCTCTCTCTCTCTCTCTCTCTCTCTCTCTCTCTCTTGCTTTCTCTCTCTCGCGCGTGCCTTTGGAGCGAGTTTGCACCCGCTGCGCTCTCCCCAAGCCTCCCGACTCCCGAGGAGACCTTCAGCGCACAGCGGAGCTTTCCAGCCGGTGGGAATGGGGACCTTGGAGGTGGCAGGAGGTTGGCTTAAAGGGGGCGTAATTCCAAAGTGTGGCCTAGGGCGCAAAAAAGTGTTAATCCGGGCCTGGCGGAGGGGAGGCCCCCTTGGAATAGCTTCCTCCATATCCCCCACTTTTGCCCATGGAAAATATAGCTTTCTGGTGGGACCGAGAACCTGGAGTTATTCCAATAATAATGCAGCATTACAGGATGTCATTACACAAAGCTCCTACAATGGGTCTTAACATCAGAACCCTGTGTCATTCAACCTTGGCATAAACCCCAATGCAGCATTATTGAAGGACTTTGCTACAGCCTCAGAGATACAATCAAAGCTCATCTATTAATGGGTCTTTGAACAAAAGATGAAAGGCAGGATATAACAAAAACAAAACATTATTATTATTATTATTATAGTCAGGCCACTTACCCGGTGCCCCTTCTCCCCCGGGAGGCCCGGGAGGCCATCGAAACCACGCTCGCCCTGCGGAGAGAACAGCAAAGACACGGGTTCTTGAGTTCTAGATCAATGGCTTGGATGATGATGGAATAGATGGATTGAAAACTGGTTGAATTTGCAGATGGTGGGTTCCGTTTTTGCTAAGGGACCCAAATATGTAACGTATAAAGAGAGAGCTAGATAAAATTGCCATCCACAGCTGTGGAGATTCAAAGAGCTAATTTGGCCCTCCCCCAGAAACTATCAATAATTCACATTGTTTTTTGCTCTGTGTAAGCTTGAAGCTGGCCTGTCTTTGTTATCTTTTGCTTCCGGTTTGCTTTGAGGGTACTACTCTGTGAACCTTGCACCTGTAACTTTTTGTCATGGCCTTGGGCTAGTACAATATTTATTTATTTGTGACATTTCTATGCCGCCCTTCTCACCCCGAAGGGGACTCAGAGCGGCTTACAATTAAAATGTAAATACAATACAATATATTATTGCCATAGCACAATATTAATATTATATATTACACTAGCTGAACCCGGCACGCGTTGCTGTGCCCTATGTAGGTGATGCGAGAAAGTCTGGGTATGTAAGTTGTGGAAATGATGTGAGCATGTGTGTTGTGTGTATATATATATATGTGTGTTTATAGTTGTATGTGTGTATGTGTATGTTGATATTTGGGGGGTATGTGTGTTTGTGTTTTGGTATGTGTGTGTGCATGTATTTGTATGTGTATATTTGTGTGTGTATATGTGTGTGTGTGTATTTGTGTGTGTATATATAGTTCTTGGTATGTGTGTATATATGTGTGTGTATTTATCTGTGGGTTTTTTGTGTATGAATACGTGTGTATATATATGTGTGTTTGTGTATGTATATCTGTGTATATGTATGTGTATATATGGGGATGTGCTGATATGTGTGTGTATATATGTGTATGTATTAGTGTGGATGTGGATGTATAGGTGTGTATATATATGTGTTTGTATGTGTTTGTGTATTTATTTGTGTTTGTATGTTTGTGTTTATATGTTGTTGTGTATATATGTGTGTGTGTATATGTGTAGAGGAGGAGGCCGAAGAGGAGGCCGAAGGGAAACCGTGCGATCTCCCTCCCCCACGGCCCTCTCCTCGGGCAGTGGAAGAGAGGCGGCAGAGGGCTCTCCTCCGCCGCCCGCCGCCTCCCTTCCGCTGCCCGAAGAGGAGGCCGCAGGGAGAGAGACGGCGCGGCTCCCCCTCGGCCTCATCCCCGGGCAGCGGAAGGGAGGCAGCGGGCGGTGGAGGAGAGCCCTGCCGCTCTCTTCCGCTGCCCGAAGAGGACGCCGGGGGAACCGGGCGACCCCTCTCCCTGCGGCCTCCTTTTTCGGGCAGCGGAAGAGAGGCGGCAGAGGGCTCTCCGCCGCCTTCCGCCTCCCTTCCGCTGGCCGAAGTGGTGGCCGCTGGGAGAGAGACGGCGCGGCTCCCCCCCCCCAGCCCCAGCCCCGGGCAGCGGAAGGGAGGCAGTGGGCGGCGGAGGAGAGCCCTCTGCCGCCTCTCTTCCGCTGCCCGAAGAGGAGGTCGAAGGGGAACCGGGCGATCTCTCTCCCTGCGGCCTCCTCCCCGGCCAGCGGAAGAGAGGCGGCGGAGGAGAGCGAGAAGGGGGCGGAAGAGCCGGGCACGGCGCCGTCGCCGGCAGCGTAATGGAGGCTCACCCCTCGCCCCCGCCTCCCTTTGGCTTCTGCTGCCGGGATCTGCTCCCCCGCTGTGTCCTCCCTCGCCGGGTGTAGAGTGGCCGCGTGGAGGCACTGTTCTGGGCTGGCCTGGGAGCGGTTGAAGTGTCCGCCGGCAAGGCCGCCGGATCGCGCCATAGGTTTGTACGGGAATGTTTGTGGGGTGGGTTTTTGGGGTCCTGCGAGGTATCTAGGGCGGGTTTGATGTGCCCTATAGGTACCTCGTGGGAGGTAGGAAAGAGTTGGGTGGGTTTTGTGGCTCAGTGGGTTCTAGTTTTCCCGTCTATACCAGTCAACCCACGACCACTCGAATTTTATATATATAGATTGTATTATAACATTATACTGTAATATTATTAGTAATATTACATGTAATATAAAATATATAATTATAATATCATATTATTAGTAGTATAATATCATATTATTAGACCTCAAAGAAGAAGAAGACAGCATATATATACGCTATCGTACTGATGGTAGCTTGTTCAACTTAAGCCGTCTGAGGGCTCGCACTAAGACTCTAAACTATCTAGTCCGTGAGCTGCTTTTTGCTGATGATGCTGCCCTTGTCGCCCATTCTGAAGTATCCCTGCAACACCTGACATCCTGCTTTGCAACAGCTGCAGAACTGTTTGGGCTGGAAGTCAGCCTGAAGAAAATGGAAGTTCTCTACCAGCCCGCACCACAGGAAGAAGACCATCATCCCCACGTCAGCATAGGCACATCTGTGCTTAAGTCCATTCAGCAGTTCACCTACCTGGGAAGCATCATCTCTTCAGACGCCAAGATTGATAAAGAGATAGATCACAGATTAGCAAAGGCATATGGTGCATTCAGAAGGCTTCACAAAAGAGTCTGGAGCAACAAGCACCTGAGGCAAAGCACCAAAATCTATTGTCTATTCTGGGTCTGAAACATGGGTCACCTATTGCCAACACCTATGACTCCTTGAACGCTTTCATCAGTGCTGTCTTCGCACAATCCTAAATATTCACTGGACCGACTATATGACTAATGTTGCTGTCCTTGAGCAAGCAGGGATCACCAGCGTTGAGGCCATGCTATTGAGAACACAGCTGCCCGATAATTTCCATCTGTGCCTTGAAGCCATTACTGGATGGCTGCGAGCCAGTAGATTGAGGGTGAATCCAGCTAAGGCGGAGATCCTGTGGTTGGGTCGTCCGGGTGGGGTGGAGATCCAGCTTCCTCCCCTGGACAGCGCGACATTATGTCCGTCGTCGACAGTTAAAAGTCTTGGCGTCACTCTGGACTCTCAACTGACGATGGAGACGCAAATCTCTGCCGTCAGTCGAGTTGCCTTTTTCCATCTCCGTCAGACGAGGAAGCTGGCTCCCTACCTCTCCCGCCACGACCTAGCCACAGTGGTCCAAGCCACAGTCATCTCAAGACTGAACTACTGTAATGCTCTCTATGTTGGCCTTCCTTTGTCTGTGATCCGGAAACTGAAGCTTTTCCAGAACGCGGCAGCTAGACTGTTATGTAGCGTCCCGATGACCAGCCACATAACACCTGACTTGCGGGAGCTGCACTGGCTACCAGTGGAATGCCGGATCACCTTCAAAGTGTTGGTTCTGACCTTTAAGGCCTTGAACGGTCTGGGGCCAGTGTACCTTAGGGACCGCCTCATCCCATACTGTCCCGCTAGGCCACTACGTTCAGAGTTGGGTCAACTCTTGGAGGTACCCAGCTTTAAAACATACCATCTGACGGCCACAAGAAGGAGAGCCTTCTCAATAATTGCCCCTACCCTATGGGATGCACTGCCTTCTGGAGTCCGTGCCCTTACGGACTTAGTGGCATTCCGGAAGGCGTGCAAAACCCTCCTGTTCCAACAGGCCTTTGGGTATTAATGCTGCGATTTGTAGGCTACTTCGCCTTCTTGTGATGTGTAACGCCGATGAAGTCATATACCCCTGTGTCATCGGCTTGTTGTGTATTTTATTGTGTTTTATATTCTGTTTTTAAGTCTGAATTCATGCTGTAAGTCGCCCCGAGCCACCCGGGAGTGGCGACCCACAAATACGAATAATAAATAAATAATAAAATAAATAATAATTATATTATAGTGTGTATATATATAGACATTATAATATATTGAAATTATAATATAACATAACTTTATATTATTTATTATACTATTATATTATTATTATTATAATAAAAGTATTATAAAATAATAATAAAAACCACTAAAATAAAATAAAATGAAATTCAAGAAGACAAGGTGTGACCCAAGATGAAAGCTGACATCCTCAAGAGAGGAAGGATCCCAAGATGGAATGGCCCAATGACACCAGCCCAGAGGGTGGCAAAGCGGACCCAACCACCGCCACAGCAGAGCAGAGTTTCAGGCGATCGGAGGCTGCAGGCCTCCGCCCGCTCTCACCCCCAGCCATTCCCCAGCTGATCGTCCTGCTATGGAGTGCCGCTGCCGCCATCCCATCGCGGGCTCTGTGGGGCCTGTGTCAGCAGACAGGCCGGAGGAGCGGCGGCGTTGAAGTGCCTGCCCTCCCTGGAGGTGATCCGGGCCTGCAGGGGTAGCACTCGGTGATCTGAGGTGGCTGTTCACCCTGGTGACCCGGAAGACGATCAAGTCTTCCGGGTCGCCAGGGCGATAAGCCCCCGCAGGTCGCGGAGTGCTGCCACTGCAGGCCCAGATCGCCTCCAGGGATGGCAGGCACTCCAAAGCCGCCGCTCCTCCAGCCTGTCTGCCGACACAGGCCCCACAGAGCCCGCAATGGGATGGCCGCAGCGGCACCCCTTCCTTCTTGGCCCCGCCCCTGAAAAAGGGCAGAAGGCGGCGCCAAGGGCAGCGCGTCACGCCTAGGAAGGGTGGGGGGCCGCCGAAAAGGAGTAGGCGGTGCCAAGGGGCAGCGCGTCACGCCAGGCCGGTGACGCGCTGCTCTTGGCGCCGCCTTCTGCCCTTTTTCGGCGGGTTTAGGAGGGGCGGGCCTGGCCTGGGGCAGGGCCTGGGGCGGCCGAGCAGCCCCGAGGTCATCAGTGACCTCTATTCCAGCCCTGACCTGGTAGAAGTTGGACAGCCCCAAGCCTAGATTGTAGACTGTTGATTCTAACAAGGATGCCCTGTGTTACCTTGTGGGGGTGAGAAGAGCGGGGTAAAAATGATGTAAATTACTACACAGGGAAACTACTTCAAATCCTATTTGTAACTGGATTGATATGCAAAGTACCTATCTGCTGAATACATGAAGTTTGTGAGTAAACCAACTATATTACTTTTAAAGAAGTCTACTTATTTTTGTCTTTGAGAGTATGATTTAAAGTCAAATAAATTTTAAGTTGCTTTTTGGGCAACTAAAAGAATACTTCTGAAACTCCGCTATATATGTATGTGTGCGCGTGCATTTTTTGCATTGGCATATCTTTGTCCATAACAGTTTAAAGACATAGCTAGGCACATGTCAGGCCCCAGCCTGGTTCCATAGCTAAGCCAGACAAAAGCCATGTTAATTCCAAGATCTCAGCTAGGCCTGAAAGCAGGCCGCTGCAGAAGTCTCTGTGTCAGCCAGCGGTCAAGGGCAGACGCAGCCTTTCTCTTTCCCAGGCCGGTAAGAAGCGCTGGGAAGGCAAGGTCTTGTTGCCTCCCTTGAATCCAGGTGCAGCTACTAATGAGCTGACATACCTTCCTTCTTCGGGAGGCATGAGAAACTCAAGCCGGCAAACTGTCCATGGGAACGGGCTGCGTCGAAGTCAGCGCCTTGCAGATCAAAGTCTTGGGGGCCTATTTAAGTGGGGTCCCAGAGATGCTCTGCATCTCGCGTCAACGTTAAGCTTCCTTGCCAAGCTCCACGGAACTCAAGACTGGGCCGTTGGGCCTTCAAGTCCTCGTACTCAAGTATTTGCCAAGCCTTTGTTGCCAGAGACTTATCCAGGATTTAGCCCATTGGGGCATCAAGACTATTTCTGCATTTATTGGGCTTTTTACTCTTTGGACTATTGCATTGCAATACCCTGATGCTGTGGGCATCACTGGACTATATTTTTATCTCTTTTATTCTTCTCCTTTATTCTAAATAAAGCATTTAATCACGGCTGGTCTAAAGTGGTTTACTGAGGGATCCTTCAGGTCTAGGGTGCAACAGCACATCAGTTTAACAGCTGAGAAAGCTGACTTGCATGAATGCCCTTTCCCCGAAAGGTTATGGCATCATTTTTCAAAAGGTTATGACTACTAACAAGGTCATGCCTTTCCAAAGATCACAAAATCTCCAAAAGGTTATGGAGATTTCCATTTTCCAAAGCTAACAGGGAGGAAATTGATATTACGACACTTAGGCAATAATAATGAAACGCACAGAGATAGGGACACCCAGCTTGGAAACAGTCTCTGGGAAAGTAATCTAAGAGTTCTCCCTACTCTTGAGATCTTTAATTGGAGGTTGGGAGGCCTTTGGAGGTCTCTCCCAGCTCTAGTATCCAATGATCCTAAGCTGCAAAAAAGGCGACCCTGGAGGGACGTTTACAGGGCTCGCAAAAGGGCCCCATCCAGAGGGGCAGAGATTGGTTGCCACTGACCTTGTTGCCGGACTCCCCGGGCATCCCTCGGGCCCCATCGGCTCCGGCGCGGCCCTATAAGGAGGAATCAGAGGCAGAAGCGGTCAGAAGGGGCCCCTTCCCTTGACCCCGGCCTCCCTCTCAGCCCTCTAAAACCCATTACAGGTGGAGCATCCTTGCTGTGGAAACCCCAAACGCCCCCTTCTCTGTAGACACAGAAAAGTCTTTTCCCCCAAGGCAATGGTGTTACTTACCCGTCGTCCAGCTTTCCCTGGGGCTCCGGTCAGTCCCTGGGGTCCCCTCGGCCCCTGAAAGGGAGAAGATAAACACAATAATAACAATCATCACCATCATCACTGTGGGAAGTCCACTCTCTCCTGATTCGAGATGGGGTGGAGGGAGGGGTCGTGGGGTCACCCACAGCAAGGGTCAAAGGTCATCTCACCTGGGGGCCAAAGTCTCCGGACTCGCCCTTCATGCCGTTGCTGCCAGATTGGCCCTGGAAAAGAATTTATTTATTTATTTACAGTACAGTGGTCCTTCGCTACTTCATGGTTCGCTTTTTGCGGACTCACTGTTTTGCAGTTTTTCAATATGGGCTTAAGAGCATTTGTCTGTATGGAGAGGCTGCCTCTGCATATAAAGCTGGAGCCCAGGATTACGTTAACAACACAATCAAGGAGGGTTATGTAGTAGGCCTGGGTAGGTTCGTCGGAATGCTTGTAAAATCGGAATGAATTCGGATTAAATTCAGTTTTGACGCAGTTTCGAGGCAATGTAAGCAACCCGGAAGAGAATTTGCCATTTCGAAGTCGCCACCACCATTTTCGGAAAGGAATCTTTTGGATGCGGATATGCTGGGGATGTGTTTGGATGCGTTAGACCTGGGGCGAGACACAGAGGGAAGCACATCCACGTCGAAATTGGGTGTTTAACCAGTGCTGTTTCTTTCTTACTGCGCATGTGTGTCTGCTATTAACAAAGCCATTCCGAAATTTCTGAAAAATTCGTAAAATTTCCGCAATTTTTTGGGAAAATTTCAGAAGTCATTTAGATTCGAACCACCAGTATGCCGTTAGCGATCAGCAGGTGTGCCGTGGCACTCTTCTCCCTCCTAGCAGCCCTTTTTCCCTCTTTCCCTCCCCAAAGATCCTCCCCGAGGCAAAGGAAGGGCGCCGGCGAATGCCGGAAGCTCCACGTCGGTGAATTGGGCAGTGAGTGAGTGGACCTGGGAGCATCGGGAGGCTGAAGCATTCACAGGTTTCCAAAAAACAAATTGAGTCTCTCCGCTTGGAAATTTATTTTTTTACTATTTTACTGGATTTTTGAGAGTTGCTTCCCCCCCCCCCCCCTTCCAGGAATTGTTTATAACAGCTTAATGACATCCATCTTTATCTGGGTGAAATTTCACTCAGGCTGAAATTTCACAAGAGGTCTGGAGAAGAAGCCCATGAGGAGCCTGAATAAGAAGAGCTGAGAGATGTTTAGCCTGCCATAAGTATAATTATGTGAGAGGAAGTCATATATTTGTTGTGTTCATAGAAACAGGCCCAGACTTCACACTGAGTGTATAAATACATTTAAAAACATATTAACTATATATATTACTGTGTTAAGAGTGTCATTTTGTGTCATTTTGGTTGCTGGTGTGCCCCAGGATTTTGTAAATGCAAAAAATGTGCTGCAGCTCAAAAAAGGTTGAAAAACACTGATGTAGTGTATAAGTGTTTGAGGAGGGTTTATAAAGACTTAAAATAGTGTATAACTACTGAAATAATATATAAATATTAAAATAAATATAACGGATTTTCACTTTTCGCAGGTGGTCCTGGAACGTAACACCAACAATAAGTGAGGGAACACTGTACTTATATTCTGCCCTTCTCACCCCAAAGGGGTGACTCGGGGAGGATCACAGGACCCATATACTGCTGGGTTGAAGGTTGAGTGCTTGTCCCGACCCGAGCTTCGAACTTCCAACCTTTTGGTTGGTAAAATGTATTGCTGCTGGTGACGAACCAGCGGCGATAAAGAATGGCACCCCCTCGTCACCAGTTGAAATAATATCAAAACCATGTTGATGTACCACCACCCAATGGAATGATGGGATTAGCAGTCCTTGGCAGCACTAGAGCTCTCTGGCAAACGGTCCTCAGCACATACACCCTCCCTCAACAACAAATATCAGGATTCAATAGTACCTAATGAATTCCTCCGGAGGATCACAACAAACTCTATTGCAAAGAATGACTTCCTGGAGAAGTCTTTCGTGACGACAGGGTCCGTTACTCTCCACTGTTTGCTCTCTCCACCATAAACTCAAGAATGTATCCCACGTATTGGGAAATAGCGTCGACCACCCAAATTCATGGACCTGGGGTGCAACTACATTGTAGAATTAGCATAGTTTGACACCTGCCTCTTCTAGCCTTCAGTCATGGCAGTGAAAGGGGTTCCAAACTGCATTAACTCTGCAGTATAGATGCACCCAGGGTCTCTTGATGTATGTATGACTCTTACACTCGCAAGCTCCGAATACTAGGCATGTCCGATCCATTAAAAAGTAGTTCAGAAGTACAAAACTGGGGGGCCCTGGTGCTTTGTTTCTAAAGTGTTTTCAAAGTTTAGTTAGAGAAAAATTTGGTTACTACGAGACTAACAAACTTTTGTTACTATTTCGTTACAGCAATTGCTGTAATTAATACAATGATAACTGCTATTGGGGGAACTTCAGAGGTTTCTATATATCTCATTTTAAAAGCTATTGCACCAGGACTGGAGTCAGCTGCATTAAGATCACTACTGACTGGAAGCTCCTGAGTTTGAAGCCTGCCTGGGTCGGTGTGAGCTGTCAAACAAATTGTGTAGCTTGTTGTCGACCTTTGCAACCCAAAAGACAGTTGCATCTGTCAAGAAGGAAATTTAGGTGCCACTTTGTGGGGAGGCTAATTTAACTGATTTACGAGGCCATAAAATCTCCAGGAAGTATGCAAAGTATGAAGGAATGCGACAGCTCCCCCTGGTGGCCAGAAGCTGGAATGTTAAATAGCCTCTGAGTGTCTGTCTATATATGTTGTGTGTCTATGGCAAAAGCTACTCACCATGATCCCTGGCCGGCCGGTGTATCCCATGGGTCCTTGGGGGCCTCGCAAGGCCATCTTTGGTGGGAAAGAAGACAAATGCGGGGAGTCAGACATCTGTGGCATAAAATGTGGGTTTTGTGCATGTTGAAGTAGAAGCCCTGCCTGGTTTTGCCCTTGGTGCACCCTGGGAGTTGTAGTTTGGGGCACTTAGACTGGTGAACTCCCCTGAATTGCAGCATCGCAAAACTCTCCGGCCAAACTACAAATCCTGGCATGCTATAAGGAGACACCATGGCAGGTTAGAGTGGTAATGACAGAACCAAAGAATCCCAGAGTTGGGAGGGACCACAAGGGCCATCTAGTCCCACCTCCTGACAGGCATGAAGACACAATCCAAGCCCTCCGGACAGATGTGCATCCAGAAGGCTTCCAGCAAAGGAGGCTGCACAGGACTGCCAGGCAGCAGAACATTCCATTAGTTCACACCAGGGCTGCCCAACTGGCGGCCCGTGGGCCGCATACGGCCCCCAGCCCCTTCCCTGCGGCCCCCTAAGCTTTTTAATAAAGAATAAAAATAGAAAATAAATAAATAATTCTTTTTTTAAAAAATCCCCCAAAAAAGTGTGCGTGGTTTTGCCCCCTTTGGGAGGGCGGGGGGAGCCCCCCGTGGCTCCTCCCTCTCTCCCAAAGGGTCACGCCTGCCTCGGAAGCTTCTGAGGCTGTTGTGATGCTTTGGGTGAGGGGGTGGAGCCGCAGAAGCCTCCTCGCAGCTTTGCCCTCTCCCCCAAAGCGTCACAACAGGTGTTGTGATGCTTTGGGCGAGGGGGCGGAACCGTGGAAGGCTCCCCGTGGCTCCTCCTGCTCACCCAATGCGTCACAACAGCCTCGAAAGCGGGCGAAATCGCCCGCTTCCAAGGCTATTGTGACGCTTTGGGAGAGGGGGCGGAGCTGCGTGGCCGGGGGTGTGGCCGGGGGCGTGGCCGGGGGCGTGGCCAAGTCGCCCCCAGGTGATCACTCACCAGAAGTCCGGCCCTTGGGCTAGCAGAAGTTGGACAGCCCTGGTTCACACCATCAGGAAGCTGCTCCAATGTTTAATGATTTCCCTTCCATTTGTTTGTATTGCTCCATTGTTTTCCTAGTCTCTGTGGAAACTCTCCTCATTTCCATTTTGAATGGAAGCCAAGATCGCATTTGCCTTTTTCGCTGCAGCATCACCCTGTTGACTAACGTTCAACAATACCCTCATGGAGTTCTGCTGAGCCCAGTATCTAAGGTGGTGCCTCCCTCCTTTCCTGGAGGTTTTGAAGCAGGGGTTGAATGGCCATCTCTTGGAGATGCTTTAACAATTAGTGGCAGAAGGGGGTGGACTGGATGCCCTTGGGGGCCCCTTCCACGCCTATGGCCCTATGATTTTAAGGGCACTTCTACACTATAATGCAGCTTGGTACTGGTTTGGGAGGAACTTGTATCTCTGCAGGACACCGAGCGACTGGTCTGGAACCAATCAGAGACCAAGAAGGTGATTGCATTGAACTCGGAACCTGGCCTCAAATCACTTTTGGGGATTTTCCCCATTTCCAGAAAAATGCGCATCAGCACTCTGGAGTCCTATGGGATGAAAAGAAAGGGAAAGTAACAATAGGGGGCAGAGCTAATTAATATCTCCTTTCTACCGTGTCCTTGGGGCACTTTTGGGCAGCTCCCATTTTGGGGTCTATGATAATGCGCTGCAGCGTGTTGTGGATCTGGGAAACGCAGGGATCCTCTGCAGTGCATTTTCTGGTTGATGTGCACTGCAGCGCACTTTGTGGGCCTCCATTTTGTGGGCAACCCTTCCTCAACCATTATTGTGTATGCATAGAAATGCCCTTGACGAGGAGACCCTCTTCTGTGGGAAATGCGCACTGCAGCATCACATTCTTTGCTCAGGCTCTAGTTCCCGGCCAACAATAAACCCAAGGCCCTTTTGCCAGGTGGCACTGCTGAGACCAGCATCCTCAGTGCATTTGGTTCCTGTGGCCTCGCTTGGCGACTCACAATCCCTTTGCACACATGAACGCAACGGGGCCGACTCACCCGGGCTTGTTGCAGGAATGCCTGGGCCTGGGCTTCTTGGGCGGCCACCACGGGGCCCTTTCCCCCGCCGCTGTTCCCGAAACGGAACTGGAGAAAGGACAAACCAAACGTTACAGCCCTTTAGGATCCCTACAGGCCCGGATTACCCATAAGGCCAACCTAGGCCATGGCCTAGAGGCGCAAGCCGAGGGGCGCAGATCATGGACCAAAAAAAAATATGTTGAAACAAATAAAAACGCAACACATTTTCCCCACCCTCCCTCGGCCTCGCCCATAGAGGTCTATGAGAGCGGGCCCTGTCCTGAAGACTACACTTCCCATCGTGCACCTCTCTCCACTTCCGCCTCCCTCCTCGCAGGAGAAAGACTATGCTTTCCAGCATGCCCCGCAAGGGCTGCGGTGGGGCCGGGCCAATGGGAGGTGGCAGTGGGCGGAGCCAGGGGGCGAGGCCGGGTGGCGGAGAGAGAGCGGTCTCACGGGAATGGCGGAGGGCGCCGAGGAGGGTCTGCCCTTCCAACTGGGCAGGCTGTGCTTCGAGCAGGTAAGCGCCGGCGCGCCGGGGCGCCACGCAATGGGGACCGGGAAGGCCCCACCGGAGATGGAGTCGCTCCCTCAGGGAGCCCATGTCACTTGCCTAAGTTGGCCCCACCCCCTCGGCGCCATCCCGTTCCCTCATTGGCCCTGCCGGGTGTCACTCTCTCATTTGAATTCCCGCCCTTGGGAAAGCACTTCTGTGATTGGCTCCCGCTTCCCTTGACTCCTCTTCAGGGGCGGTGCTTCTGTCTTGGCGTCCTGAGTTCGAATCCCGCTTCGGGCAGAAAGTGTGACTGTGGAACTCCCCGCCACTGCATTGGGATGGCATTTTTAAAAATGGGCCCGAGCACAGCACTGCTGCAGTTGGGTCCGGCCCAGGCGCCCCGCGAGCCCCGCCGATACACCTGCGCTGATTGGCGCGGGTTGTTGTTGATTTATTTGGATATTACTGATCAACTGAGATGTATTGGGCTACCTGAGTGAATATGAGGTAAGTTGTATGATATGATTTATTTTTAGTGTGGGTCTGAGTGATGGGGGGGGTAGAGGTTAGCTTAAAGGCGGCGTAATTCCAAACTGTGGCATAGGGCGCAAAAAGGTGTTAATCCGGGCCTGGATCCCTAGTGTTTGGAAGGGCGCTCGAGATCTATAAACCCCGAGATCCAACCCGATGGCATCACAACATTTTACACAAAGCAAAGAGGACACCAAAACCCATCATCCACTGCTCACAGCACAGCCTCCTGGTCACTAATGGGATGCATCTACACTGCCATATGAAATCTAGACGATCTGCTTTGGACTGGGCTATATGGCAGTGTGGACTTCAGATAGCCCAGTTCAACGCAGACAATTTGGATTATATGGCAGTGTAGATCCAACCTGAGATCCCTCCCCAGCTTCCATCCTTGACTTACTGGGAGCATCATGGACGCGCCGGGAGGTCCGGGGGTCCCATCTGAGCCGGGAAGGCCTGCCCGTCCAGGGGGGCCCTGTGAAGAAGAAGGGGGGAGATGGGTGAGAAGGGCAGTCCGGAGCAGGAGGAGAAGGGTCCCCCTGAGGTCATCCAGCCCAAACCAGCGCTGAGCAGAAAGTATTGGAGACTTCACCACTCCACCTTTCCCTCTTTCCCCCACAAGTCATCCAGACCTTTCTCCAAACATCCAGGGGTGGAGGGGATAAAATAGTAAATAATAAGTTAAAATAATACAATAATATAGTAATAACAATCTATATATATAAAGGAAGAGTCGTCATGGAAAGACCGTCCCAAACAGAGAAACCTTAGAACGCAGAAACACCAAACTTGCCAACAGAAATAGGCCTCAAGCAAGGTATGTTTGTAGCAAAGAAACTTTCCCACCCAAAACCTAAAAGGCCCCCAAAACAACAAGTAAAAAAAACTACATTTCCCAGCATCCTCCGGGGCTGCCAAAGACTCCCCCAGCCTCTACATTCTGACAACATGATTGGCTGCCAATAAGGGCAGATTTGCATAACTCCTGTACTGCCCAGCCAACATGAACATTCCGACCCATGATAAACTGTCAGAAGAGGATAAGGCAAAGGGCTGAGGCACAAACACAAACACCCAAATCACTTCTGCACAAGCTATGCAGAACGCCAGCAACACCACACACCAACAACTCCCCAGGACTTCAACATCCCACCCACCAGAACACCCCACAACGACACAGCCATGGCCCCAACAACACCATAACTAACAACAATTCCAACCCTTACATACTCAGACTTTCTCACATCTCCTAAATAGGGCACAGCAACGTGTGCCGGGTACAGCTAGTGCAATATAATAATAACAGATTAAAAATAAATTGAAGAGACAACTTCTCCCTACCCAAAGCAAAGGCAACTGTCAAACTATTACATAGACTTCTTGCCCTGCTTCATGGTGTTTCGCCTTCTGCTAACTACAAGCCAATATATTTATTAATAGGTAAAGGGTAAAGGTTGACATTAAGTCCAGTTGTGTCCAACTCTGGTGCTCATCTCCATTTCTAAGCCAAAGAGCCAGCATTGTCCGTAGACTCCTCCAAGGTCATGTGGCCAGCATGACTTCATGGAGCGCTGTTACCTTCCTGCCGGAGCAGTACCTATTGATCACCAGGAATGTGGCGCAGCTGGCTGGGTGTCAGGTGCATAAGATCTCTACTGACCAGAAGGTCATGAGTTCGAGGCCTGCCCGGGTCAAGGTGGGCTCTCGACCTATTGTGTAGCCTGTTGTCGACCTTTGCAACCCGAAAGACAGTTGCATCTGTCAAGTAGGAAATTAAGGTACCACTTAGTGAAGAGGCTAAATTTAACTGATCTACGAGGCCATAAAAAAGATCCCCAGGAAACATGCAGAGGAATGGAGTGCGACAGCTCCACCTGGTGGCCAGATGTTAAATTGCCCCTGTCTGTCTTGTGTGTTTGAGTGTCTAAATGTAATGTGTACATTGTAATCCGCCCTGAGTCCCCCGTGGGGTGAGAAGGGCGGAATAGAAATGAAGTAAATAAATAACTAAATAAATACTCACATTTGCATGTTTTTGAACTGCCAGGTTGGCAGATGTTGGGGCTAACAGCGGGAGTTCACCCTGCTCCCTGGATTCGAACCTGCGACCTTTCGGTCAGCAAGTTCAGCAGCTAGGTGGTTTATCCCATGGCGCCACTGGGCAGTTAATTATTAATAACATTAATAATAATGTTATTATTAACATTATAAGTGTTAATAATAATAATAATAATATTTTATTTATATTCTGGCCGATCTCCCCATGGGCGGATCACAGTACACATACATGGCAAACATTCAATGCCATTTTGGATAGGCAGGACAGAGACAAGACAGAACAGAAAGGAGGTATGTTGTGTTGACATCCAGCTTTTTGGTACCTTGGAGGTTGTGCTCGAATCCAACCACTGGGGGTGCTGTGACAAAGAGCCACCTTCCTTTTGGTCACTTGGCATTTTGTGGTCTTTTTCTTTTATGGTGTCGTAAAATACCCCCCTTGCTTGTAATTTCTCTACTTACAGCTCTAAGCTGTTTTCAAACTGCTTAGGTAAACAGTGAGCTGGGCTGATAATCGGGAGCTCATGCTGGACGGAGCCTTCTGTGATAAATCTTTCAAGGATTAATTCTTCCCTATGTTGCCTTTACTCACCCTTTCGCCAGGATCTCCCGGGGGTCCGGTGGGCCCATGGGTGCCGGGGGGTCCGCTCATGCCCTGCGGGGCAAAAAAGGGGCACAATGGACTTCCCTTGCCAATTGTGGGGTGCCATTTCAGGCATACACGCCGCAACCCACCCTGCTGCCCCACCAGGAGTCTTACCGGGGGTCCTTCGTAGCCGGGGCGTCCCTCCGCCAGCATTCCCTGCAGAGAAAGGAAAGGAGGCGTGGAGGGTGAAAAAGGGGGTGCTTATGACCAGGAGACACATGGGAGTCTTCCCCCATTGGAGCTGGAATTTTACACATATAAAAGTAGAAATACGTATGTTTGTTCCACAAAGGCTCCTACCTGGCTTGAGGGATCAGGATCAAATTTGGGACACATAAACCCTTCACAGTCCCACTTACAATACTAGCAGGGTTTCGACTACAAAAATCTATTCCGTTTGGGGGCAGGGCCCCAAAAAGAGATAAATGGGTCTGTATAGATGCAGCACTCAAATGCAGCCACAAGAGGGCAGTGTATACATGTAGAAAGGATTAGCTCCTGACCTCTAGGGATATATGTATACAGTGCTCAGATGCAGCCATAAGAGGCCAGTATACAGATAGAAAGGATCAGCTGCTGGCCTCTAGGTATGAATGTATGTAGCGCTCAGACATAGTCACAAGGGAGCAATATAGAGATAGAAAGGATCAGCTGCTGGCCTCTAGGTATGAATGTATGCAGCACAGAGATGCAGCCAAGAGGGGGCAGTATATGGATAGAAAGGATCAGCTGCTGGCCGATAGGTATGTTAGTATGCAGTGTGAGGTGCAGCCACAAGGGGGCAGTATAGAGATAGAAAGGATCAAGTGCTGGCCTCTAGTTATGAATGTATGCAGCACTCAGATGCAGCCACGAGGGGGCGGTATATGGATAGAAAGGATTGGCTGCTGGCCGATAGGCATGAATGTATGCAGTGTGAGGTGCAGCCACAAGGGGGCAGTATAGAGATAGAAAGGATCAACTGCGGGCCGATAGATATGAATGTATGCAGTGTGAGGTGCAGCCACAAGGGGGCAGTATAGAGATAGAAAGGATCAACTGCGGGCCGATAGATATGAATGTATGCAGTGTGAGGTGCAGCCACAAGGGGGCAGTATAGAGATAGAAAGGATCAACTGCTAGCCGATAGGTATGAATGTATGCAGTGTGAGGTGCAGCCACAAGGGGGCAGTATAGAGATAGAAAGGATCAACTGCTAGCCTCCAGGTATGAATGTATGCAGTGTGAGGTGCAGCCACAAGGGGGCAGTATAGAGATAGAAAGGATCAACTGCTAGCCTCCAGGTATGAATGTATGCAGTGTTGAGATGCAGCCACAAGGGGGCAGTATAGAGATAGAAAGGATCAACTGCTAGCCTCTAGGTATGAATGTATGCAGTGTTGAGATGCAGCCACAAGGGGGCAGTATAGAGATAGAAAGGATCAACTGCTAGCCTCCAGGTAGGAATGTATGCAGTGCTCAGCTGCAGCGTTCAGAGGGAAGTTGCAGGCCACTAGTTATGAATGTGTGTAGCACTCAGATGTAGCCACAAGAGGGCAGTATATGGACAGAAAGGATTAGCTGCTGGTCTTTAGGTAAGAACGTACGCAGCATTCAGATGCTGCCACAAGAGGGCAGTATAGAGATAGAAAACATCAGCTGCTGGCCTCTAGGTATGAATGTATGCCGTGCTGAGGTGCAGCCACAAGGAGGCAGTATAGAGATAGAAAGGCTACCTCAGAGGGAGATATACAATGGGAAGAGGGCAGAGGAACACTATGAGTCCCTCTCAGTGGGCCTTTCTATGGGAGGCCTTATTCAGAGAAGGCATACCTGGGCAACAGTGGGGAAATGCACTAGGGTAGTAGAAAACTATGAGCCAAGGATTCTATGACCTAGAGAGGTCCTCCGGTCAGGCACAATGGCGGGTCTTTCCCGCTGCTCCGGATACTAGGACACAATGGAGTCATGGAGTCCTTCTCTGGAGGCTTTTGTCAGAGGCCGGATGGCCATCTGTCGGGACGGCTTGGGTTGTGTATCACTGCGT
This sequence comes from Anolis apletophallus, assembly GCA_030556195.1. NCBI lineage: Eukaryota > Metazoa > Chordata > Lepidosauria > Squamata > Anolidae > Anolis > Anolis apletophallus. The sequence continues at coordinate 216,082,716 of JARBWK010000001.1, forward strand.
GGCAGGCCCGGATTACTCATAAGGCCACCCTAGGCCATGGCCTAGGAGCGCAAGCCGAGGGGGGCGCAATTCACGGACCAATATATATATATATTGAAACAAAACCGCAACGCACGGCATGATGACTCTCTCTCTCTCTCTCGGGGGAGGGCGGGGGAGAGCGCTGCGAGGGGGCGGGGGAAGAGGGAATGGCGCCCCCCCGCCATCGCCCCCGCCCCCTTGTCAAGGAAGAAGGGTGCGAGGAGGAGGAAGGAAGTGAAGCCCCCGGGGCCACTGCCGGGCATGCACGGCACCCAGGAACATGGTGGAGGAGGCAGAGGCACTCGCGCCCTCCTGCTGTGTGCGCTTGCGCGGCAGCGGCCCCGCACGCAGCACATCAAGGAGGCTGGAGGCATCGCTTACTTCTGGGAGCTCAGGGGGCTGGCGCCGCTGCAGAGGGTCCTGGCCGGAGCCCCCAGGCCCCGCCACACCCTCGACCTTAACATCCTGGGCAACTACTGCACTGAAGGCGGGAGCTGGGTCCCGTGCGCCAGCTGGGAGGCATCCCGCCCCTCGGTGAGAGAGGACAGGCAGGCGGAAAGAAGGAATGTGGGGGTGCGGGGTGCGGTAGAGGTTGGTTTGGTGGCGTAATTACAAAGTGTGGCTTAGGGTGCCAAAAAGGGTTAATCCGGGCCTGCCGCGTGGCAGAAGTGGGGTGGACTGGATGGCCTCTGGGTGCCTCTCCTATGATGCTAAGGGCCACAATGGTGCCTTATTGGCCTGTCCCCCTCCTGCTGGAGGGAAGGTGGCCGCGCTCTTGCTTCTCCTCCTCCGTGAAAGGAGTCATTGTTTGAGGCACCGAAAGCAAGGAGCCTGGGTGTCCGGTGCTGTACTGAGATAACCACAAACAGCACAGTTTCTCTCTCTCTCTCTCTCTCTCTCTCTCTCTGAGAAACAGGAGGACTGCTCAGACCCAGAGCTTTGCAGAATCCCTTGTATGAACCACAAGGGGTGCACCTATACTGCAGAATGAATGTAGTCTGCCATGGCTAACTGCATCCAACCCGAAAGGGACCATCGGAGCCCAGCTGGCAAGGGGTTCAGGGTTTTCCTGGCCAGGTTGTATTCTGAGGATGGGTTTCAGGGTCTCCTTCCGAGGCCGAGAGTGTGTGGCGCCAGGTCAAAGGCACTTACCGGTTCAAAGACGGCCGGCTCCCCTTTCGCGCCTTTCAGGCCTCTGGGTCCATGGAGGACCTGTAGGTCACAGACATGTAGCCGCAAAGGAAGGGGGGCAGAGTCAGTATAACAGCAGCCGTGAGGAAACAACCCCCCCCCCCCCCAAGGCACACAGGTTCTTCTTTCCCATCCCTTTCCCATTTCACAGGCTCTACATCTCCCTTTCGCCCATTCCTTGGCCTCTGTTTTGCAGACCAAGGGATTGGGACCCTAAATTCATGATGGTTTGGGGAAGTTTTGAGACTCGGGCTGCACCCACACTGCAGAAGGAATGCCCTTGGACGCCGCTCATGACTCAGTACTATGGATTCCTGGGAGTTATAGTTCGGTGAGGCACAGAAGTCTGAAGACCTTGTAAAAGCACAATACCCATGTTTCCACAATCTTAAGGTATGGTGGTGAAAGTGGGGCTAAACTGCATTAATTGTAGAATGTAGATGTTCCTAGATGTTTTGTCCTACGACAGACCGTTGGGCCTCAGACCGCTGAGGGCTAGTGTTTTTAATATGTTTTAACTGCTTTGATGTTTAATGTGTTTTAACTGTTTAATCTGTTTTATTACTCACGGTGTTTATGCTTCTTCTGTAAACCGCTCTGAGCTCCGGAGTGAGCGGTATACTAAATCGAAGTTAATAAATAATAAATAAAATAAATAAACATACAAGGAGAATGAATGGGTGCAGGCAGACAATCAAAATAAAGCCAAGGCACCCAAAATAAGCTGTTAAGAGAGCTTCATCTACGTTGACGATCGTGCCATCACCACCCAAGCAGGTTGAACCCAAACTAAGGAGGAGAAAGTAAACAAATACTTGTGTATAGCTCCAAATTCATTAAAATTCATCAATGAAAGATGGCAATGAAAAATAATAATAAAGGTTGAGTTTTCCTTTTCTGAAATGCTTGGGATACTGGATTTCTGGGATATCTTGAGTCCCCCCAGGGGTGAGAAAGGAGGTATAGAAATACTGTAAATAAATAAATATCTTGGAGATGGGACCCACGTCTACACAGGGAATCAATCCATGTTTCATAGACAACTTATACAGATACACTTCTATAATTGTAATATAATTCATTACAATTAATATAAATATGATTATATATGCATATATAATTTAATATAATGTAAATATTAATGGACATTTGTTATTGTTATCATGTCGCTGCTATTATAATTTTAAACAGCCAGTATATGGAATATCCACCGGGAATGTGGCGCAGCTGGCTAAGTGTCAGCTGCATAAGATCTCTCTGACCAGTAGGTCATGAGTTCGAGGCCTGCCCAGGTTGAGGTGGGTGCTCAACTTTTAAGTGTAGCCTGCTGTTGACCTTTGCAGCCCGAAAGACAGTTGCATCTGTCAAGTAGGAGATAAAGGTACCACATTAAGTGGGGAGGCAAATTTTGACTGAATTATGAGGCCATTAAAGAACGCCAGGAACGCTGAGGAATGCGGAAGGAACAACGAGGGACGCTGGGAACGCTGAGAGATGAGGAGTGCGTCAGCTCCCCCTGGTGGCCAGAGTTTGCCTCTGTTCGTCTTCAGGGTGAGAAGAGCGGAAAATAAATAAAGTGTATTATTATAAGGTTTAATATTTATATTGGAAAGTGCTTATTGTACTTTTAAAGGTTGTATATTATGTCATGTCATGGCCTATGGCTGGTACAATAAACAATTCATTCAATATTAATGTAACGCAAATATATTATACTATTATACTAATATGCACTTAGCACTAAGATGATCTGTTCCTCAGCTTTTGTGTGGATAACAACATTTTCTCTATTCGCCTCCATTCGTATCTATTTCGAGCATTATAAATAATATAAATATTAATATTAATGTAACTAATATAATTAACTAATATAATATTAATGTAACTAATATTAGAATATTATATTAATATAAATAATATATCAAAATATAAATATAAATCATGGATTGCAATTTGAATATAAAATAATTATTAATTAAAATAATATAAATATAAATCATGGATTGCAATTTGAATATAAAATAAATTATTAAGTAAAATAATATAAATATACATACCATATCCCAATTTGAATCATGTAAATGCTACTATTAAATATAATAAATTACCAAATATAAGACAATATTATATTATAAATTTTTTTAAAAAATGAACATCCCTTTTGTGCTCTTAAGACCGAGTCCAACCGAAAGCCACCGAAACGGGCAATTTCTGGTTTTGGATTTCTAGATAAAGAGAACTCAACCTCTAATAAAAAAATAATGGCCAAATAAAAGGCAACACTTGACTGTTATAGGACAATATTGAATTAAGAGGGGATTGCTCAGAAATAAATTCATTTGGGATTGTCGAGCTGTGTGACGAGGGATTTTGGGTTAGTTTAAAAAAAAAAAGAAGAGGTCATTTTTTGGAAAGACCGACTGCTGCGGATGTGCAAAAAAGTGGAGCTGGTTGTACCTTTGGAGAAAACAGGCCAGGACTGGGAGCGAAGAGGAAACAAAAAGATATTTGTGTCAAAAGAAGGCGAGGAATGAGGCTTCTCAGCCAAAAAAAAAAAAGGGGGGGGGGGAGAAAAAACACTTTTGAACAAACACGACTCACGTCTGAGCAAAGCTCCAAGAAGGTTTTGCAAAGGAAGCATCTGCACTGCAGAATGAATGCAGTTTGGCACCACATTAACTGCTATGGAATCCTGGGGTCTATAGTTTGGTGAGGCTCCAGCTCCCTTTGGCCTTGCAAAAACTGCAACTCTTGTAGTAGTGAAAGCAGCGTTGAAGTGCATTACTTCAGCAGGATGCAGCCCGGGACTCAAGGAAAACTAAGGGGAGATTCGGAAGTATAATAAAGGCGATTTGCGACCCAAGACGGGGATTTTGTGGGGAGAACAATCATTCCAATGAACCCCCTTTTGCTCCGTTCGATTGTCCAGGCATGAAACCCCATGCAATGGATCACATTGCCTTTCCCATGAGCCCAATGGACAGAACATTGAGTCAAAGGCTAGTACCATGTTGGGGAATGCAGGTGAGTGTGTGTCATTTTGTTGTATAATGATTTCATAACATCACATGATGACATTGTAGAACATCATAGCTACACGTGATGATGTCATAAAACAAAGGGGGATTGGCCTGGTGATATGGCCCTGTGGTGTAATGACATCACGGCATCACACAATGACATCACAGGATGAGGAAGAATAGGAAGAGATTGGGTCGAGCTGGTGGGTAGGCCCTTTAAGTACGATGACATCATGGCACCACCTGATGACATCACTGAACAAGGAGAAGTGGGGTGGGTTGATGCGCTCCTCTAGTTACGATGACATCATAATATGATGACATCATAAAACAAAGAGTGGGGCTGGTCTGGTGTGATATGATGATGTGTCCTCTAGTGTGATGACATCATAACATCATAGGACAAAGAGGAGTGCGGGTTGGTCTAATGTTGTTGACCCCGCAGCATGACGACATCATAACATCACATGATAGCAGTCATAAAACAAGACATGGGGGTTCGCCTGGAGAGAGACGGTCCTATGATATGATGACATCATGATATCACATGATGACATCATAGAACAATGAAGAGTGAAGATTGGCCTGGTCCTGGAGGTATGATGACATCATAACATCCCATGATAACATCACAGAACAAGGAGGAAGCCCATAGGACTATTTCCTGTTGCCAAGGTCATCACAACCTGTTTCTAAGCAAACCACCATCTTGAAGACACAAAAACTAAGATAAAGACATTGCAGGAAGTGACATCACCAAAGAGGAAGCAGTTGGGGGCGGGAGGAGTCAAGACACATGTGCCTGAGCAACTCAACACATAATAGTTTAGAAAGAGGGGAAGATGATGCAAAACAGCGACATTGTTGCAGGAAATGATGTCATAGGACAGAGAGATGGAGAAAGATGACAACCACCAAGTGAAGGAAGAGGTGACAACCTCAGCGCAGGAAGTTGCCCCCACAGCCCACAGGAAATGGTCAGGTGACAATCAGGAAGTAACGGAAGGTAGCCTTGACCCACACACAGCCAGCATCCAGAGACACAAAACCAGAGGAGAGCAAGAGGACACCACGATGTGAACAACAACAACACAAGGTTAACACAACACAAGACAGCTGTAACCCAGAAGCCAGTCCAAGATGGCACCCAATAGGCAGCCAAGAGGAAGTGACATCGCTGAGCGGTGCAGGCAAGCACGTCCAACAGGAAGTGGCCATACAAGGCAGGAAGTGACACAACAGGAGAGAAAGGCACAGGGAGGACCGGGGTCCACTTACACCTCCGTCGGTGTGTGGGGTCTGGGCCGAGAGCACAGGTCCCAGCTCCGATACCGCCTGCCCCTCGGACTCGGACTCCTCGTCGTAAGCTTTGTAGGCGTCTTCGTACTCTGGCCCCACACTGGGAAGCTCTTCCTCCTCCTCCTCCACCGTGGGGGGCGGGCGAGGGGCTCCCTCCTGGCCCCAAGCAGGGCGGGAAGCCACAAGGTGTTAGGGGGGCACCCACACTCAGGGATCCCCATCTGACCCAGAACCCCAGAGGACAGTGGATCCTCTTTGAGGTTAAATCTGGACTTCCAAGGATTTCAGCACAGAGCAAACCTGGAGTGACATCACCACCCTTCTGACATCACATCCAATGAGGAATACCCAGGAACTCCCCCGCAATCTTCCCAGCGTCCTGAATCTACTCTGCAGCTAAAGATCTGCTCACCATTTGCTCTTGGAAAGGACGGGCAATGACCCTAGGCTCTGGCACTTAGTCCAAACTGTAAATGACTATCCAGGGCGCTAAGGCTTTATTCATTGATTGGTGGAGCTGGATGCCAGGAAAAATAATTCCCAAGGCATGTGTAACTGAGGTGTTAAAACACTCAGTGCCTAGAGAGGTCGGACCAGTGACTGATCAAGTGAGACAGATGTAATGTCCAGGATGTCAACATAGAGGAGGGGTGGGCAACCTACGACCCACGGGCTGGATCCGGCCCGGCAGCTGCTTCCGGCCCGGAGAGAAGGGCATCAGGAGCAGGGCCAAGAGGAAGGGGTGCCGCCGCTGCCGCCATCCCATCGCAGGCTCTGTGGGGCCTGTGTCGGCAGACAGGCCGGAGGAGCGGTGGCTTTGGAGTGCCTGCCATCCCTGGAGGGGATCCGGGCCTGCAGCGGGAATACTCCGCGACCTGCAGGGGCTTATCGCCCTGGCGACCCAGAAGACTTGATCGGCTTCCGGGTCGCCAGGGCGAACAGCCGCCTCAGATCGCCGACTGCTCCCCCTGCAGGCCCGGATCCCCTCCAGGGATGGCAGGCACTCCAAAGCCTGCTGACACAGGCCCCACAGAGCCCGTGATGGGATGGCGGCAGCGGCACTCCATAGCAGGGCGATCAGCTGGGGACGGCTGGGGCGAGAGCGGGCAGAGGCTTGCAGCCTCCGATCGCCTGCTGCTCTGCTCTCCTCTGCTGCGGCGGCGGCTGGGTCCGCTTTGCCATCCTCTGGGCTGGGGTCATTGGGCCATTCCATCTTGGGATCCTTCCTCTCTTCAGGATGTCAGCCTTCATCTTGGTTCGCACCTTGTCTTTTTGAATTTTATTTTAGTGGTTTTCATTATTATTTTATAATAATTTTATAATAATAATATAATAAATAATATAATAATGTTATATTATAATTTCAATATATTCTGTCTATATATATATACTATAATATAATAATTATGATATTAATACTAATAATATATGAATATTTCTTGATATATTAATATGTTAATATTAATGATGTGTAATATATAGTAAATATAGTTAATAAATAAATAAATAAATAAATAAATAATGTAGATTAGAATGTAGTTCAGACTTTAGGTGCGGCCTTCCATAATATTTTTTGGCTCTCGTGTGGCCCCTTGGGAAAAATAATTGCCCACCCCTGGCATAGAGATAAGCACACAGATCCAACTGTGCAGGATCTCGAGGCTGCTGATTCCAGGCGGCAGGGAGAACCCAAGCTAACTTGGGGGGGGGGGGGAACCCTGGTAGACTTTGCTTTAGAATTCAGCACTGTGGACAGCTCCCTTAACCTTCTGGCTCGAGCCAGGAGTGGATTCAGGGCAATGGGCCCCACCTAGAACCTGCCATTTTCTGCCCTCCTTTCAGCAGATGCCCATCTTCTTCCCCAATCTGTGGAGACAAGGCCACAGCATGGATATGTCTCCTTGCCTGTCCTTTTTGGACTAGAACTCCCAGCTAGCTGGAGAAGGGGGATCGAGGGAACTATAGTCCAATGTCAAAGCAGGGGGAGGGGGGGATTACCTCTCCGTGTGGCAAGGAGGTCTCAGGGGACAAGGCCTCTTCCCAATAAGTGGTGTCTGCATCCGGAGAGAGAGTGTAGTCCAGGTATTCATGGGGGGCCCAGGACTCCTCCGTGGGGAGCGGACCCACGTCCTTGGAGGAGCAGAAAGGTCAGGGGGGAAGACAAGGGGGCCCAATGGCAATCGTGTGAGAAAAGGATCAGGGTTGGGTTCAAGAAAGGATGAAAGAGGGGAGAAAGGAGGAAAAAGAAGAAAAGAAAAGCCGAGGAAAAAGGGAGAAGAGACACGGAGAGGAAGAAAGGTAAAGGGGGAAGAGAAGAGAGAAAAGTTAAATAGGGGAAGAAAAAAAGGGGAGAGAGGAGAAGAAGTGGGAAAAGATGGAGAAAAGAGGAGAGGGAAGGAGGAGAGAGAAAAGGAAGAAAGGGGGAAGAAATAGGAAAGGAAATGAGTAAAGGAGCGTGGAAGAATGGAGAAGGAGAGAGGGAAAGAGAAGAAATTTGAGGAAGGAGTAAGGGAAATGAGAAGAGGAAAGAAGAATAGATGAGATGGGAAGGAGTGAGGACAGTAGAAGAGGACAGATTGCAGATTGAAAGGAAAAGAAAAGGAGAATGAGTCAAGAAGAAGGAAAGAAGAGGAGTGGGAAAGAGCAGAGAGCCCAAGAGAGGAAAAAAGAAGAGACAAGGAGTGGTGAAAAAAGAGAGAAGGAAAGAAAGTAGGAGAGCAAAGGAGAGAAAAGAGAAGAAGTAAAGACAGAAGATAAAAGGAAAGGAAGAGAATAGAAGTGAGGGGAGTAAAGAGGTGAGAGAGAAGAGAAGAGAAGAAAGAAAGGGAGGAAAGATCCAAAAAAGAGAGAAAAGTGGAGGAGAAAACAGAAATGGCGCAGAAAGAAGAGAAGGAAATAAGAAGTGGAGAAGAGAAAAAGAGATGAGAAGGACAATAGAAGAGAGGAGACCATAAAATGGAGGAACGGATGTAATGGAAGGAGGGATGAGAATAAAGGGTGGCCAATGAGCCAAGATGGTTGATGTGTAGAGAAAGAAAGGATTGAGGGCGGAAGAAGGGATCATGAAAGGATTCCAACCAGATTCAACCAGGTTCAGATTCAACCGGAGAGGGGCACAGAAGGATGGATGAATTTGGAGAGAAAAGAGAAGCCAATGGAAACAGGAGAGGAGAGAGAGAGAGAAGACAACACCGTTAGTGAGTCCACACTTCTCCCTTCGTGTCTTGAAGAGAAGGGTTCCCCCTCCCAGATCATTTTCCCCCGTTTGGGGGGGACAAAGTGATCTCGGGGTAACAGGGTGTCAGCCGCCCCACCGGCGCCTTCCCAAAGGAAGGCAGAGTCCATTTACAGAGAAGGAGGTTCAAGAGAAACTGGAGCCAAAACCCAGAAGGGGTGCTTTTGAGAGGAACAGTTATCATTCGGTGTCAACCCGCAGAGGGCACCGAATCCGATCTGGATCCTGCGATGGATGTTATTCGGATCCAGTCTAGATTCCCCCAAACTCAGACTGAACTCCTTCGGAGGGTTTTAGGGCTGTTTCTCTTGACTGGGCCCCTTCCCCAGGACCCATGCTTGTGAGGAGGGGTAAACATGCACCAGAGGACATGGAAACACAGAGACATACGGATGACGGGGGCACGGATGTGACAAAGACACACAGACACAAACAGATGAGGTAGATGAGGGGTCTTGGAAGGGGTCAGAGAGGTGCCATGCCCTCTTTTTGCAGGGGGATCCCAGGCCATGACCCTACGGAGGCCTGCATCCTTCCCTCTGGCTCTACCTGCTGGTAGCTGTTGCCCCGCGGCCGGGATCCACCAACGCTGGCCTGCGCGTGTCGGCCCCCGGATCGGGGCGGGGGGCTTTTCGTGGGTTTGGAGGGCGTTGCCTTGGCGTTCTTGCCTCCGCCATTGTAGGACTTCCCGTTCCCAGGAGCTTTGGAGCTGTTCCCCCCATTTTTGGCCCCATTTTTGGCCCCGTTCTTGGCAGCGCTGGGCGCCGTGCCCATCAGCTGGCGTTTCTGGGGCGGCTTGGATTTGGGTTGGGGTTTGGCAGCAGGGGCCTTGCCCTTGGACGGTTTCTAAGTGGCGGTGAGGATGAGGATGGAGGAGGCAGTGATGAGAATGATGAAGGAGCGGTGGCGGCACACAGACAACACAGCACAAGACAAACATAGGCATGATTCCGACAACAGCAACAGCAACAACAATGGCAAACGGGGCCTGGAGGGTGTTGGCCCCACATCGATCAAACTTTTATTTTCTCCCTTTCCTTCCCATTGTGATGCATATACAATATATGGTTTGAATAAAATTGTACTAAAGGGGTATGATTAGGGCCTAAAGATGGCATCCTGAGAAATGAGGCCTGGAAAACTACAAAAAGAGGCGAACTGCTGAACTATAATTGAAAGTTGATGAGAACTGCTGACATTGATGACCAGAGACAAATGATTAACTCTTGGTGGAAAACAACATGTTTACATTACCAGAGACATGGTGGAAAACAACATGTTTACATTACCAGAGACATGGTGGAAAACAACATGTTTACATTGCCAGAGACTTTTAAGTTAAGGAAGCAAACAATGTTCCTTACGATAAGAAGGAAAACCAATGTTCAGTTAAGAAGAAAAGCCACCATCCGTCCCGAACGGATGGGAGTCATCATGTTTCAACTTCCTGTCAGTCATTTACATCTTTTTGGAGCAAATATGCTATAGAAGAGACACTTAAAGCTAGGTTGTGCAAATAACTGAACCCATTGGGACAGTTAATGCAAACAGTTATGACATTTGGCTTATGTACATGTCATGAGCTGTGAATGTTTAAAAGTTTTGCCTTATTTAATATTTACCTAACGTAATGATTAATATAAGTGTGCACCTGTACACTGTACATATTTAAGGATTACATTAGTAAAATTTCATTGTTAGCTAGCCTTCTGCACTTGCTTGTAAAATACTGTAACTTGAAGTCCACCCCAACAATTATTTTACTCAGCGTGAGCTGAAATTGTCACCCTATTTTGCAAATAGTAAAGGGGCTGAAATCCAACCTGCTCTCCGTCTCTTCTTTCGCCTGTGCTCGAATAAACTTGACAGGCAAATTTCCCCAACCTAAGAAATACTTATGGCACCCTTTTCTCCTCCTGTATTTGGCTAAAGCAGTGCTTCCCAACCTCTGTGACGCGAGAAAAGCTCTCTGCCCCCTTTCCTTCCCCCCCTCCTGCCGAACTCCTGCTGCTTGGGGGAGGAGGAGGAAGGGCTGGGCGGCGGCGAAGAAAAAGAAGAGGGTGCCGGGGTGCTGCCTCTTTTGGCCGTTTCCCCAGCCAGCCTCCAATCCACCATGACTCCCACCATGACTCTCGCCCCTCGCTCGCTGAAGCCGTGTGGAGGAGCCCCACCCACTGAAGCCCATCCACCGCTCATGCTCCTCCTCCTCTGGGTGGGAGGAGCCGAGGGAGGGGCGGGGCATGGCCCAGTCTGGCTCCCCCCTCCCCCCCCGCCTTCGGCTCTCCCACAGCTTCTCCAGCTTTGAGGGGAAAGCCAAGCCAGCATTGTCCTGGCTCTGCCACCGCTGGCTTGGCACTGCCCCCTCAAGGCTGGAGAAGCTGTGGGAGAGCTGAAGCCGAGGAGGGGCGGGGCATGGTGTGGCCTGGCTCCGCCCCTCCCCCGGCTTCAGCTCTCCCACAGTTTCTCCAGCCTTGAGGGGGCAGTGCCAAGCCAGCATTGTGCTGGCTCTGCCTCCACTGGCTTGGCACTGCCCCCTCAAGGCTGGAGAAGCTGTGGGAGAGCTGAAGCCAAGGGAGGGGCGGGGCATGGCCCAGTCTGGCTCCACCCTCTCTCCCCGGCTTCGGCTCTCCCACAGCTTCTCCAGCCTTGAGGGGAAAGCCAAGCCAGCATTGTGCTGGCTCTGCCTCCGCTGGCTTGGCAGTGCCCCTCAAGGCTGGAGAAGCTGTGGGAGAGCTGAAGATGGGAGGAAGGGGCGGGGCATGGCATGGCTCCTCCGGCTTTGGCACTCCCAGCAGCTGCTCCCAGCAGGCCACCATCCCCCAGCCGTTCTTTACTGTGTTAGAGTGTCATTTTGTGTCATTTTGGTTGGTGGTGTGCCCCCGGATTTTTGCCGCGGCTCAAAAAAGGTTGGGAAACACTGGGCTAAAGAAGCTAATAAAATGTAGGCTGGACATGGACAATGCCACTGTGGGGCGGATTGACCAACTGGCCAAACCCAAAGAAGGCTACTCTCCAATGGCTTCTTCTTCTTCCTCCTGGAGAGAAGAAAGAGGGCCATAAAGAGGGTCCTGAACTGGGCCTTTCAGGTCTATTCAACCTCTTCATCAACAGCTCAGATGATAACAATAGGCAAGCTGATCAGATTATCACAGGATACCAAATCGGGAGGGAGAACTCATACCTCAAAGGACAGGATCAAGATGCCAAAACTAGCACAGGGAGAAATGTATAGTACGACTCTTAGCAATAAGAAATCAAATGCACATATATATAGGATGGGGGATACCTGGCTTGGAAATAGTCCACGGGAAAGGGATCTAGGAGCTCAAAAGGCTATCACACTCTTGCGTTCTCCTGAGACTCATGGGTCCTTTTCTCTCTCTGACTCCAAGCCAGGAGGCCTCCGTCCTCTGTCCGTGCATTTCATTTTTTCGGAGCTCCCTTTCCGACCCCGGCAACACCCCCCCCCCCCCCCGCGCGCCACCTATAGCGCTGCTGCAAAAAAAGACAGACGAAGACCAATGAATGAGCGGGTGAATGGATGAATGGATGGAGATGGATGCACACACAAATGAGGGGGCTCTGACGCCACAACATGAGGACAGACTGCCAGGTGGAACGGACGGTTGGACAGACAGGGGCTTTTGGGGTGGAGCCTGTGTGGGCCCCTCCCCTTACCTGCTCCCCAAGAGGCCAGGAGGGGAGAGGGTCCTCCCATTCCTCCCCATTAACACCATAGTCCTCGTCCTCCTCCAGGGCCACATCCTCATAGGTGAACTGGGGAGAGCAAGAGAGTGGGTTCCCCCTTCGTAACAACCTGTCTCACTACACTTCTAAAAGTAACCTTTCTTTTTCTCCAAGCTTGGAAACGCGCAATTACAACTTCCATCATCCCCTGGGCAACACACCCTAATGGGAGTATTCTGGGAGCTGTAGTCCTGGACTTGGATTTTATGGCTACTTCAGGGGTGGAATGTAATGGTAAGCAAAGTAAGCGCCCGCCTAGTGCGCCACGTGGTCAGGGGCGCATCCGGCCGCCAGGTTCTGCATATGCGCCATTGCTGCGGCGGGACTCCAGCTGGAGCAGGCACAGAGGCGGATCCACGGGCCAGCGCAGTGCGGAGGCGGGGTTTCTGGCATGCGTGGAAGGCGGAGGCCCTTTGCGCATACTGGGGGCTCCGCCTCTGCGCTGCGCCTGCTTGTGGCTATGCCTTCACGCCTGCTGGAGCAGGCACAGAGGCAGAGTTGCGGGCTGGCACAGTGCAGAGGCGGAGCCCCCAGCACGCGCGGAGGGCCTCCACGCATGCCAGAAACCTGGCCTCCGCAACGCGCCGTCCCGTGGCTCCGCCTCTGCGCCTTCTGGAGTGGAGGCGGAGTCACGGGTTTGAGGGGGACGCCAAAATAATTTTCGCCTACCATTTAAAATTACCTAGGTCCACCTCTGGGCTACTTCCAGGTAGAGTTACCTGTCCCCGAGAGATCTGTGGACATCTAGTGGATTACAACTCCCATCATCCTGTGTCCAGCACAGCCATTGCAGACACCCTATGGGAGGACTCTGGGAGCTGTATTCCTGCACCTGACTGTTACAGTTCCTTCCAGGTAGATTACCTGTGGGTTGAATTGTATGGTAACTTCCAAGTTGAGTTACCTATGCAGTTCGTGTTGCCTTCTCATCCTAAGAGAGACAAGGACCCCTAATGGGCTTTGTGTCATTACAACTCCCATCATTTCCCACTTCCTACTCTTAAAAGAGACTCAAAGTGACTCAAAACACAACATGGTGACCTTCAAGATCAGTTTTACAAGAGCTTTCATGAATACAAATCCCATGTTCAGACATCCCTCCATATCCACTGATTCTGCATCCATGGACTCAACCACCCACAGCTTGAAAATATATGATTTTGCCATTTTATATACGGGACACCACTAAATAGGGTGGAGCTTGATCAGCCATGGATTTCAGTATCCACAGCTGTCCATGTCCTGAATCAAGCTCCAGCCGATAGCAAGTGTCCAAGGTATTTACCTAATTCTTTCCTCTTCCTTTCTTCTTAGTGGCTTCTTGGGGTGCATCTGCACTGTAGACTTAATGCAGTTTGAGACCACCTTAACTTCTCTGTCTCGATGCTATGGGATCCTGGGAGCTGCAGTTACACGCGATTAGCATTGAGCCTTGGGTTTAAAACTGACCCAAGCTGCATTCATTCTGCAGTGCAGATGCACCTTCAGAAAGCTGAGGCCCCTTCCACACACGGACATGGACATGGATACTGAAATCCATGGATGATCACGTTCAACTGGATTATATGTCAGTGTGGACTCAGATATTCCAGTTCAAACCAGATATTGTGGATTATCTGCCTTGATATTCTGGGTTATATGGCTGTGTGATATAAATTATTATTATTATTATTGACAATAACATATAACTAATACAAACAATGCAACCATATTTTTTGGTGTTGACAAGGGGACTTCGCTGGAGTTCTAGACATCGCAAAGGGGGTGGGCCAGGTGAAGCCACGGGGAACTATGTCTCCCACCCGCTGCCTCCTCACCTGGCTGGGCCTCTGCTGGGCCTCCTGGGCCTGGGGCCGGTGGGAGTCCCCTTCGCACTCAGGGCTGTGGCGCTCGCAGTAGTCGAAGGCGGCCTGGGGGCTGGAGGAAATCAGCAGCTGCTGGATGTCGCCCTGCGAGGAGGAAACAAGAGCTCACGCAAGCCCACAGTGGGATGGAGCAGCTCAAGGCAATTCCAGGCAGCATCCATAGGAGTGTCTAGATGAGGCATGAGCCAACTTCAGCCCTCCCTCCAAGTGTTGTGGACTTCAACTCCTACAATTCCTAACAGCTGGTAGGAATTGGCCCATGCCTGGTCTAGACCAAGTTGGCCCATGCCTGGTCTAGATCAAAGCCACCAGTCCATGGAGTTGTCAGTTGATGAGGTACTAGCCCTTTTTGGCAAAGAAGGCTAAAGACCTTGTAAAACTACAACTCCCTGGTGTTCCATAGAGTCATGGCAATTCAAGTACCGGGAATGTGGCACAGCTGGCTGGGTGTCAGCTGCATAAGATCTCTACTGACCAGAAGGTCATGAGTTCGAGGCCTGCCCGGGTCGAGGTGGGCTCTTGACCTATTGTGTAGCCTGTTGCCGACCTTTGCAACCCGAAAGACAGTTGCATCTGTCAAGTAGGAAATTAAGGTACCACTTAGTGGGGAGGCTTAATTTAACTGATTTACGAGGCCATAAAAAGATCTCCAGAAAACACGCTGAGGAATGAAGGAGTGCGACAGCTCCCCCTGGTGGCCAGATGTTAAATTACCTCTGTCTGTCTTGTGTGTTTGTGTGTCTAAATGTAATGTGTACATTGCAATCCGCCCTGAGTCCCCTGTGGGGTGAGAAGGGCGGAATAGAAATGAAGTAAATAAATAAATAAGAGGGTCGCCAAACATCCCCTTGGAGG
Organism: Anolis apletophallus; assembly: GCA_030556195.1. NCBI lineage: Eukaryota > Metazoa > Chordata > Lepidosauria > Squamata > Anolidae > Anolis > Anolis apletophallus. The sequence continues at coordinate 216,097,949 of JARBWK010000001.1, forward strand.
GCACATCCGGCCTACGGGCCATATGTCGTGCAGATCTGCCATAGACAAATACCCACCACCATAATGGACACGACTCAATGCTGTGGGATCCTGGGAGTTGTGGTTTTGCAAGGTCCTTAGCATGCCCTAAAGAGGGCCGGTCCGATCCTGAAGGGAGGCCTACCTCGAAGACCTCTTGGTCCAGGATGCGTGTCCCGAAGACGGTGATGCCGCGGGTGTCGATGGCCGGGTGGCTCCCCCGGGGCAAGGGCCGCGTCACCTTCTTCTTGCAGTCCAGGATCAGGGTCACCTGCTTCTTGCTCACGCTCAGGGCCACCCGGTGCCACCTACGTAGGCGGAGGAAGGAAGGAAGGAAGGAAGGAAGGAAGGAAGGAAGGAAGGAAGGAAGGAAGGAAGGAAGGAGAGAGAGAGGTGGGCAACAAGCTTAGCCTGGATCCACCCAGGCCTCTCTCTACAAGATCTCAGAGAAGAAGGTCTTCTTTGTGGCCCTCATGGGTCACCTACACAGGAGTTATGGCCATTTGTGGTCCCATTCTATTCTCCTTTCCTAGAGTTGGAAAGGGCACCCAAAGGTCATCCAGTCCAACCTCCTTCTGATACCTCCCAACAGATGGCCAGCCAACCTCTGCTAAACAACATATGCACATTATTTTCCCCCTTTTTTCATAGTTAGAAGAGGCCCCCAAGGGTCATCCAACCCCTCCCGACAGATGGCCATCCACTTTCTGCTCTAAGGATGCTCCACCCTGGTGGCAAGTAAAGACCATTTCATTTAGAGATCATTTTAATGACCACTTGGTTGCAAGGAGACTTTTTTGATTGAGAATGCCACTAGAGCAGGGGTGCCCACACTTTTTCAGCATGCGAACTAATTATAATAAAACCAAGTCAGAAAGATCTACCTACCTCCTCAAGGATGGAGAGGGAGGGGGGGGAGGGGGGGCTTGGTGCAGCCTGGCTCGCCCTCTCTGGCTTCAGCTCTACCAGCAGCTTCTCCAGGCTTGAGGATGGCAGTGCCAAGCCAGATTTGTGCTAGCTATGCCACCACTGGCTTGGCATTGCCATCCTCAAGCCTGGAGAAGCTGCTGGTAGAGCGGAAGCCAAAGGGGGGCGGAGCCAGGCTGTGTCAAGCCCTGCCCCCTCTGGCTTTGGAGCGCTTAGCAGCTTCTCCAGGCTTGAGGATGGCAATTCCAAGCCAGTGGTGGCATAGCTAGCACAAGCCTGGCGAAGCTGCTGGTAGAGCGGAAGCCAGAAGGGGGGCGGAGCCAGGCTGTGCCAAGCCCCGCCCCATCCCCGCTATCGTTGGAGCATCCAGCCGCGTCTCCAGGCTTGAGGATGGCAATGCCAAGCCAGCCTTGTGCTAGCTATGTCACCACTGGCTTGGCATTGCCATCCTCAAGCCTGGAGAAGCTGCTGGGAATGCCGAAGCCGGGGGAGGGGGCGAGGCTTGGTGCGGCCTGGCTCCGCCCCCCTCTGAGAAGTCAATCCGGCTGGGATTGACTTCTTGGGTAGCCCTGCACTAGAGGAACCAGAGATAGGGAATCCACCTCAGGTTTTAGTCCGAACTGTCTGTCAGACAAACCCAGAGGCTCCGGACCGCCAATATGGGCTCAGCACCTTGGAGAGCACCCCTGAGTCTCCAAAGTGGGGGCAAAACATTAAAACAAGCCCATGCACGTTGCAAGGTCAGCTGGCACCCAGCAGTGAACCCACTAGAAATGCATGCACATGGCCTTTGGAAAGGCGCATTGAGAAGGGGACACGCTGGAAAGGCTCACCAAGAACAGGAATGCACTTGTTCAAAAAAGGACCAGACTGTAAACCCTGCATTGGCTTGCCGGTTGCTTGGGAGTTCTAGGTGCTTGAGTGGTGGTTAACAGAGAGTTTACTGCATTCCCTTTTGGAGACTGAAGTGTGATCGTCTTGGGCCTTTTTATGCTTCCGATTTGAGAATTTAGCTGCTGCTGATAAGGGGCCTATCTACACTGATCACTTAACCCAGTTTCAAACCAGCATGGACGAAAGTGGTTTTGCTATGCATAGGATTATATAGGAAATTCTGGACTTTCACCCGCTTTCCTGGTCCTTCATTGTCTGGCAACCACAGCCTGGCTCTGGCTTTGAACTGCATTAAATGCCCAGTGTGGATGGAGACAAGGGGCGTGGCTACGATCCCTATGCAACAGTGGGGATCCCAAGGGCCTTTGCCAACAGGCAGCGTGGCTTCTGCCCAAAGGGAGGGGTGCCCAAAGGCCTCTCCAGGGCGACGCATGGAAAGAATGCCCAGCCTTATACCTTCTCCCGGCTGGAAAACAGCTGACCAAATGTCTGGAATAGGAATAACAGAGCGGCCTGGAGTGTTTATGGAGAAATATATGGGGTTTTCACTCCGCCTGAGACTTGGAAGGGAATCCTCTGCTGTCCCTTTCCCCCAGATGCCTTGAAAGCATCCCGGTTGCTTTCCTCTCCTTCGCAAGACTTTGCAAGGCCTGTGAGGGATGGCTAGTGTGAGCCCTGCCCCACATTCAAGCCCCTTCGTTGCCCCACGTTCTGGATGCTTAAAGCTACATCCCCCCATTATTTCCCTATTTTTTCCTCCATTGCTAGCAAAGAGCATCCTGAACTCTTGCAACAATGGAATTAAACCAAACTTGGCATATTGAACTCTCATTACCAACAGAAAGTATTGAAAGGGTTTGCTTGGGAATTGACCTTGAGTTTGGAGGTTGTAGTTCACCTACACCCAGAGAGCACTGTGGACTCAAACAATGTTATGATATGTTGTTGTTTGTTTTCTATCCAGAATCACAATGTTGGAAGGAGGCTCACCACTGTAAGGTCCCTAAAACAGGCATGGGAAAACTTCGGCCCTCTGGGTGCTTTGGACTTCAGCTCCCACCATTCCTAACAGCCTGAGGCTCTTCCCTGCTTAAGTGGCTGAGGGGGGAAAAGGAAACGGGCCTGAGGCTGCTAGGAATGGTGGGAGTTGGAGTCCAAAACACCCAGAAGATCCAAGTTTGCCCATGCCAGCTTTCAACAGAGACCTCTTCCCCTTCGCACCCTTTCTTCCCCCTCCTGCCAAACACTTTTTCTTCTCCCCTCGGGCTCCCTTCTTCCCAGCCTCGCTCTGCTCGCTTTGCTTCGCTTTGCTTATGCTGCCGCTTCTGCCGCCATTTTGATCCGAGGGGGCAGCGAGACCGTGTTCAGAAGGGGAGGGGGGAGGGAGGAAGACGTGACCTGTGTGGACACTACTGCGCAGACCCGCCCCACGTCTTCCTCCCTCTCCCCTCCCCTCCTGAACATGCTCACACTCAGATCTAATGGGTGATAGACTACTTTGTGAGGTGATGGACTCTCCTTCTTTGGAGGTATTTAAATGGAGGTTGGGTGGACCTCTCAAAGGACTATTTCAGTTGGCAGAAAGAGGCTGGACTACATGACCTTTGGGGGTCCCTTCTAACTCTAATGGGTGATGGATTGCTTTGGGAGGCGATGGACTCTCCTTCTGTGGAGGTCTTTAAATGGAGGTTAGATGGACCTCTCAAAGAATGACTCCGGTTGGCAGAAAGGGGCTGGTCTAGATGACCCTCATGATCCCTTCCAACTGTAATGAGTGAAGGTCTACTTTGGGAGGTGATGGACTCTTCTTCTTTGAGGTCTTCAAATGGAGGTTGGGTGGACCTCTCAAAGGACGACTTTGAGTGGGCAGAATGGGGCTGGACTAGATGGCTTTTGGGGGTCCCTTCCAACTCTTGGGACTGCTTGGGAAGGCCATGGACACTCCTTCTTTGGAGGCTTTTAAACGGAGGTTGGGTGGACCTCTCAAAGAACTTCAGTTGGCAGGATGGGCTGGACTAGATGGCCTTTGGGGGACCCTCCGGTGTGTTGGCAGGGCAGCAATGCAGAGCAAGGTGGAAGGGGAGAGTGCCCACTCACTTGCCATCGGCCAGGTTGACTCCCTTGAAGATGGGGTATTCCTCGGGGGCCGGGCGCCCGCTTTGGTCCTCGTAGAGGAAGACCGGGGAGCGCCCCAGTTCCAGGCCCAGCTGCTGGATCCCGTCCTGGTTGTAGATGGAGAGCAGGAAGGCCTGCAGGCCCGCCTTGGGCTTCACCAGCGCCATCAGGGAGAAGTCCTCCGGGAATTTGCCTATGCGGGGGGGGAGAAAGTAGGTGACATGGCCATGAATGAGAAGATCCATCTGCTCTCTTCATTCCATATGCTAGAGCTAGAGAAGGCTCACAGTTAACCCAAGGCAGCCATGAGAATTGGGAGATGCCATCATCACCACCATTGGCACCACAATAGACTCTCAGTATATGCCACACAGGAAAATACAACACATCCATAATCCACAGAACAGAGCCCCCTTCTACACTGTCATATAATCTAGGTTATCAAAACAGATAATCCACATTATACTAGAATATGAGTCTACACGGACATAAAATCCAAAGCAGATAATCTGGATTTTACATGGCAGTGTAGAAGGGCCCAGATTTACCTTTAGTGCGCCAACCCAATGGAAACAAAATATGAGGTGCAAGCTTTGAAAGCTCCACTGGCTTTTTCTTCATCTGGAATTAGAAATCTAAATACATTACCTAAGACAGGGGTGCCCACACTTTTTCTGCATGCAAGCTACTTAGAGTCAGAAAGATCTACCTACCTCCTCAAGGCTGGGGAGGGGAGGGGAGGGGGCGGGGCTTGGCGCAGCCTGGCCACACCCCTAGAGCTGAAGCCAAAGGGGCGGCCACCAAGCCCATCCCCTCCCTCTGGCTTTGGGCCCCCCAATGCCAAGTGACATCCCCCAGCTCTGGCCTTTGGTAGCTCCCAGCAGCTTCTCCAGGCAGCTTGGCTTGAGGGTGGCAATGCCAAGTGACATAGCTAGCACAAGGCCGGCTTGGCACAGCCATCCTCAAGCCGGGAGAAGCTGCTGGTAGCGCGGAAGTCAGAAGGGGGGAGCCAGGCCGTGCCAAGCCCTGCCCCCTCCCCCTCTGGCTTTGGAGCTCCCAGCAGCTTCTCCAGGCTTGAGGGTGGCAATGCCAAGTGACATAGCTAGCACAAGGCCGGCTTGGCACAGCCATCCTCAAGCCTGGAGAAGCTGCCGGTAGCGCGGAAGTCAGAAGGGGGGAGCCAGGCCGTGCCAAGCCCCGCCCCCCCCCCCCTCTGGCTTTGGGAGCTCCCAGCAGCTTCTCCAGGCTTGAGGGTGGCAATGCCAAGTGACATAGCTAGCACAAGGCCGGCTTGGCACAGCCATCCTCAAGCCTGGAGAAGCTGCCGGTAGCGCGGGGAGTCAGAAGGGGGAGCCAGGCTTGAGGGTGGCAATGCCAAGCCCTGCCCCTCCCCCTCTGGCTTTGGAGCTCCCCAGCAGCTTCTCCAGGCTTGAGGGTGGCAATGCCAAGTGACATAGCTAGCACAAGGCCGGCTTGGCACAGCCATCCTCAAGCCTGGAGAAGCTGCCGGTAGCGCGGAAGTCAGAAGGGGGAGCCAGGCCGTGCCAAGCCCTGCCCCTCCCCTCTGGCTTTGGAGCTCCCAGCAGCTTCTCCAGGCTTGAGGGTGGCAATGCCAAGTGACATAGCTAGCACAAGGCCGGCACAGCATCAGCCATCCTCAAGCCTGGAGAAGCTGCCCCCCCCCCTCTGGCTTTGCGCTCCCAGAAGCTCAGAGGCTTGGGGAGCCAGGCCATAGTGCCAAGCCCTGCCCCTCCCCCTCTGGCTTTGGAGCCAGGCCCAGCAGCTTTGGAGCTCCAGGCTTGAGGGTGGCAATGCCAAGTGACATAGCTAGCACAAGGCCGGCTTGGCACAGCCATCCTCAAGCCTGGAGAAGCTGCCGGTAGAGCGGAAGCCAGGGTAGGGGTGGAGCCAGGCCGCGCCACGCCCTGCCCCCTCCCCTCTGGCTTTGGAGCTCCCAGCAGCTTCTCCAGGCTTGAGGGTGGCAATGCCAAGTGACATAGCTAGCACAAGGCCGGCTTGGCACAGCCATCCTCAAGCCTGGAGAAGCTGCCGGTAGCGCGGAAGTCAGAAGGGGGGAGCCAGGCCGTGCCAAGCCCTGCCCCCTCCCCCTCTGGCTTTGGAGCTCCCAGCAGCTTCTCCAGGCTTGAGGGTGGCAATGCCAAGTGACATAGCTAGCACAAGGCCGGCTTGGCACAGCCATCCTCAAGCCTGGAGAAGCTGCCGGTAGCGCAGAAGTCAGAAGGGGGAGCCAGGCCGTGCCAAGCCCTGCCCCCTCCCCTCTGGCTTTGGAGCTCCCAGCAGCTTCTCCAGGCTTGAGGGTGGCAATGCCAAGTGACATAGCTAGCACAAGGCCGGCTTGGCACAGCCATCCTCAAGCCTGGAGAAGCTGCCGGTAGGCGGAATGTCAGACATAGGGAGCCAGGCCGTGCCAAGCCCCTGCCCCTCCCTCTGGCTTTGGAGCTCCCAGCAGCTTCTCCAGGCTTGAGGGTGGCAATGCCAAGTGACATAGCTAGCACAAGGCCGGCTTGGCACAGCCATCCTCAAGCCTGGAGAAGCTGCCGGTAGCGCAGAAGTCAGAAGGGGGGAGCCAGGCCGTGCCAAGCCCTGCCCCCTCCCCCTCTGACTTTGGAGCTCCCAGCAGCTTCTCCAGGCTTGAGGGTGGCAATGCCAAGTGACATAGCTAGCACAAGGCCGGCTTGGCACAGCCATCTTCAAGCCTGGAGAAGCTGCCGGTAGCGCAGAAGTCAGAAGGGGGAGCCAGGCCGTGCCAAGCCCTGCCCCCCCTCCCTCTGGCTTTGGAGCTCCCAGCAGCTTCTCCAGGCTTGAGGGTGGCAATGCCAAGTGACATAGCTAGCACAAGGCCGGCTTGGCACAGCCATCTTCAAGCCTGGAGAAGCTGCCGGTAGCGCGGAAGTCAGAAGGGGGAAGCCAGGCCGTGCCAAGCCCTGCCCCCTCCCCCTCTGGCTTTGGAGCTCCCAGCAGCTTCTCCAGGCTTGAGGGTGGCAATGCCAAAACAGTGGTGGCATAGCTAGCACAAGGCTGGCTTGACCCTGCCCTCCTCAAGGCTGGAGCAGCTGCTGGGAGTGTCGAAGTGGGGAAGGGGCGGGTCTTGGCACGGCCTGGCTCCACCCCCCTCTGAGAAGCAGCTGGGATCGACCTCCTTCGGTCCCGGGATCGACTGGTCGATCGCGATCGACTTCCTGGGCAGTCCTGACCTAAGCTCTAAGTGGTGTCTCAGGTGAATTCCTTTGCAATGAATCATCATCATCATCCTCATCTCTGGCAAATCTAAACTCATGGAAAGAGAGTGAGATATGGGGTTTTCAGGCCCCAAATCCAGACCCATCAGGAGGGCTTGGACAGTGTCTTCCTTTACAGCAGAAGGGGGTTGGTCTGGATGGCCCTTGGGGGTCCCTTCCTGCTCTAGGATCCCATGAGTCTCATGACCATGATGGTGCCTGATCTGTTGGGGTCTCCCTTTGGCCCTGCCCCAAGGCCCACCTGGGAAGAGTTGTCAGGAGGACTTGGACTGTGTCTGTCTTTACGCTGAAGGAGATTGGTCTGGATGTCCTTGGGGAGTCCCTTCCAGCTCTAGGATATGATAAGTCTCATGATCATGACGATAATGAGGATGATGTTGATGACAACAACAACAGCAATGCCAGATCTATCTTTATGCTGAAAGAGATTGGTCTGGATGTCCTCTGGGAGTCCCTTCCACCCCTAGGATCCTATAAGTCTCATGAGGATGATGATGACAACGACGACAACAACAACAACAATGCCATATCTATTGGGGTCTTCCTTTGGCCCACTTGGGAAGAGCTGCCAGAAGGGCTTGGATTGTATCATGGCCAAAGGAGGTTAGACTGGATGGCCCTTTGGGGTCCCTTCCCTCCTAGGATCCCATGAGTCTCCAGAATCGCAGTGGTGCTTGAGTGGTGGAGGGTCTCCCCATGGCCCACCTGGGAAGAGCTGCCGCGTGGGGGCGCTGATCTGGGCCTGGCGGGTGACACGGAAGGCCACATCAGGCCCCGATCCGGAACGGCGCTTGGGGCAGAGGCCGGCCACTTTGCGCACTCCTTCGGGCTGCTTCTGGAACTGGAGGGCCTTCAGGACGTCCACCGGGTCTCCTGCGGAAAGAGGGAAGAAGAAGAGGGTTAGGACTTAAACATGGACAGGTCTACAAGGGGGGCATACGGCTTGAGGGCGAGCCCACTATGTGATACAGCAGCAGAAAAGCTCAGCGTGACTCTGGGTCACATCCATAGGAAGATAGTGCCTGGATCAATGAAAGTCACAGCGGCCCTCAATCCTTCTGCTTTGGTCAGACCGTCTCACCTGGAATACTAATAAGAACCTCGTGTCCAGTTCTGGGCAAAGCCATCTAAAAAGTGGATATTGACCTGTCCAGAGGGGGACAACCCAAGGTCTGGCAGCCAAGCCCTATGAGGAGCAGCTGAGGGACCAGAGGCTGAGTGGCCATCTGTCAGGAGGGCTTTGGTGGTGACTTTTAGGGAAAACTGTGTGGGTGGGACCAGATGGCCTCTGAGGTCTCTTGCAATCCTAGGGTTGGTGAGCTACACATTAAATCTATATACCTATATAAGGTACCACATGGCCCCTTCCTTCCTTCCTTCCTTCTTTCCCTCCCTCCCTCCCCTCCTGCCTTTTTCCCTTTCCTTTCTCTTCCTTCCTTCCTTTCCCTTTCCTTTCCTCTTCCCCTCAAATATATACCCCTTCATCTTCCCCGTGACACCACAAAGGGCCACTTCACCTACCCACAGCCTTTGTGGGACACATGGACAAACACACACACACACAACATACTTTGATTTTTATATATAAAGGCCAACATTATTTTAAATTATTATATTAATATTATATGTATAATAACAATAAGTTATTATTTGTTATTTTTTTACTGACACAAAAACCCAGTAAGTCACAGCAAACAAGATGTATATGCTGTATTTTGTATCACAAAATTACAAGTCGAACACTTCCCAAGCATCTAGGACTGTGTGATGTATGTTGTTGTTGTTCTTATTATTATTTGGGAAGACACACACTCTCTTTGCCAGAGAAGACCTTGCAAAACTACAACTCCCAGGACCGCATCACTTGACTTGACCCGTGGCATTTCAAGTGGGGTCAATCTGCACTAATTCCACAGTGTAGTAGATGCACCCTATGACTCAAACGCAACTTCAAGGCATGCAACAACAACAACAACAACAACAACAACAAGGGAGTTGGTTTCTCACCCAGTCAATGTTAAACTACAAAGACTTTTTAGCAGAAACTGATTGTTATCATAGAGCTCATTGGGTGTTGGTTGATGTTTTGTTTTTATATTTTGTTATAATGCCGTTGTTTTATTCTGTTCTATGTTTCCATTATATATATGTTAATGTACTATTTTATTATGTTGTTTGGGCTCATCCCATGTAAGCCACTCCAAGTCCCTTTGGGGAGATGGAGGCGGGGTATAAACAGAAAGTTATTATTATTATTTTACTGACACAAAAATACAGTATGTCACAGCAAACGAGATCTCTAAACTATCTATTCCGTGAGCTGCTTTTTGCTGACGATGCTGCCCTTGTTGCCCATTCAGAAGCAGCTCTGCAGCGCCTAACATCCTGCTTTGCAACAGCTGCAGAGTTGTTTGGGCTGGAAGTCAACCTGAAGAAAAGGGAAGTTCTCTACCAGCCCACACCACAGGAAGAACACCATCATCCCCATGTCAGCATAGGCAAATCTGTGCTCAAGTCCGTTCAGCAGTTCACCTACCTGGGAAGCATCATCTCTTCAGACGCCAAGATTGATAAAGAGATAGATCACAGATTATCAAAGGCATTTGGAAGGCTTCACAAAAGAGTCTGGAGCAACAAGCACCTGAGGCAAAGCACCAAAATCAGTGTGTACAGAGCTATCGTACTGTCTATTCTCCTCTATGGGTCACCTATCGCCAACACCTACGACTCCTCGAACGCTTTCATCAGCGCTGTCTTCCACAATCCTAAATATACACTGGACCGACTATGTGACGAATGTTGCTGTCCTTGAGCAAGCAGGGATCACTAGCATTGAGGCCATGCTAGGGTTGCCATTTTTTGATATAAGAAATAAGGGACATTTACGGGATTTTTCACAAAAATAAGGGACACTTCATTAAAAACTTGAAACTCGAACATTAGGTAGAAATAGTTTTATTAACAGAATAAGATCATGATTGAAACTCACAAAAAAACCTGACTTACACCCTCTTAACAGTACATGGTATGTTTCTGCATGCTTTGCCATGCAGAAAAAACATTATTAGAACTACCTAATTTTCTCCATCTGTATTTAGTACTTGACTTTGCTGACTTTAAAAGTGCAGTGTCTAAACATTAAAATAAAATAAATTTTATAAGACAGGACATCTTCATGATTATTATGTCAATAGTTAATGATATAGTATAGTATGGGATACACAGCATTGTATAGTATTGGGATGCACAGCTAGGCCTATTTTAAGAGTAACTCTCAAGCAACCAGAAACTATCTTTATCCAACATGATCCAACATTCCCCTTGGGTAACGGTTAATTAGTCTACTGTACTTTGAAAAAGTCCTGTATCGCCTCTTCCTTCCAACGGGGACGCAGGCAGGCACACACTTGCAAGCGCGCGACTCTCAGCCTGCCCTGCGAGTTGGAATCCCCGGGCAGGCATTGCCGTGGAAACCACAGCGTACACCTTCTTCTGGTCAACCCCACCCAGTCCTGTCCTGCTAGTCAAAAATAAGGGACAGGGCCTGAAAATAAGGGACACAACTTTTAGGGCCAAAATAAGGGACGTCCCTTAGAAGAAGGGACATATGGCAACTCTAGGCCATGCTATTGATAACACAGCTCCGTTGGGCAGGACACGTCTCCAGGATGGAGGACCTCCGCCTCCCAAAGATAGTACTCTATGGTGAACTCGCCACGGGTCAGCGCAAGAGAGGCGCCCCTAAAAAGAGATATAAGGACTCCCTGAAACAACATCTCAGGCTCGGCCAGGTTGATCACCAACAATGGTCCACCCTGGCCTCACATCAGGAGGCGTGGAGTCGCACTATCCACAATGCTGTGGCCTCTTTTGAGAAGACATGTCGAACGGGTCTCGAAGAGAAACGACAACGCAAAAAGAATTTCAACTTGGAAACATCACCCAAGGAGACTTTCTGCTGTGCTTTCTGCAACTGAACTTGCCTATCTCAGATTGGCCTTTTTAGTCATCAACGCGCTTGTAGGAAGCGTGGGATGAGTCCTTCCTAAGAATCTTCATTCGCGAAGTAATGCCGAGAGATTATTATTATTATTTTACTGACACAAAAATACAGTATGTCACAGCAAACGAGATCTATACGCTGGATTTCGTATCACAAAATCAGAAGTCGAACACTTCCCAAGCATCTAGGATTGTGTGATTTTTAAATTATTATTATTATTATTATTATTTTACATTTACATTTAATCCGCCAGACACTGATGCCTGAATGCAGCCAGCAGGGTTTCAAGGCAACACCTGAGACCCATTTGCTGCCTCCATTGCTGCTGCTGCTGCTGCGGCTGCTGCTTTTCCGCTTTCCTTTTCTGAAAAGCGAAGCAGGTCCAGATTAAGATCAGAATGGGAAACCTTAGAGCAGCCTCCACGCAGGAAAGGCTCCTGAAAAGAAAGGGAAGGCTCCAGGCCTTTAATTACGGTGGCAGAGTCTAATGGTTCTCACTACTTGTTAGGAACCACTTTGTGCTTCATGTTTATACTTTGCAGGTTATAAATAGCAATTTCTGCTGTTTTTAGAATCATGAGCAGCTCTGAGTCTCAGGTGAAAGAAGGTAGAGGGATATATGTTGTGGCTGTTATTGTTGCTGTAGCTGTTGTTATTCAAAGCTCCTTGGCGTAGACCACCTGGCTGGGGTCTCGAGTGTCCTTACCTCGAGGCCATAAAGAAGAAGAGGACTTGGAGAGCCATCCGGCTAAAGCTTCCTGGACTACAGCTTCAGAGAGACTGTAAAGCAGTGGTTCCCAAAGTGGGCGGTACCACCCCCTGGTGGGCGGTGGGGTGCTACAAGGGGGCGCTGGGAGGCTCAGGAGAATTTGGGGGGTGCTGAACCCCTGTAAGGGGGCAGTGGCGTGAGCCAGGCTTGCTTGCGACTTGCAGGGTCGTGCGCTTGCGAGGACATCCCAATTGGAAGAAAGAGGCGATACACAGGACAGCGCCGTGGGCGGGGTTGACGAGAGGAAGGAGACGCGTGCTGCTGTTTCCACTGTATGGCAAAAGTAAGACTAGGATTCCAACAAAATACCAACCTCCTAAGACCCATAATGCACCATTGAAGCCCTCCTGAAAGCTGCACAGAGTTGGAAGAGACCCCACGGGCCATCTGGTCCAACCCTCTTCTGCCACAACCAAAGCACTCCCGACAGATTCCGATCCAAACTCTTATTTCAATCCCCTTCTCCTCCAAGACAGTTCATCTCATCTGCTATGAGACCGCTCCTGTAATCAAGTGGTGGCAGCACCTGCTTTGGAAGACTGGGTGGCCATCAGTTGGGGATGCTTTGAGGGTGCCTTTCCTGCCTATTGGCGGAGAGAAGGGGGCTGGATTGGGCGGCCTTTGGAGGTCCCTTCTATGGCCAAGGAGGCCATGGAATGAACCAAACCAGGAGCCTGAAGGTCTCTTTTAAAGAGCCCCCGAGAGACCCATGTCCCTTTCCCACAGAGGCTTGCAATTGGGGAGACGGTCAAGGCAATGGCGACGCGAGGAGAGAGGAGCTTGCGCTCTCCTTTCCCCAAAAGGCCTCCTCCAAAGTGGAAACGCAGAAGGAAGGCGAGACCCGGGTGCAAAGAGCTGCCAAGGCAAGGTCAGGCCCATCTCCCCCACCCCCCTCTCTCTCTCTGCCAAGGCAAGCCTGACTGGGAAACCCATTTGCAAAGGCTGAGAGCAGCCAAGGCGGGAGGTCTGGCCAAGTGGGGCAAGGCAAAGGCAAGGCAGAGGGGGCCCCCAAGGGCAGGCAGAGGGCAAAGGGGGAAGGAGGTGCCTACACACATATAGTCCCCCCAAAGGCCTCCAAAGGGGACCAGAGAGAGGGAGGCCCCAAAGGGAAAACCCACTGAGACCCATTCCTGGTGGAGATAGACCCCAACATACACCCCAAGGCGGATCTCAAATGCCTCCCCTGGACAGATGCACTCTCTCCCTCCTGCTTCTGTTTTCCATCTTCTTCCTCTCTCTCCTTCTCTTCCTCCACTTCTTTTTTCTCCTCTTTCTTTTCCTGCCTCCATCAACTCTCGCCTTTCTTCTCTTCCTCTTCCCCACCTGTTTTCCATCTTTCTTCTCTCCTCCTCCTCTTCCTCTATTTCTCCCTCCTCCTTCTCCCCTTTCTTCTCTTCCTCCTCCTCTATCTGTTTTCCATCTTCCTTCTTTCCTCCTCCTCTTCCTCTACTTCTTCCTCCTCCTTCTCTTTTCCTTCCTCTCCTTCTCCTCTTTTTTCTCTTCCTCCTCTCGCTCGTCCTCTTTTCCACCTTCCTTCTGGGCTTCCACCTTCCCCCCTTCTTCCTCTACTTCCACCTCCTTTCTGCTTTCCTCATATTCCACGTCTTCCTCCTGCAACTTTCCATCTTCATTCTATTCTTCCACCCTCTCCTCCTGTTTTCAACCTTCTTCCACCTGGACTTCCACCTTCCTCCCCTCCTACTCTACTTCCCCCTCATTTTCCACTTCTTTCTTCTCTTCTTCCACCTCTCCTCTTTCTTTTCTCCTCCCTTCCTCCTCTTCCTCTACCTCTACTTTTCATCCTTTCTGCCATCTTCCTCTTCCTCCACCTCCTCCTGCTTCCCCCCTTCTTTTTCTTCCCCTTCTTTCTCCTCCACCTGTTTTCCATCTTCCTCTTCTTCCTCCTCTTCTTCTTGTGCCAGAGATCCAAATTGCAACCCCATCTGCTTGCGATTCCTTCTCCAAAAAGACGGAGAAGATGACTTTCCCAGACTCTCCTGGCCGCCTCTCCCTTTTGTCTAGAAGGCAAAGCTATTTATTGGGGGGGAGGAAGGAAGGACTCCTTCTTCTTGCTCTGCGCTGTTGTTCTCCTCCTTCGAGGCATTTCTGACTCATGGCAAAGTCATCCTGGGATTGTGTGTCTCTGCCATTGCAGAACGGGGGCTGGGCTGGATGGCCTTCGGGGTCCCCTTCCCAACTCTGTGGCGTTTTGGTGACATGGCAGCCACTTGGAAATCTCTGGAGCAAAAATTGTTTTCTGCCGCTCCAGAGATTGGGACACGGACCAATGGCTTCAAGTTACAAGCAAAGAAATTCCACCTAAACATTAGGAAGAATTTACTAAGTGTAAGGTCTGTTCAAGAGTGAGATACGGCCGGCCTCCAAGTTGGTGGGCTCTCCTTCTTTGGAGGCCTCTAAACAGAGCTCCCGCGATGCTTTCTTGCCTGGCAGGAGGGGGGGTGGACTAGATGGCCCTTGGGGAGTCCCTTCGGTCTTTTAAGACCCTCTTAAAGGAGAGTTAACCTAGACCAGGGGTGGGCAACCTAAGGCCCGCGGGCCGGATGTGGCCCGGCAGCCGATTCTGTCCGGCCCGCGGAGAAGGGCGGCGGGGGCGGCGCCAAGAAGAAGGGGTCCCACTGCCGCCATCCCATCCCATCTGTGTGGCAGACAGGCCAGAGGAACGGCGGCTTTGGGGTGCCTGCAATCCTTGGAGGCGATCCGGGCCTGCAGCGGGAGCACTTGGCGACCTGCGGGGGCTGATCGCCCTGGCGACCCGGAAGACTTGATCGTCTTCCGGGTCACCAGGTCCAATAAGCCGCCTCAGATCGCAGACTGCTCCAACTGCAGACACTAAACACAAAGGGGGCTCTTGCCAATGATACTAAAGCACACAAATAGCAGAAAAACCCAAAACAATACTGTATATACATATATCAAGAGGACAAATGCATTGGAGGTCCCTAAGGGCAGTCTTTGGTGCCATCTGCACTGACTTGGGCTATATCCAACAGCGTGGGGAACCAGCAGTATTTAGTTTGGACAACTTTGGCATATGCATTACTATACCACTTCCGCATGGTTTGGGCATTTGTCCTCTTGATATATGTATATATTGTTTTGGGTTTTTCTGCTATTTGTGTGCTCCAACTGCAGGCCCGGGGATGGCAGGCACTCCATAGCAGGGCGATCAGCTGGGGAACGGCTGGGGGCGAGAGCGGGCGGAGGCCTGCAGCCTCCGATCGTCTGCTGCTCTTCTCTGCTGTGTTCTGCTGCTGCGGCGGCTGCGTCCGCTTTGCCATCCTCTGGACTGGGTCCATTGGGCCATTCCATCTTGGGATCCTTCCTCTCTTGAGGATGTCAGCCTCCATCTTGGTTCGCACCTTGTCTTCTTGAATTTAATTTAATTTTAGTGGTTTTTATTTTATAATAATTTTATAATAATTATACTATAATAATATATATTATAATTTCAATATATTATAATGTCTCTCTATATATACTATAATACCATAATTATGATATTAATACTAATATTATATGAATATTTCTTGATATATTAATATGTTAATATTAATGATGTGTAATATATAGTAAATATAGTAAATAAATAAATAAATAATGTAGATTAGAATGTAGTTCAGCCTTTAGGGGCGGCCCTCCATAATATTTTTTTGGCTCTCGTGTGGCCCCTTGGGAAAAATAATTGCCCATCCCTGACCTAGACTTTTCCTTTGGAGTCTTCATCAGTGGTCGGAAGGACAACTTTAAAGGTTGATGTAGTGTTGGATTCCTCCATCGCCGGAGGGGGTGGGCTGGATGGCTTTTAGGGGTCCCGTTCCAACTCTGCACTTCCATGCAAACTCCCAGGGAGCCTCGGGGAGCCCAAAGGCCCTTCTTCCTAGCCGCACATCAAGAAGGATCTCTGGCTGCGCAGGAGGAATGTGGAGTGTGCTCCAGGTGCCAAGTCCAAGGCGAAAGGTGGCCCTTCGCTCACTTCCGAGGCACACAAGGCAGACGCCTCCATCACTCTGGGAAAGAGCCCAAGCGACGACGACGACGACGTGCGGTGAAGATGTGCCTCTCTCTGATTCACGGCAACTATTTGCAAGGCCCGTGGGAGAGGAGCAGTGAGGAAAATGGACTGATTCCTCCTTTGCAACTGCCAGAATCCACACTTTTGGGGTACTTTTGCCAAAGCTTTGACACAATCTCTCCTTCCTCTCTTCTCCAAAAGGCCAGACAATACCATCGATGGGGTGGAAAATGCAGGTGAAGAGCTTTAGGGCAGTGTTTTTCAACCTTTTTTGAGCCGCGGCACATTTTTTACATTTACAAAATCCTGGGGCACACCACCAACCAAAATGACACAAAATGACACTCTCACACAGTAATACATATAGTTAATATGTTATTAAATGTATTTAAACACTCAGTGTGAAACCTGGGCCTGTTTCGATGAACACAACATAGATATCCTGGCAGGAATGGCAGAAAGACACAAACTTCCCACACAGAACTCCCATAACCAAAAGAAAATGTTTGGTGGGCATTGACCTTGAGTTTTGGAATTGTAGTTCACCTATATCCAGAAAACACTGTGGACTCAAACAATGTTGGATCAGGACCAAACTTGGCATGAATACTCAATATGCCCAAATGTGAACACAGATGGAGATTGGGGAAAATAGACCTTGACATTTGGGAGTTACACTTTCTGGGATTTAGTTAACACACAATCAAAGAGCATCCTGAACTCTTGCAACAATGGAATTGAACCAAACTTGGCATATTGAACTCTCATTACCAACAGAAAGTACTGAAAGGGTTTGCTTGGAAATTGACCTTCAGTTTGGAAGTTGTAGTTCACCTACACCCAGAGAGCACTGTAGACTCAAACAATGTTATGTTATGTTGTTGTTTTTGTTTGTTTTCTATCCAGAATCACAATGTTGGAAGGAGGCTCACCACTTTAAGGTCCCTAAAACAGGCATGGGAAAACTTCGGCCCTCTGGGTGCTTTGGACTTCAACTCCCACCATTCCTAACAGCCCGAGGCCCTTTCCTGCTTAAGTGGCTGAGGGGGGAAAGGAAAAGGGCCTGAGGCTGCTAGGAATGGTGGAAGTTGGAGTCCAAAACACCTGGAAGGTCCAAGTTTGCCCAGGCCAGCTTTTGACAGAGACCTCTTCCTCCCCCTTCCCCCTTCGCGCCCTTTCTTCCCCCTCCTGCCAAACACTTCCTCTTTCTTCTATACTGCCGCTTCTGCTGCCATTTTGATCTGAGGGGGCAGCGTGAGCGTGTTCAGGAGGGGAGGGAGGAGGGAGGAAGACGTAACCCGTGCGGGCACTACTGCGCAGTCTCGCCCCAGAGCAAAGAGAGCAGAGCGAGGCTAGGAAGAAGGGAGCCCGAGTGGAGAAGAAAAAGTGTTCGGCAGGAGGGGGAAGAAAGGGTATTGGAGGGTTCAATTTCCCACGGCACACCTGATGATCGCTCACGGCATACTGTTTGGGAAACACTGTTTTAGGGGGTGGAAAGGGGTCTTCTGTTAACGGAAAGGGTTGGACTAGATGGCCTTGGGAGTGCCCCCTTCTCCCAGAAGATAGAATCAGAAGATAGAATCCTCGAACCACAACTTTGGGAGGGATCCCCAAAGGTCATCCAGTCCTACCATCTTCCACCACAGAGAAGCACTTACGACAGGTGGCCTTCCGGCCTCTGTTTGAAGGTCTCCAGAGATGGAAGGAGACTCGGACAGATTCCAGATTCCTCTGCCTGACCCTTAGGCCATTCTTCTTCATGTTGAGGTGGAATCATGTTGAGGCTCCATTGCATCCCTGTCTCTGGAGCAGAAGAAAACAAGCCTTGGCCCTTTCTTCTCCTCTGATGTGACCTCCTTTCCTATATATAAACATGGCTCTTCTCATGTCCCTGTCTCTCAGCCTTCTCTTCTCCAAGCTCAATGTCTCCTATAGTTCTCTCAACCATTCCTTATACAGATCTGTGGCTTCCAAACTTCTGATGAAGTTGGTGGTAGCAGAACAAAACAAGCCTTGGCCCTTCCTTCTCCTCAAATGTGACCTCCTTTCCTATATCTAAACATGGCTTTCATGTCTTCATCTCTTAGACTTCTCCTCCAAGCTCAAGGTCTCCTTCAGCTCTCTCAACCATTCCTTATAGAGATTCATGATTTCCAAACCTCTGATCGAGTTGGTGGTTCCTCTCTAGACGGCTTCCAGGAGTCAATGTCCTCCATCAGGGCCGTAGCCAGGATTTTGATTCCGGGGCTGAGTTTGGTTCGGGGGGCTGAGACTGGGTGGAAGAGGGTCTTCCCTAGCAAACCTTTTGTATTGTTATCCCAATAACCCCATTAATGTGGGATATAATGAACATGGTGATCAGATCATGATATGAATAAACATAACAGTTTAAATAATGTACCAGTAAGGCCTTTTTGGACCACCCTGAGAATTTTGGGGGGCTGAAGCCCCCTTAGCCCCCCCCTGGCTACATGCCTGTCCTCCATGAATTTTGGTACACAGAACTGGGCGTTGGATGATTCTTCTGACCAAAGCAGAAGAAGAGAGTGGGACTCAACCCAGACACTGTCCTCCGATAAATGCAGCTCATTGTGCTTTTTGGCTGCCAATGCATCAAACTCTTGGCTCATCCTCAGCTTGGGGTCTATTAAGACAGTGATTTTCAACCAGTGTGCCACGAGAGATCATCAGGTGTGCTGTGGGAAATTATTTTTGAACTTAATTCATATATAAACCATAAGGCGCATCTGTCCCTTTAACAAATGGAACCACAGCACTCTCGCGTCACCCAAGAAGTGACGTGAGAGTGCTATGGTCGCGCCATCTTGGATTCGCTCAGACGCAGCTAAGTAAACAAAGTTAGAGTTAGTGCTGCAGCTGCGCGTCAATTTGGGATCACAGCAAGACAAGCGAGTGACAGGGATGGAAATGTTTTCGAGAAGGGAAAATGCAAATGCCGAACAGGGCCCTGGACAAAATTATGACACAGTTGAAGGCCCTAATATGAGTGGTGGACAAAAGAAAAAAGAAAACTAAAAGCAGAGAGAGACTGACAGCTGTTGAGCAAGAGCTTCATGTGTGTCTTTCTACCATTCCTGCCAGGATATCTATTTTGTGTTCATCGAAACAGGGCCAGGTTTCACACTGAGTGTATAAATACATTTAAAAACATATTAACTATATGTATTACTGTGTTAGAGTGTCATTTTGGTTGGTGGTGTGCCCCAGGATTTTGTAAATGAAAAAAATGTGCCGCGGCTCAAAAAAGGTTGAAAATCACTGTATTAAGACTCCGAGATCATTTTTTCGGGGACTGCTTTCGACCTGGACGTCCCCCATCCTATCTCAGAATGGGGGACGATACCTGGCTTGAGAGCAGTACATGTGAAAAAGATCTTGGAGCCAGTCCTCATGGTTAACAAGTTAAACATGAGCCAACAATGTGATGCTGCGGCAAAAAAGGCCAATGAGATTTTGGCCTGCATCAATAGGAGTCTAGTGCCTAGATCATGCTACCCATGCTCGTTTCCGCCTTGGTCAGACCACACCTGGAATCCCACTTTGTCCAATTCTGGGCACCACAATTGAAAGGAGATATTGACAAGCTGGAATGTGTCCAAAGGAAGGTGACTAAAATGATCAATGGTTTGGAAAACAAGTCCTATGAGGAGTGGCTTAAAGAGCTGGGAATGTTTAGAGGAGAGGAGACATGACGGCCATGAGGGGAAGTCCTAGGGAGGAGGGAGCAAGCTTGTTTTCTGCTGCCCTGAACACTAGGACGTAATGGAGCAATGGCTTCAGACTACAGGAAAGAAATGAGATTCCACCTGAACATGAGGAAGAACTTCCTGACTGTGAGAGCTGTTCAGCAGTGGAACTCTCTGCCCCGGAATGTGGTGGAGGCTCCTTCTTTGGAGGCTTTTAAGCAGAGGCTGGATGGCCATCTGTTGGGGGTGCTTTGAATGCAATTTTCCTGCTTCTTGGCAGAAAGGGGTTGGACTGGATGATGGTCCACCAGGTCTCTTCCAACTCTAGGTTTCTCAGACTCTATTATGTTACATTTCTCCCTCTTGAAACAGATTTGGTCCCTCAGCTCTCTAACCAGTGACGGTCCTCATCCTGTCCTCTGGGGACTCCTGATCCTCATCTGCCCTCCACCAGATGTGGTCCCATCTGCATACGAGATTGGCCTGCCTTCTGTTCCATCACCCACACCAGGGGTCAAGAACCTATGGCTCGGGAGCCAGATGTGGCTCTTTTCATGATTGCATCTGGTTCTCCAGAGCAGGCCAGGCCTCGGTTTCCCTGCATGCAACTCTTCCATTCTTTCCTTCTCTCCTTCCTTTTCCCTCCCTCTCTCCCCTTCCTTCTTTCCTCCATTCTATTCCTTCCTTCCTTTCTCCCCTTCACTCTTTCCTTCTCCTTCTCTGCTTCCTTTCCACTTCCTTCTTTCCTCCATTCTCTTCCTTCCTTCCCTTCACCCTTTCCTTCTCTCCTTCCTTCCTTTTCCCTCCATTCTCCCTCTTCCTTCCTTTTTCTTCCTTCATTTCTCCATTCTCCCTTTCTTTCTTCCTTCCTCTTCCTTCATTTCTCCCTCTTCCTTCACCCTTCTTTCTTTTCCCCAAATCTCCTCTCTCTTCCTTTCTTTTCCCCCTCCCTCCCTCTTTCCCTTTTCCCTTCATTATTTTACTTTTTCCTTCCTTTTTCTTTTCCATTCTCCTCCCTTCCCATTTTCCTTCCTTCCTCTTCTTCTGGCTTCTTTTCTTCCCAAATCTTCCTTTTCCTTATCCTTCCTTTCTTTTCTTTCCTCTTCCCCTCTCTTCTCCCCTTCCGTCCGCTTCTTTCTTGAGTCCTGAGCATGCCTTTTGCAGAGCCAGGTCTGAAGTGTCCCATCATTCTTCCGGGGGAATCCTTTTCTCATATATACGTATATACTCACATTTAGTTGAATTCAGTCTTATATACAGTATATATTATATATATTATATGGCTCTCGCTGAAATAAATTTCCAAATATTTTGCTTTCATGGCTCTCTGAGTCAAAAAGGTTCCCGGCCCCTGACCCACACCTTTGATGAAGAGGTTGAGTAGCCCCAAAAGGCCCAGGACAGGACCCTCTATCTGGCAGCACCCCAAATGTCCCTCCTCCTCTCCAGAAGGAAAGAAGAAGAAGAGCCTTTGGAGAGAAGCATCCTTTGGGTTCGGCCTTCCAACCCATCCCCAATCCATCTCAAAGCAGCTCGTATTTTCCTCGATGCAGGACGCACATTGGAAGGAAGGTGGCATGAATGTTGGGCTGAGGGGACACGAGGGGTCACAAGGGCTCCTCCTTTGCGAAGAGGCTCCTTGGGGTCCAGATCCCCAAACGAAAACCAGCCAGCCAGCAAGCCTTCTTCCTCTGCGGGCTGCCCCCCTTTCCCGGCGCCTGCTGCTCCCTCCACCTGGCATTTCCTCCTGGAAGCCGCCCTGGAAAACCGCTCTCAAAGAGCCCAGTGTTGACTTC
The DNA here is from genome assembly GCA_030556195.1 of Anolis apletophallus. Lineage (NCBI taxonomy): Eukaryota > Metazoa > Chordata > Lepidosauria > Squamata > Anolidae > Anolis > Anolis apletophallus. Next base: position 216,119,471 of record JARBWK010000001.1, read on the forward strand.
GGAGGGAAGGAAGGGCCCTTTCAGTCCACAGCGCTCTCTCTCTCTCTCTCTCTCTCTCTCTCTCTCTCTCTCTCTCTCTATATATATATATATATATATATATAATAGGGAGAGAGAGAAAAATAGATCTCTGAAGCCAAAGCCAGGCGCCAGGCCCATAGGAGTAGGAGGCCTCACTCATTCCTCCGCATAGGTGCACCACATCATTCACCCGACTGGGACTAAAATGCCAGCAAAAGGGAGGGCAAGTTACTACCCAACAGGTCAAGGCTTTGACACTTGAAGTCCCATTTAAGAAAGAATATGATGGTGATTATTATTATTATTATTAAGTGTCTGGAGAACAAGCCCTATGAGGAGCGGCTTAAAGAGCTGGGCATGTTTAGCCTGCAGAACAGAAGCTGAGTAAGAAGGTTGAAGCTACTCTTTCGAACAGTGGTTCCTAACCCTTTTTTTGACCAGGGACCACTCTCCAACATTAGTCATCCAAAAGGGTTATGAATCGGGTTTTTTGGTCAACTTTAGATTCAGTTTGGTTATGGAGAACAAGCCCTATGAGGAGCGGCTGAAAGAGCTGGGCATGTTTAGCCTGCAGAAGAGAATGCTGAGAGAAGACATGAGGGGGACCATGCTTACATATGTGAGGAGAAGTCATAGGGAGGAGGGAGCAAGCTTGTTTTCTGCTGCCCTGGAGACTAGGACGCAATAATACAATGGCTTCAAACAACAAGAAAGGAGATTCCATCTGAACATGAGAAAGAACTTCTGGACAGTGAGAGCTGTTCAGCAGTGGAACTCTCTGCCCCGGAGTGTGGTGGCGGCTCCTTCCATGGAGGCTTTTAAACAAAGGCTGAATGGACATCTATTGGGGGTGCTTTGAATGGATTTTCCTGCTTCTTGGCAGAAAGGGGTTGGACTAGATGGCCCAAGAGGTCTCTTCCAACTCTAGGATTCTATTATTATTATTATTATTATTATTTCCCATGGCATTCACTCTCCCCTTGCACTGTGGAAGAGCCAGTGTAGTGTATTGAATACTGTAGGAGTTCCGGGTTCGTGTCACCTGGTGACCTTGGGTCAGTGACACTCTGGGCCTCAGAGGAAGGCAAAGGCTTGCCCAATAATATTAGCAGCAATAATAATAATAACCATGTCAAAATATGGCCTCTGTTGGGAGGGCTGGGATGGTGCCTTCCTTCCTGGCAGAAAGGGGTGAGACTGGATGGCCTTTGGGGGTTCCTTCCAACTCTAGGGTTCTGTGCAGCTGCTGAGGATAGTGGGGTTGGTTCCAATAAAAGGAAAACGACATCGCAGCTCTGTACTCAAAAGGGAACTCTGTATTCAAAAGTGTGCTTGGCCCTGGATGATAAAATGATGGCAATTATCATTATGGGAGCCCATTTTCCACCTTTGACCTGTCCAAGATGGTGGTGGGCTCTCCTCCTTCTTGGAAGGTCATCTCTGAGGGGTGCTTTGGTTCAATGGAAAGGGGTTCTTCGTAAATGTTAAGAAGGACATCTTCTGGGATGGAAATATGGTCTCCCCGGGAGAGCGGTGGTTTCGCCCCTTTCTGGAGGCCTTTCAACCAAGGCTGGTGAGGTGTAGTTGAGGAGGGTTGGACTACATCAGTGTTTCCCAACCAGTGTGCCATGGCGATCATCAGGTGTGCCGTGGGAAATGGGAACCTCCAATACCCTTTCTTCCCCCTCTTGCCGAACACTTTTCCTTCTCCACTTGGGCTCCCTTCTTCCCAGCCTTGCTCTGCTTGCTTTGCCTCGCTTTGCTCTGGGGCGAGTCTGCGCAGTAGCGCCCGCACGGGTCACGTCTTCCTCCCTCCCCCCTCCCCTCCTGAACACGCTCACGCTGCCCCCTCGGATCAAAATGGCGGCAGAAGCAGCAGTGTAGAAGAAAAAGTAAGTGTTCGGCAGGAGAGAGAAGAAAGGGCGCGAAGAGGAAGGGGGAGGAAGAGGTCTCTGTCGAAAGCTGGCATGGGCACACTTGGACCTTCCAGGTGTTTTGGACTCCAACTCATACCATTCCTAGCAGCCTCAGGCCCTTTTCCTCCCCCTCCCCCCTCAGCCACTTAAGCAGGAAAGGGCCTCAGGCTGTTAGGAATGGTGGGAGTTGGAGTCCAAAGCACCCAGAGGGCCAAAGTTTTCCCATGCCTGTTTTAGGGACCTTAAAGTGGTGAGCCTCCTTCCAACATTGTGATTCTGGATAGAAAACAAATAACAACATAACATGACATTGTTTGAGTCCACAGTGCTCTCTGGGTGTAGGTGAACTACAACTTCCAAACTCAAGGTCAATTCCCAAGCAAACCCTTTCAGTACTTTCTGTTGGTAATGAGGAGAGTTCAATATGCCAAGTTTGGTTCAATTCCATTGTTGCAAGAGTTCAGGATGCTCTTTAATTGTGTGTTAACTATAAATCCCAGAAACTGTAACTCCCAAATGTCAAGGTCTATTTCCCCCAAACTCCATCTGTGTTCTGATTTCTGTGTGGGAAATTTGTGTCTTTCTGCCATTCCTGCCAGGAAATCTATGTTGTGTTCATCGAAACAGGCCCAGGTTTCACACTGAGTGTATAAATACATTCAAAAACATATTAACTAGTATATGTATTACTGTGTTAGAGTGTCATTTTGTGTCATTTTGGTTGGTGGTGTGCCCCAGGATTTTGTAAATGTAAAAAGTGTGCCGCGGCTCAAAAAAAGTTGGGAAACAGTGAACTAGATGACCCTTAGGGGTACCCTCCAACCTATCATTTCCAAAGGAACTTCAGCGAGGAAGTGTTGAACAGTGTGATCATTAGGGTTAGCAAGGGACCAGTGCCTTAGGTGGGCCTCCCTCCCTGGCAGGCGGGGGACTGGATGGCCTTTGGGAACCCTTTCCAATCCCAAGATCCCCTTCACGGGAATCTTGCTGGTGATCTTTACAGAAAGCTCTTGGGGCCCCCAAAAGATGGTGGAAATCTTTAAACAAATGCTGGATGGGCAACTTCCAGGGTTGCTTTCCTGGGGCACTCCACCCTGGCAGAAGGGGGTTGGACTGGATGGCCCTGGGGGTCCCTTCCAATTCTATAAACAATACACTCTATCCCCTATTATCTGTTATCTATTATTATTATACTATATTTATACCCCACCCTTTTCACCCCTAGGGGGGCTCAGGGCAGCTTATACTATCTATCTATCTATCTATCTATCTATTAGGCCTGTTTGATCCCCCCAAAAATGGTTCAAAACTCGTTCCGGACGTAGGGGGTGTTGGCACTTCGAATCTAAATGACTTCAAAAATTTTCCGGAAAATTTTTAGGAATTTCCCAAATTAATTTTGAAATTTCAGAATGGCTTCGTTAATGGCGGACACACATGTTTAACTCAGTTTGGATGGGGATGTCTTCCCTCCGCGTCAGAACTGGGGTGACAGCCGTGTTTAACCCAGTTTGGATGTGGAAAAGCATCTCGGGAGGAGCGGGAATCTAATGCCGATTCCTTTCTGAAAATGGCGGCAGCCGCTTCGAAATGGCAAATTCACTTCCGGGTTGCTTACATCATTTCGAAACCGCTTTAATCCGAATTCATTCCGATGTTTCGAGCATTCCGACAAACCTACCCAGGCCTACTATCTATCTATCATCTATCTATCTATCTATCTATCTATCTATCTATCTGCCTGTGTATCTATCTATCCTCAAGGTTGGACTAGATGTCCCTTTGGGGTCCCAACTCTATAAACAATACTCTCTTTCACTATCTATCTATCTATCTCTATCTATCTGTTTGTCTTCAGGGTTGGACTAGATGGCCCTTGGGGACCCCTTGCCTCCTGAAGATTCTCAGGCCTCCTGAGAGGAGATTTTACTGAGAGGAAGGGGAGTCTCCTTCTTGGTCAGCCTTTCACCAGAGGTTGGAGGGGCATCTGTGGGGAGGGATCAGGTGGTGCCGAAAGAAGGAGGTTGGGCTGGATGGCCTTTGGGGGTCCCTCCCAGTATGCATTCTGAATAGAAAGGGGAAGTGGTGGAAGGAGGGGGTGTCCTGAGGATTTGGGGCGGGGTCTTCCCCCCTCTTCCTCCTCCTCTTCTTCTTCCCCCGAAAGGCAAACAGCCCCCTCCCCTGCCTGAAGGCAGGCAGCCTCACACTCGGCTCTCTGTTCGGCGGGACAAAGGCGCTCCTGTCCTGTCCTGTCCTGCCTGGGACCCAGAAGAGGAAGGGGAAGGAAGGAAGGGGAGACCCCTCCTCACATCACACCCCAAAAACACACCTCCGCAAAGGGAGATCCTTGCTTTCAGCATTCCCCCCCCCCCTCCGCAAAAAAGGAGCAAAAAAGGAGCAAAAAAGGGGAGGAAACAGAGGGGCTTCCCAATAGAGACCCCTCCCCAAATAAAGCCCCCTAATTTCCCTTCACCCACCCACCCACCCCCAAATAAAGGTGGGAGTTATTTAACAGCAGGGGGCGCCTAAAGAGAGGGAGTGGGAAGCCCAACTTTATGCTGCTCTGAGTCTATTCTGATTTGGGGAGGGGGCGACCCAAAGGCCCCCCCCACACACACACACACATGGCAAAGAGCACCTCCTGCCTGTGCAGCCCCCTGAGAGAGGGTCTCTAGGAGAGGGGGGTCAAGACGAAAGAGTGATTGACATCCAAAGGAGCTTCCCTTGGCTTAGTCGCGCTGACAGTCCCCTCCCCACATTCATCCCACTGTGGGGGGGGGGGGGAGCAGGTCTTGACTAGAGGCAGCTCCCCCTCCCACCTTTTTGGGAGACCCAAACCTCAGCCCCCCGAGCCCCCCCTTGAAACGAGGGGTTGGTCAGAGCACAGCATCGGGCATTGAGACCCGCTTCAGCGGCGTATACATCCCTTCCATCACCCCAATCCACTCGCAGCAACCCAACCATTATCCTCATCCCTTGAGCCCCCAGGTCAGGCTCTCGGAGCCCCCTAACGCGTTCTCCCACAACCCCCTCCCACCCCTGCCAACCCAAAAGAGGACCACCACCACCCCCATCACCATCTCCATCTCATCCCTGCCAACCCAAAAGAAGGACCACCACCACTACCTTCATCCCCATCCCCATCTGCATCTCATCCTTGCCAACCCAAAAGAGGACCACCACCACCCCCATCCCCATCTCCATCTCACCCTTGCCAACCCAAAAGAGGGACCACCACCACCCTCATCCCCATCCCCATCTCACCCTTGCCAACCCAAAAGAGGACCACCACTATCCATAAACTCATCGCCAGCTACACACACAGGACTGCCTCCTGGGACTCGTGGAGCTGCCCATCACCCCAGGTGCCTTCCCTTTCACCCCAGCCTCTCAAGCAGGCCTGGGCCAATTTGGGCCCTCCCCCCTCTCCCTCCAGGGGTTTGGGACTCCCACAATTCTTAACATCCTACAGGTCGTGGGACTCCCACAATTCCTAACAGCCTACCGGTTGTAGGAGTCCAAAACACCTGGAGGGAGGGCCTAAGTTGGCCCGTGCTTGGTTGAGAGAGGTTGGGTGGCCATCTGTCAAGAGAGTCTGGATGGTGTCCTTCTGGCTCCGGAACACACACATACTGCCCATCACTCGGATCCCTTTTCCCAAAGGAGACCCTCACCTTCCTTCACTTCCACTTCTTCAACCTCCTACTCCCTTTCTTTCTTCCCCTCCTAGCAGGCATGTAGCGGGGGGGGGGCTAAGGGGGCTTCAGCCCCGAAATTCTCAGGGTGGTCCGCGAAAAGGCCTTACTGGTACATTATTTAAACTGTTATGTTTATTCATATCATGATCTGATCACCATGCTCATTATATCCCACCTTCATGGGGTTATTGGGATAACAATACAAAAGGTTTGCTAGGGTAGACCCTCTTCCACCCAGTCTCAGCCCCCCGAACCAAACTCACCCCCCGAATCAAAATCCTGGCTACGGCCCTGCCTCCTAGAGCTCTTCATTTCGTCCAGGATCCCAAAGTCTTTCCCTGAATTCCCCTCCAAAGATGCAGCCCCCTCCCACTCCTCGCCCTCCTCTCCTTTGGGAGACCCCAACCCTTTCCCACCCCTCCCTGTCCCTCCTTCTTCTCCTTCTTACCTGGAGCCCCCCAGGAGGGCGAGCTGCAGAAGAGAGGCAGCAGGAGGGCGAGGAAGAAGAGGGGCCCGGGGGTCGCCATGGCCCAAAGGAGGAAGGGGTCCTTCACTGGCAGCAGCAGCCCATGCGGCTCAGGCGGCGCGGGAGAGGGGTCGACACCCAAGAAGAAGGGCAGAGGAGGAGGAAGAGGTTCTCTCCGTCTGGCTCTCTTCGCCTCGCCAGCCGGCACTCGCCCCTCGCCCCGCCCCCACGCCCCGCCCTAGACACGCCCCAAGGGACTCCCAAAGGCCATCCAGCCCAACCCCTCCCTCCCAGGAAGGAAAGCACACTCCAAGCCCTCCCGGCAGAGGAACGTCCAGGCTGTGCTGCTTAGGCACTGCCAGAGAGGGAGGATCCACTTCACTGCAGCTGGGAGGGGTCCCCTAAAGGACAGCCAGTCCAACCTCTTTTTAAGGAAGACACAGTGCAATCCCTCCCCAGAGAGGTCCTTCCAGTCCCTGCTTAGAAACCCATAGAGGGGGCTCCACCAGGCTCCCACACAGTCGAATCAGTGTTTTTCAACCTTTTTTGAGCCGCGGCACATTTTTTACATTTCCAAAATCCTGGGGCACACCACCAACCAAAATGACACAAAATGACACTCTAACACAGTAATACATCTAGTTAATATGTCTTAAAATGTATTTATACACTCAGTGTGAAACCTGGGCCTGTTTCGATGAGCACAACATAGATATCCTGGCAGGAATGGCAGAAAGACACAAACTTCCCACACAGAACTCCCATAACCAAGAGAAAATACTATAAGAGTTTGGTGGGCATTGGCCTTGGGTTTTGTAGTTCACCTATATCCAGAGAGCACTGTGGACTCAAACAATGTTGGATCAGGACCAAACTTGGCATGAATACTCAATATGCCCAAATGTGAACACAGATGGAGTTTGGGGAAAATAGACCTTGGCATTTGGGAGTTACAGTCTCTGGGATTTACAGTTAACACACAATCAAAGAGCATCCTGAACTCTTGCAACAATGGAATTGAACCAAACTTGGCATATTGAACTCTCATTACCAACAGAAAGTATTGAAAGGGTTTGCTTGGGAATTGACCTTGAGTTTGGAAGTTGTAGTTCACCTACACCCAGAGAGCACTGTGGACTCAAACAATGTTATGTTATGTTGTTGTTTGTTTTCTATCCAGAATCACAATGTTGGAAAGAGGCTCACCACTTTAAGGTCCCTAAAACAGGCATGGGAAAACTTCGGCCCTCTGGGTGCTTTGGACTCCAACTCCCACCATTCCTAACAGCCTGAGGCCCTTTCCCGCTTAAGTGGCTGAGGGGGGAAAGGGAAAGGGCCTGAGGCTGCTAGGAATGGTGGGAGTTGGAGTCCAAAACACCTGGAAGGTCCAAGTGTGCCCATGCCAGCTTTCGACAGAGACCTCTTCCTCCCCCTCCCCCTGCGCGCCCTTTCTTCCCCCTCCTGCCGAACACACTTTCTTCTACACTGCCGCTTCTGCCGCCATTTTGATCCGAGGGGGCAGCGTGAGCGTGTTCAGGAGGGGAGGGGGAGGGAGGAAGACGTGACCCATGCGGGCAATACTGGGCAGACTCACCCCAGAGCAAAGGGAGGCAAAGAGAGCAGAGCGAGGCTGGGAAGAAGGGAGCCCGAGTGGAGAAGAAAAAGTGTTTGGCAGGAGGGGGAAGAAAGGGCATTGGAGGTTCCAATTTCCCACGGCACACTGGTTGGGAAACACTGGTCTATATATCACCAGGGTTGGATGCAGGGGCGGTCCTACCGGTAGGCAACGGACGCCGCTGCATGGGGCGACATCTGGGTAAAGGGCGCATTCCCCCACCCGCCAGACAGCATCCGGCCGCCGAGTAGTAGCGCTGCTGCGGAGACGCTGAGGAGAGCGGCATGCTGGAGCGCAGGAAGAGGTTGCTCGTGCCGCCGCCGGTGCGGTAAGAGCGCAGGGAGACCCCTGGGGAGGAAGAGGAAGCGCTGAGGAAGCGCGAGGAAGAGGAGGAAGCAGCGCCCACGCGGGGGGAGGAAGAGTAGGAGCCCGGCGTGGGGCCGAAGGTGCGGCGGTAGGAGGTGGAGGCACGGAGGAGGCAACACCCCGCCCTGCAAAGAGGCCGCCCTCTGGCTATTCCCTTTGGCCCGGCATGGCGCCCCCAATTCCGCCCCTTCTTCTCCCCCAAAATTAAGGCGGATTCCGAGACCCCTTTTGCATCAGAAGAAGGGGCTCTTTCCCCATGTCTTTTTTGGGGGGGCGCCAAAATAATTTTTTGAGGGGGGTTGCCAAAATAATGTTCGCTTACCATTTAAAATTACCTTAGACCGCCCCTGGTTGGAAGGGATCCCCAAAGGCCACCCAGTCCAACCCCTTCTATTCTGCAGATTCCTGGTGTTGAAAGGGACCCACGAAGGCCATCCAACCCAACCTCTTTGAAGAAGATACACTCAAAGCCTTCCCTACAAAGGGCCGTCCAAACTCTGCTTTGAAACCCCCAGAAAAGGAAACCCCACTTAACTGCAGGCATCTTTGGGATCCCCCAAAAACCATCCAGTCAAACCCCTTTTCAAGGAAAACATGGTCCAATCCCTTCCAATAGATGTCCATCCGGCTGCTGCTTTAAAAAACCAGAGGAGGCTCCAACAGGCCCCCACACAGTTTATATATCGCCAGGGTTGGAAGTGACCCCCAAAGGCCATCAGGAAGAAACGGTCAAAGCCCTCCCAACAGAGGGCCATCCAGACTCTGCTTAGAAACTCCACATAACTGCAGGCGTCTATTTTACTAGTTGGGAGGGGTCCCCCAAAGGCCACCCAGTCCAACCCTTTCTATGCTGCAGATTCATAGGAATCTAGATTTCTTGGGTGGAAGGGACCCCCTGAAGGCCAACTCCTTTCAGGAAGGCACAACCAAAGCCCTCCAGACAGAGGCCCACATCCAGCCTCCTTTTGAAAACCTCCAGGGAAGGAAGAAACCACTGGAGGCGCCCCCAGGTTCCCATTAGACTTGTAAGGACACCCAAAGGCCACCCAGTCCACCCCTATTCAGGCAGGCAGGAAGAAAGGCACCACCTGATCCCTCCTGACAGATGTCCCTCCAGCCTCTGCTTCAAGACCTCCAGAGAAGTGTTTGGGACTCTAGCCTGGAGGGCCTCCCCATGCTATGGAGTGCTGGGAGTTGTAGTTGGGTGAGGCCCCTGCCCGCTTGGCCAGAGAAACTCTAACTCCCAGGGTCCCATCCTATGGAGCCATGGCAGCGAAAGAAAGCAGGGCAAACCTGCCTTCCTTTGACAGTACGGATGCCCCAGATGACACAGGGAGAATGGGCGGGAGGGAGGCCAAAGGCCTGGGATGCCTTGCCCACAGGAGGGCCCTCCCGATTTAGCCTTCTCCAGGCCCAAAACGGGAGCTGTAATCACCAAGGCCCTGTAATTAGCCAGGTGGCTTCCTGCCCCGTCCAGCCAAGAGGGCCATGCGCTCTCCAAGGCCTCAAGGGCTCTTCTTTGGGCCTGGGTGGAATCTCCTCCCTTCGTGGGGTCCTCCCTTCAGAGCCATGCAGTCACAGAGCCTGAGGCCTGGGAGGGACCCCCGACTGGGACATCTAGTCCATCCCCCTTCATCAGCCCACAAAGGGCTCTGGAGAAGGAGGTACCACCGGTCTTGCCTCAGGCCACATTCCACTCCTAGAAGCCCCCCAAAGGCAAAGGCAAGCTGGGTATTGGGCCACCTGGGCCCCAGAGCCCACAAAGATCAATCTATCTATCTCTATCTGTCTGTCTGTCTGTTTATCTGTCTATCTATCTATCTATACCTCTCTCCCTCCCTCTACCCCCCTCTCTACCTCTATCTCCCTCTCTGTCTATACCTCTATCTCCCTCCCTCTCTCCCTCCCTATTTATACCTCTCTCCCTCCCTCTATCTACAGTATCTATACCTCTCTCTCCCTCCCTCTCTCTCTCTGTCTATAATTCTATCTCCTTTCCTCTCTGTCTATACCTCTATGTCCCCTATCTATCTATCTATCTATCTATCTATCTATCTATACCTCTATCTCCCTACCCAATATCTATACCTCTATCTCCCTCCCCCTCTCTCTATACCTCTATCTCCCTCCCCCTCTCTCTATACCTCTATCTCCCTCCCTCTGTGTCTATACCTCTATTTCCCTCCCTCCATCTATATCTATCTATCTATACCGCTATCTCCCTCCCTCCTATCTATACCTCTATCTCCTTCCCTCTCTCTGTCTATACCTCTATCTCCCTCCCTCCTCTCTTTCTGTCTATCCCTCTATCTCCTTCCCTCTCTGTCTATACCTCTATGTCCCCTCTATCTATCTATCTATCTATCTATCTATCTATCTATACCTCTATCTCCCTCCCTATCTATCTATACCTCTATCTCCCTCCCTCCCTCTGTCTATACCTCTATCTCCCTCCCCCTCTCTCTATACCTCTATCTCCCTCCCTCTGTGTCTATACCTCTATTTCCCTCCCTCCATATCTATCTATCTATCTATCTATCTATCTATCTATCTATCTAGCTATCTCCTTCCCTCCGTCTATACCTCTATCTCTTTCCCTCTCTCTGTCTATACCTCTATCTCCCTCCCTCCTCTCTGTCTATCCCTCTATCTCCCTCCCTCCTATCTATCCCTCTATCTCCTTCCCTCTCTGTCTATACCTCTATGTCCCCTCTATCTATCTATCTATCTATCTATCTATCTATCTATCCCTCCCTCTCTATACCTCTATCTCCCTCCCTCCCTCCCTCTGTCTATACCTCTATCTCCTTCCCTCTCTGTCTATACCTCTATCTCCCTCCCTCTCTATCTATCCCTCTATCTCCCTCCTATCTATCCCTCTATCTCCTTCCCTCTCTGTCTATACCTCTATGTCCCATCTATCTATCTATCTATCTATCTATCTATCTATCTATCTATCTATCCCTCTATCTCCCTCCCTATCTATACCTCTATCTCCTTCCCTCTCTCTGTCTATACCTCTATCTCCCTCCCTCCTCTCTTTCTGTCTATACCTCTATCTCCTATACCTCTATCTCCCTATCTCCCTCTCTCCGTCTATACCTCTATCTCCTTCCCTCTCTCTGTCTATACCTCTATCTCCCTCCTCCTCTTTCTGTCTATCCCTCTATCTCCTTCCCTCTGTCTATACCTCTATGTCCCCTCTATCTATCTATCTATCTATCTATCTATACCTCTATCTCCCTCCCTATCTATACCTCTATCTCCCTCCCTCCCTCTGTCTATACCTCTATCTCCCTCCCCCTCTCTCTATACCTCTATGTCCCCTCTATCTATCTATCTATCTATCTATCTATCTATCTATCTATCTCCCTCCCTATCTATACCTCTATCTCCCTCCCTCTCTCTGACTTTCTCTATCTCCCTCCCTCCATATCTATCTATCCCTCTATCTCCCTCCCTCTCTGACTATGCTTCTATCTTCCACCCTATCTATCTATTTATGCAGAACCAGGAACTCAAATACCGAGCCTGGCCCCTGCATTTAACCACTGAATATTTTAATCTAGTTTTAAATACTCTATTTTAATTGTGGAATTGTTGTGTGTAAGTCGCCCGGAGCACTAACGTGGAGGGCGACTCAGAAATAATAAAGTCAGTCAGTCAGTCAGTTATCTCCCTCCCTCCCTCCCTCTGACTATATCTCCTTCCCTCTCTCTGTCTATCTCTATCTCCCTCCCTCCCTCCCTATCTATCTATCTATTTATTTATCCCTCTCTCCCTCCCTCTGACTGTACCTCTATTTTCCTTTCTATCTATCTTTCTTTCTTTTTATCTGTCCATCTACCCATCCATCTATCCATCTACTTTTGCCCCATGTCTCTTGATATAACTGCAGTCCCCATCATTTCCTCCTTTAGGTAGATAGATGAACATATTGATATCCGTATGGATAGATAAAGGAGGCATATTGGGCATTACATACATATATACACATAAACTCGTATGTATATATATGTGTGTGTGTGTGTGTGTGTGTATACCCTGTTATTACCTCTGTCCTGTATATAATTATGTATAATTATGTATAACATATGATTATGTATACAGGCATCTCATTCATATATATACACACACATACATACACACATACACACGCTCAGTTAACTGGAATTCAAGCAAATGGAATTCTCAAGCAACTGGCAACACCCCCAGCCCCCTCCCTGAAGAAATAAAACCTCAAATAAAAATTCAGTATTTCAATATCAATATCAGATCAATGCAGAGGTTATGGTATGGCATAACATGGGGTGGAGCAACCCGAAACTACATTTAGGAGTTCAATGTGAAGCTAATGTATGCATATGTAAACACGCAAACATATATACAGAGGTTCCCTCCCCCCTCTAGATATATACACATACATGTGTGTGTGTGTGATATGAGATATACAGACAGATATAGGTATATGACAGGGTGCTCCAAAATGTAAACACCCTTATATGTACGTAATGACAAAGCACTCCACATGGAATTCCGAAATCCCACAAAGACTTCTATGGGAACAATAAAGTTCCCAATATAAGGACTCCTTCAAGGCCCTCTTTGCAGGCTTTTGGGGAGGGAGGGAAGGAGGCCTGCCTAACTCCGGCCAGCCTCTGCCCCTCCCAAGCCCCTTGTGGTGGCCTTGGCTTTGCTGGAATAGAGCGGTCACCTCCTGGCCTCCATCCCTGGCCTTGGCACTTGCTTTGGGACTAATTGCAGCCCCCGAGGAAGCCTTAAGATCCCGTCCGTCCTCCACAGATCTATCATTATCCCCCCCAAAGGCAGGCCAATCCCATCTGTGGATCCGGCACAAACAGGGCTCCCTGTGATTTTTATTTTTGGCTCTTGTTTGCCGAGATGAAGACTGGTTTGGGGTGGCTCCTGACCACAGGGAGGGCGAGGCGCATGGCAAGAGGCTTGGGCCATAACAGAGGAATGCACAGATAATATAGGACAGGGGCACCTGGCTTGGAAATAGTCCCTGGGAAAGGGACTTGGGAGTCGGAACATGAGCCAAGAGGGTGATGCAGCAGCAGGGAAGGCCAATGCGATTCTCGGCTGCATCAAGAGGAGCGTAGTGTTGAGGTCAAGGGAAGCCATAACCTCACTCTCTTCAGACCTCTTAGCATGGAAGAGAAACCCTGTGTCCGGTTCTGAGCAAAACAAGTCAAGGAGGAGATGGACAAGGTGGAACAATACGGACAGATACCAGATGGATGGATGGATGGATGGGACAATTATAAATGGATGGATGAAAAAACAGAGAGATGGACAGATGGTAGATATATGAATAGATTGACATAGATATGGATGGGAAGATTTATGGTGGGATGGGAAAATAAATGGACGGATGGATAGAGGATATGGACAGACATCAGATGTATGGTTGGTTGGATAGAAAAATGATCAATGGATGGATGAAGTGATGGATGGATAAACCAACAGATGGACAGATGGAAGGATAGATATATGAACAGATGGACATAAATATGGATGGGTGGATGAATGGATGGATGGGAAGATCTATGGTGGGATGGGAAAATACATGGACGGATGGATGGAGAATATGGACAGACATCAGATGAATGGTGAAATGGATGGAAAAATGATAAACAGACGGATTGATTGATTGATTGATGGAAAAACAGATAGATGGACAGATGGAAAGATAGATATATGAATGGATGGATGGACGTAGATATGGCTACCTGGATAGATGAATGGGAAGATCTATGGTGGGATGGGAAAATAAATGGATGGAAAAACAGATAGATGGACAGATGGAATAATAGATATATGAACAGAAAGACATAGAGATGAATGGATAGATGGCTGGATGGATAGAAGGGAAGATCTATCGTGGCATGGGAAAATGGATGGATGGATGGATAGAGAATATGGACAGACATCAGATGAATAGTTGGATGGATGGAAAAAATGATAAATGAATGGATGGATTAATTGTCAAAGGCTTTCATGACCTGAATCACTGCATTGTAGGTTTTTCGGGCTATATGGCCATGTTCTAGAGGCATTTTCTCCTGACATTTCGTCTGCATCTATGGCAAGCATCCTCAGAGTTGAGGTCTCCATAGATGCAGGCGAAACGTCGGGAGAGAATGCCTCTAGAACATGGCCATATAGCCCGAAGAAACCTACAACACGGATGGATGGATTGATGGAAAAACAGATAGATGGACAAATAGAAAGATAGATATATGAATGGATGGATGGACATCGATATGGCTACCTGGATAGATGAACGGGAAGATCTATGGTGGGATGGGAAAATATATGGATGGACAGATGAATGGATGGAAAAACAGACAGATGGATAAACGGAGATGAACAGATGGACTTATGGATGACTGGATGGACAAAAAGATGGATGGATAGGTGGACAGATCAGACAGGTAGTCAAGATACGTAGCGCAAAGTACTCCTTCTGCTATTTTGGAAGTTACAGTTGTATCGATGCTCATCTGAATAAATCTGGCTCCTTCAGAGGAGACAATAGGGCTCTCTCCAGCCAGAAGGTTGGTGCACCTGGGGCTTCGGGAGGCCCACCCGCCCACAATTGGCCACTTGGCCTTCCTTTAAGCCTCTCTTCTCTCTGTCTCTGTGCCTGTCTCTCTCTTATGGCCAGGAATGTGCTTTTGGGAGGCGGCCCACAGCGCAGGGCTATTCCTGTCTGCAGTCACATCAGCCTCCGAACCTCAGGCCACAGAGAGACTTCAGAGGGGTTTAGTTCAAGAGAGAGAATAGGTCTCAGACGTTACAGGCAAATTGGGCTCGCCATCTTAGGATGGGTCCCGCAGAATGGAGGATGGACTGGATGCCCCTTGGAAGTCCCCTTCCCACTTGAGAGGAAGAAAGCGGTGGGCTCCCTTCCTACTTTTGGGGGTCTTCAGGCAAGGCTGGACGGCCACTTCAAGGGCTGTGCTTATGCCTTGCTGTGTGGATGAGGAAGGGATGGACTAGGTGGCCCCCAAGGACCTCTTCCATCTGGGAGAGGAGACTAGAGCCAAGAACACAACCAAAACCCTCCCGACAGATAGCCATCCAGTCTCTGCTGCAAAGCCGCACTGAATACTTGAATCCTAGAGTTGGAAGGGACCCCCAAAGGCCATAGAGTCCAACCCCCTTCTCTCCGGCAGGAAGGCACCATCCAAGCCCTCCCAACAGATGGCCTCCCAACCTCTGCTTCAAAGACCCAAGGAAACATCCCTTGGAGTCAATGAGTTCTTCTTCATCATTCTTTTATTGCCATTTGGAGGCTTCCAAGTGAAGGTTAGATGGACCTCTTTTAGGGCTGTTTTAGTTGCCTGTGCTCCTGCCTGGCAGAAGGGGGTTGGTCTAGGTGGCTCTTAGGGGTCCCTTCTGGCTCAAAGGAGCTCTGCGAGGACCCCTTCCAACTCTAGAACGAAAAGTAGGGAGGCCTTTCTTTGGACCTGTGTGCGTGGATTCTGGGCACTGTAGTCCCCTTCCCAAAGCCACCCTCCAAAGCCCTTATACTTCTTCCTTTGTAACCATGGTATTGGCTCTTTCCTGGGAGCCTCTTTCCTTCCTTCCCTGGAGATCTTTAAATAGAGGCTGGATGCCCATCTGTCGGGAGGGTTTTGATTGCTTCCTATCTTTACGGCAGGAGGGGTTTGGACTAGATGGTCTCTAGGGGTCCCTTCCAGCAATAGCATCCTAGAACAAAGGAGAGAAATACATAATGTATCTATGTTGTTAAGCAGAGGCTGGATGCCCATCTGTCAGGAGGGTTTAGGTGGTGCCTCGGCTGGGCTGGATGGCCTTTAGGGGCCCCTCCTCCGCCGGCTGCTCCTGCCTAGGGTCTGTGGGGCCTGCCAGGTCCGCCAGGTGAGGCCCCATCGCACAAGGCCCCATTGACGGGGGGTGACAAAACCCGCTTTGTGCTCCTCCGGCTTCCAGGCAAAGGCCCGGCCTAAGAAAACAGCCGCCCTGCGAAGGACTGAGACCCATTCACGGCTGCCTTCATGGGGCTGGCCCTCTGACCCACCCACCAGTGGGTTTGCAGGCGTCTCTCTCTCTGTGGGGCACATACATGCAGTGTGTCTGTTGGAGGTCAGGCCAGGACAGCCGGCCAAAGGGAGGGAACAGGCTTTTGCGGATGTCATTCCGGCAGACTCAACGCATACACTCATAGCATCACAGGGAGTTCAGAAGGGTCTCTAAAGGCCATCCAGTCTGACCTCATTGTGCCAGGTAGGGGGACACCATCCAATCCCTCCTGACAGATGACCATTCACTGTTCAAAGGCCATCTCCAGAGTTGAAGACTTCACCAGGCCGTAAGGAACAGAAAGGCACTTTGCATATGCTCACACATAACACCCACATGCAGGACGGCCCCCGTATCTGTAGGATGATGACCCGGTTTCGTTGCTCCACATTCCACAAAACGTGTGTCCCCGCTAAGCTTAATTTCAATAGGGTTTCGCTCTTATCTGTGGTTTCATTTATCCACACAAAGCTCATAAATATACACTAGTCATGTGCATTCGGGGTAAATCTTGATCTGTTTCATGTCCCGGCTTTTGGTCTGGACCTCTATTTCGATTGAGCCATTTTTTTGTTTTCACGTGCCAAAATATTTGTTTTATTTTGGCCTGTTTAGAAGGTGGGGGACTTCACCCATAAGCCCAACGCACCCAGCCCCACAGGTGCAAGCTTTGGGCCTATGCGCCCAGGCCTGACAAGAGTAAGGAGCGCTTCTTGTACTTGGTGCTCGGCTGCAGGCCCTACCGGGCCCGGGTGTGTAGGCCCAAAGTGCCAGGGTGCCTGCATTGGAGCGCCGAGTAAGGAACGGTCCTTACTCGGTACTTGGCTGCAGGCCCTATGGGCCTGGCTGTGTAGGCCCAAAGTGCCAGGGTGCCTGCATCTGAGCGCCGAGTAAGGAACGGTCCTTACTCAGTACATGGCTGGAGGCCCTACGGGCCTGGCTGTGTACATCCAAAGTGCCAGGGTGCCTGCATCTGAGCGCCGAGTCCTTACTCGGTACTTGACAGCAGGCACTGCCAGGTCCCAGAATTTTGGGCCTACGCATGGCAATCGATCCGAAAAGCAGGCTTGGAGCTGGTACCCGCTCCCGCCTGCCTTTCGTACCAATTTTATTTTCGTTCCAGGAGGGGCCTTCCCGTTTTGTGCTATCCAAATGGATGGGCCAAAATGGAAATATGAATGCAACAGATGAAGACGTATTTCGGGCCCACGACTAATATATACCCCAGTTCTATTGATCCACCGCTATGAAAATGCATCCTCTGTAGGGATTTCCCAGATCCTCCAGTACGACTCTGTGGCCCTCCTGGTCCCTTTTGGACTTTGTCATCTGGATCCTTTAACAGTTGCAGTTATTGTACTATTGTTCTTCCTTCTTGCTGTAGACAAATATGGGTCTGTTTTAGGCTGTTTCACGAATAGAGCATCACCTGCACTCAGGGCGCCGTGGAGTCGGACCTCGGCATCTGCAAAACGAGTTTGCCTTTTGTAGGTGGGATTCTTCAGGAGTTTGGCCTCATTACAGGGGAATTTTGGGAGTAGGGAATTTCGAGGCCTTACAAAGGATGCACTTAGGCTAGGAAATAGAAAGGAAAGTCATTGTTATCATTATTCATATCCAGCTTTCATCTCTTAATTGAGACACAAAGTGGGGTCTTATTATTAGCAGCATTATCCTCCTCATAAAATACCCCATTTCCCCAAAAATAAGACAGTGTCTTATATTGTTTGCTAGGTCTTATTTTCAGGGAATGTCTTATTTTTTTCATTAAGAATTCACATTTATTGTTGAACCAAAAAAAAGGAATATTGATTATATACTGTACAATAGTTGTCAATATATAATCAATATCCTGGCCCTCACCCACAGGGTCACACAAAAGCTGCAATGTCCCTGGCTCCCACACATTGTCTGGACACTGTCGCAATCTCCTGGACGACTTGGGACAGCAGGGACAGTATTGCAGCTTCCGGTTGCGGGGAGCAAACAAAACTTCGCTAGGTCTCACTTTTGGGGGAGGCCTTATATTTAGCAATTCATCAAAACCTCTACTAGGTCTTATTTCAGGGGGTGCCTTATTTTGGGGGAAACATGGTATATACACCATGCTATCTGTCTGCAAGGACTTTGCCCAGGGGATGTTGCCCGGATGTGTTACCATCCTGCAGGAGGCTTCTCTTTATGTCCCTGCATGGGAAGCTGGTGCAACCATCAATCCTTCAGTCAGCAGTCCTGTTGGCACAAGGTTTAACCTAGCATTTCTCAACCTGGGGGTCGGGACCGTTATAGGGGGTCAAGAGAGGGGTGTCAAGGGATCGCCAAACACCATCAGAAAACAGTATTTTCGGTTGTTCATGGGAATTCTGTGTGCCAAGTTTGGTTCAGTTCCATTGTTGGTGGGGTTCAGAATTCTCTTTAATTGTAGGTGAATTACAAATCCCAGCAATGACAACTTCCAAATGTCAAGATGTATTTTCCCCAAACTCCACTAGTGTTCACATTTGGGCATGTTGAGTATTCATGCCACGTTTGGTCCAGATCCATCATTGTTTGAGTCCACAGTGCTCTCTGGACGTAGGTGAACTACAACTCCCAAACTCAAGGTTGATGCCCACCAAACCCTTTTAGTATTTTCTGTTGGTCATGGGAGTTATGTGTCCCAACTTTGGTTCAATGCCATCGTTGGTGGGGTTCAGAATGCTCTTTGATTGTAAGTGAACTATACATCCCAGCAATGACAACTTCTAAGTGTCAAAGTCTATTTTCCCCAAACTCCACCAGTGTTCACATTTGGGCATATCGAGTATTCGTGTTTCGTCCAGATCCAGCACTGAGTCCACAGTGCTCTCTGGATGTAGGTGAACTACAACTCCCAAACTCAATGCTCACCAAATCCTTCCAGTATTTTCTGTTGGTCATGGGAGTTCTGTGTCCCAACTTTGGTTCAATGCCATCGCTGGTGTTCAGAATGCTCTTTGATTGCAGGTGAACTATAAATTCCAGCAACTACAGCTCCCAAATGACAAAATCAATCCCCCCAACCTCACCGGTATTCAAATGTGGGCGTATTGGGTATTTCTGCCCAATTTGGTTCAGTGAATGAAAATATGCCCTGCATATCGGATATTTATTTATATTACTATTCATAACAGTTATGAAGTAGCAACGAAAATGTTATGTTTGGGGGTCACCACAACTTGAGGAACTGCATTAAGGGGTCACTGCATTAGGAAGATTGAGAACCATTGCTGGGGGGGGGGGCTCCTATAGATCACGATTAACCAAAAAGAGGGAAAGGAATAGGAGGGAAATGGAGGAGCAGCACCCCCTGCTGTCCAGAGGAAGAAATGCAATCAGAACAACCAGAACATATCCTCACCCAGCTTATGATCCCATAACAAGCTGGTTTCGGGAAAGGGAAACTGTGCACATCACAAGTGCTGAACATGACTCCGCACACAGAAGATGGTTTCTAAAGGCAGCAGATTATGATATTGTAAATCATCGCCTCTCCCTGAGAAAAATGTATAATATCCCAAAGGATTACAACCTCATCCACTTCATAGGAAATCTGCTACAGAACAGGAACTTTTTTGTTGAGTTCCAGGGCCAGAGAAGCAGATGGCGAAGACAGAAGAATGGCCTGCTTCAGGGGAGCGTGCTGGCCTTGGATCAACATTTACACAAATGATCAGCCACTGCCAGAAGGGACAGAGTGTTTCATCTATGCTGACGATCGTGCCATCACCGCCCAAACAGGGAGCTTTGAAATGGTTGAACAGACACTCTCTGAAGCTTTAGATACTCTTACTGCCTATTATAGGGAAAACCAGGGTGCACCATCAATGTTTAACATTTACACAAATGACCAGCCACTGCCAGAAGTGAGTTTCATCTATGCTGACGATTGTGCCATCACTGACCAAGCACGGAGCTTTGAAATGATTGAACAGAAGCTCTCTGATGCTTTAGGTGCTCTTGCTGTCTATTACAGGGAAAACCAGTTGATTCCTAATCCATCTAAACCGCAGATGTCTGCCTTTCACATTAAGAACAGACAAACATCTTGAGCTCTGAGGATTTCAAGGGAAGGAATCTCACTGGAGCATTGCAGCACACCCAAAGACCTGGGAGTTACTCTGGACTTTGCTCTGAATTATAATAAGTACTGCTCGCATATCAAGCAAAAAGTGGGTGCTAGAAATTATCTATGTATATATACAGGTATATGTGTTTGCGGAGGTGCGGAGGAATATGTGGCAGCGTTTCGATTGGTTGTCACTGTGGATTTGCATAAAGGACTCTGATTGGCCATCTACATTCCAACATTCTTAGGCAGGGGTGCTCATTATGGTGATCGGGAGCACCTAGGTGATCTTTGGCCCTCTTCCAGGTGATCTTTGGGCCTCACCAGCCAGATGGCGCGCTCCTGCCATGCGCGCACACATGCGCTCCTGCCGCCGCCTTTGCGGGGCTTCTTTTGCCAAAATGAGGCTTTAGTGGGCGGGCCCTGGCGCTCGTCTTGCCACGCGCGGTGTGGTGACATGACCGTCCATTGGTTGCTGCTGGGGGGGGGGGGGGAGCAAGGCGAAGGTACACGCACGGATAGGATAAGAGGCTGTGAGAGGGATGGAGGGAATGTGTGTGTGTGAGAGAGAGAGCCAGCCAAGGAGAGAAGAAAGAAATCCGGAGAACTTTTTCGGATCCTTTTGGCAGGCAGGCAGGCGGGCGCTGGAAGGAGAGAGGGAGAGAGAGAGAGAAAGATGCGAAGGAGGCCAGGCAAAGTGGGGCAAAGCCAAGTAAGCCCCGCCGCAAACCCTGCTGCTGCCCTCGGGGCTCCCATTCCAAGCTGAGACCTGGGCGAGCGAGCTGTGTGGGGCTGCTTTCTTTCCTTGGTTGGGGGCAAGGAGGGAGGGCTCCACCGTGTGCCTGGGGCTGAACCCGAGGAGGAGGTGGCTGCGGGGATGGAGACTCCACTTGCTGCTGCTGCTTGTGCCCTCGCCGCCTTTCTCCGCCTCACCCTCCCTCGCCCTCGGAGAAAGGCGGCGAGGGCCCACGGGGGGGAGAGGCTCTTCAGAGCCGGCTAGGAAGAGCCACCCTCTCTCCCTCTGCCAGCAGTGGGAGGGGTCCTCCTTACTGCCAGCCGTCCACTTGGGCGTCCTTTCTGAGTGACACCCTGCTGCATCTGTCACTTTGGGGAAGCACCTCTTCCACTCTTCCTTCTCCTGCCCAGGTAAGGAAGCCTCGAGGGAGAGGCTGCTGTGGGGAGGCTCCAGCCTTTACGTGGGTCCCTCTCTCGGTTGAGTGTCCTGGCCCAGGCAGCAGCCAGGCGGCCCCTCTTCCAAGCCCTGCGCCTTCCGAGCCGCCGCCGAAGCCATATCTGGCCGGAGCGCTGGCGGGTGCGCCTATAAATACCCTGCTGCTGCGTGCGTGGGAGGGGCCTGCTGTGCACGCAAGCAGGACGGGATGGGGACTTCCTGCTTCGCGAAAGCACGCAGCAGGAAGGAGGAAGGCAACGAAGACATTAAGAGAGAGCGAGCGCACAGGCGAGGATCCCCTTCCCGGGTGCGCGCGGCGGCGAGTTCGTGGGCAGGCAAGAAAGAAGCCCCGTGCGGACAGAAGGCGCACACGCTCACATGCACAACAGGTGATCTTTTCAACTTGATTGTTCGTATAGTAGCTCGCATGATGAAAAAGTGTGGGCACCCCTGTTCTAAGGTAACGCAGAGGGAAAAGGAAAGGCCTCAGGCAGGCAGTCACTGCGGCCCACAGCAATGACGGATCAGGACCAAACTTGGCACACAGGGCCACAATGGCCCACTTCACAACCTGGTGTGGTTTAGGGCAGGATGAGCCAAGAATGATGGGATTTGCAGTACCTTCACCTGATTCACTTCCCAAACAACACTGAAGCCCCTATAAATCACAGACCAGGGCCAAAATTGACAGCAAGGCTTCCTTAACTTGATTTTCCTGACTAGGCCTCGGCTCATGGGATATTGTTAGGCTTCCTCAACTTGATTTTCCTGACTAGGCCCCCAATGTAAGAAGACCAAACTTGGCACACAGACCCCCTAAGATGCACCCTACATCCTGGTGCAGTTTGAGGATGGACCATGGATGATGGGACTTGCAATCCTTTCATTGACTTCCTTAGAGCACCGTGGCCCACACCAATGACGAATCAGGACCAAACTTGGCACACAGAGGCCCAATGGCCCACTTTACAAACCTGCTGCGGTTTACGGCAGGATGGCTCACAAATGATGGGATTTGCAGTACCTTCACCCGATTCATTTCCCACAGAACATTGCAGCCCTCACTTCCAGAGACCACTGTGACCCTCATCCAATGACTGATCATGACCACACTTGGCACACAGAGCCCACATGACCCACTCTACATCCTGGTGCAGTTTGGAGAAGGATGGACCTTGGACGATGGGACTCGCAGTACCCTCACTAACTTCCAGAGACCACTGCAAGCCACATAACCAACTCATAAAGACCAACCTTGCCACACAATGCCTTTCTCAATTAACCCGGGCACCAAAAAGCTAATGCGTGTGAGGTGACCCAAAGCGTGAGGTTATGCTACTGATATTTGATAGATGAGGATCGTTACCAATGTAAAGCCTTGATAAAACGCATTATTCGATTACATGGCGAAACGGATTATATTGGCCAATGGGAATCGTGATACTCTCACGCTGTTCCGTCGCCTTTTTGGTTTCCTTGGGGATTTTTACCCATTGATTGTACTATGCCTGTGCCTCATCTGGCTCCTATCACGGACTTTATATGAACCTTTAAACCCTTTCGGAGTACCCCACGTTACCTTTCCTCCTTGGAATTTATACCGGACTTTTTGGATCATACAAGACCATTGTTTGACACGAACTATATTTCCTACGTATAGACCTCATTGTTCCGATTGGACTGTGTATTCCACAACTTTTACGATTGGGACTCTTCTTAATACGGATTGTATTCCTGATATATGTCCCCACATGAATTTCCAAGGAGCGCATCTATTGGGTATCGTACTCTGATTGTCCGTTGTCTATATAATACTAGTTGTACCCGGCACGCGTTGCTGTGCCCTATTTAGGAGATGCGAGAAAGTCTGAGTATGTAAGGGTTGGAATTGATGTTACTTATGGTCTTGGTGGGGTCATGGCTGTGTCGTTGTGGGTTGTTCTGGTGGGTGGGATGTTGAAGTCCTGTGGAGTTGTCGGTGTGTGGTGTTCCTGGCGTTCGTGCAGTGACCTGTTGTCTGTGTCTCTGCTGCGCAGTGTGTTTCTGTTCTGGCGTTTGTTCTGCCCTTTTTTGTTTGATGTATGTAGCGTTGCGAGTGTGTCGTCTGATGCTGTTCTTTTTAGGAGGCATGGCTTGTCTTTTGGGTCAGTTTCTGCCTGTGTGGAAGGAAGGAATGGCATACAAATGGGTTGAGCAGTAGACGCAAGGTTGTGTTATGTGCATATTGTGTTGTGTGTAGGTATTACTTTTTTGGTGAGTTAGTGGGTGTGTGGTGGAATTGTGGGTGGTAGTATGTTGTGGAATGCTTGTGTGGGTGGGGTGTTTTGGGTGTTTGTGTGTGTTTGTAGAGTATCAGTGCAGTGTTGTGTTGTGGTTGGAGTATAGGTGGAGTTGGTTTTTGTTTGTGGTGGTGGTAGGTGTTGTGTGTGCGGGGTCCCGTAAGGTTGAGGGGATGGGTTGTGATAGGAAGTTGTGTTGTGTGGGTAGGAATTGCTGGAGAATTGCTCTCTCATAGAGTTTGGTTTTGTCAGTTTAACCCTCAAACACCAACTGACTGAACTGAAATCACTCAGCATTCTATCCTAGCCTTGGCTGGCTGTGCCCAGTGTTACTATGGTTACTCAGCCTCCCTGCACTTTGTGTGGGCCGATGTTGGCCAATGGGTTTCGCTGCTGCCGCAGAGGATGCTGGGAAATGTAGTTTTTTTGTATCATTGTTTTGGGGGCCTTCTAGGTTTTGGGGGGGAAAGTTTCTTTGCTAAAAACCTTCCTTGCCTGAGGCCTATTTGTGTTGGCAAGTTTGGTGTCTCTGCCTTAGAAGGTTTCTCTGTCTCTGTCAGTCGTTCGACGACGGGACCTCCTTTATATAACAGATAGTATATTTTCATATATTGAGCCTTAGTGCTTCTTTTTGTATCCCTTTGGAATAGCCAGGTATTCTCGTGCTGCCTCTGTACCTCTTCTGGGCTGCCTTTCCCCTTCTTCTCTGCCATCTGGCCTTAATATGTAGATTTGGGATCCCCTTTACCCGTTCTGCGCTGTTCTAATAAAAGGGTGGTCCAACAGCAAAAGCAAAGCCAAGCCCAGGAGAGGTGTGAGGAGGGGTCCTCTGGAAAGAGCAGCTTTTTAATAACTCAAAATAATAATAATAATATAGCGGTTCATCCAGGACAAAGTGGGAAGGAGGAATATTAACAGTACTCAAACATTGGTTTTTTCTTCTAGGAGGGGAGACAAAGTGGCAAAAGGATCCAGGCATGCTGAGGCAAAAAGGGGGGGAGGTGGTACATGGAGAGAGCAGCGTGCGAGGAAGGGGCTCTCTGACACCCCCCCCCCCCCATAAACAGCCCCACTCTTCGGTCTCTTCCTCCATCCTCCGGATGCCTCCCCCAATGTTACGGGGAAGGAGGAGAACCAGAATCCTTACCCTTTAAGAACACGGAGACCCCGAAAGACAAAGAGGGAGAAATGCTTTGAATGCAGTTTTCCTGCATCTTGGCAGGGAATGGGGTTGGACTGGATGGCCCACGAGGTCTCTTCGAACTCTATGATTCTATGAAAGGAACCCCTCCTCTTGAAAACCTCCCCCCTCCCCTCCTTGCATAGATGAGGGTCAGGTCAAAGTGCAGCTAAAACAGTATTTCATTGGGGGGGGGGGGAAATGGAGGAGAAACATCTAAGAGAATCCTTGAGGGTCACCATTTACTGAGGCTAAAAAATACAAAGTCGCTCTAGCTACGCTTTCCCTCCGGGAAAAAGGGGGTTTAAAACCACTGCGGTCTTCATATAATAATAAAAATCCCATTATTATCATCATTATTAGCATTTCGGGGGGGGGGGCGTGTGAGTAGACACGTGAAAGGACTGGGGAATTCCTCGTGCAAAGCTTTGCCCACAGAGGACCCCCTTCTCTGGGCAAAACCACTCGGAAACAAACACCTTATCTTCTTTTTCAGTCCAGAAAGGAAAAGTTGGGGGTGAAGGAAGCAGATCCCTAAAGAAAAAAAGGGGAGGGGATATGACTCCCCCTTGACTCTGCCCCCCAAAAGAGCATGGGAGGGAGGGGGACCCTCAAAGGAACCCCCCAACGCTGAGTACCTTGGCTTTAGACCTGATTCTGAGCAGCAGCGTCCATAGCGGGGGGCCCAAGTGGCTCCCCTCATGCGAACCCAAGGCCAAAGTGGGGGTCAGGATGGCCCTCCACAGGGGTGGGTGGGGTCTGGGGGTCGGTGGATGGGCGGAAGAGGAGGAGGAGGAGGGAGGGAACCAGGGTGGTAGAGAGAAAGTCTTCTGGGGTCTCGTTTCTGGAAGGAGGGAGGGAGAGAAGGAGGGAGGGAAAGCGACACCCCCTCCTCTGTCCTCCTTCTTCCCTTGCTCTCTCTTTCCTTTGCGCGCGCTCTCTCTCTTGGCAGGAGTGTTGAATGAGGCTGCAAATGGGGCAGGGGCCCGGTCAGGACATCTGGTGGGGGGCCTCCAGCATCTCCATGAGGAAGGTGTCGATGGGGGTGTCCCCGATCAGCTTGAAGAAGAAGAGGTGCTCCAGGCATTTGAGGCCGATGGACCGCAGGGCCGGCAGGCGCAGCAGCAGCTTGGCAAACCTGCAAGAAAGGGGATGAGAGGCATCTATAGAGAGCTGGGTGAGGGGCACCTCCAGCCGGAAGGGAACCCCAAAGGCCGCCCAGTCCAAGCCCCACACTGTCGTCGAGGGCAACGCAAAGGAAGCATTCTTAAAAGGACGGTGGATGAAAACTTGTGGAATAGCAGAGATGCACAAATTGCCAACCAAGGAGAAATGCCGTACTTCTGTGTCTCATAGGTGCAATTCCTTCCCCAAATAAAATCATTTATTTATATACAGCATTTATATTCTGCGTTTCTCACCCCAAAGAGAACTCAGGGTGGATCACAGAACACATACACGGTAAACGTTAGACATACAGGATAGAGAGATAGAGGCATTTGTGTCTCGGCATTTTCCCAACTTCAGTGTCCTGGAGGTTATGTTTGATTTCAGACACAGTGGGGTGCTCAGTCTTTCTTCCTGTTCTTTGATCGCCGGCTTTTTTATAGTGCCATAAAATACATATCGGTGAAGCGGAGCCTAATTTCTCTACCTACAGCTACAGCTGTTTTTCAACTGCTGTGACTGGGTGGCTACGGGCCAGCAGGTTGAAGGTGAACCCGTCGAAGACGGAAGTCCTGTGGCTGGGTCGTCCCGGGGGGGGGGGGGGCAGCTCCGGCTGCCAATAATGGATGGTGAGGTGGTTAGCCCGTCGCCTCTGGTTAAAAGCCTGGCGGTCCAACTGGACCCTCTGCTGACGATGGAGGCTCAGGTCTCCACCGTGAGCAGAGCAGCGTTTTTCCATCTGCGCCAGGCAAGGCAGCTGGCGCCCTACTTTTCCGATGACGACCTGACCACGGTAATCCAGGCCACGGTCATCTTGAGACTGGACTACTGTAACGCCCTTTACATTGGCCTTCCTTTGTTGGTAATCCGGAAACTGAAGATGGTGCAAACTGCTGCGGCTCGACTGCTGGCTGGAGTGACACTATCGTGCCACATCACACCAGTCCTACAGCGCTTGCACTGGCTCCCTATCGAGCACCGGATAGCCTTCAAAGTGCTGGTGCTAACCTTTAAGGCCTTGCATGGTCTGGGGCCAGTGTAGCTGAAGGACCGCCTTTCCCTGCATGTTCCCCAGAGACCACTACGGTCCATGGATCAAAACCTACTAGAGGTTCCATCACTTAAGATCTGCCGCTTGTCATCAATGCGGCAGCGCACTTTTTCTGTAGCAGCGCCTACCCTTTGGAACGCCCTCCCGGAGGAGGCGCGAGCAATAACTGATCTACAGGCTTTTCGGAGAGCCTGTCAGACCAACCTGTTCCGTCAGGCATTCAGTCTCTAAGCTGTAACCCCTACTCTGGTCTTAATCTGTTTTTATTATGTTTTCAAGTATGTTGTGTTTTGTTGTTCATTGCTGTGACCCACCCTGAGCCTTTTCGGGAAGGGTGGTATCTAAGTCGAAATAATAAATAAATAAATAAATAAGTAACTGCTTGGGTGGACAGTAAGCTAGGCTGAAGGTCATGTGCTCACCTCGAACCGAGCTTGAACCGCCAACCTTTTAGTTGGGAAAGATCTATTGCTGCTGGTGATTAACCAGCTGTGCTAAAGCTCGGCACAAATAAATATCTCTAAAAATGGGGGGGAGGCATACATATGTGATAAAGCTTTTTTTTTCGATTGTAGGGACTGAAGTGAGTATGTTTATTTATTATTATTTATTTATTTAAAACATTTATATTCCGCCTTTCTCACCCCAAAGGGGACTCGGGGCGGAGCACAGCATATATACGGCAAACATTCAATGCCGGGACAGGAATTCA
Organism: Anolis apletophallus; assembly: GCA_030556195.1. Taxonomy (NCBI): domain Eukaryota; kingdom Metazoa; phylum Chordata; class Lepidosauria; order Squamata; family Anolidae; genus Anolis; species Anolis apletophallus. Next base: position 216,147,273 of record JARBWK010000001.1, read on the forward strand.
TATGCGACTTACAATCAATGGCATCTTAGAATCAAGGAAATATGGTACTCATCCAAATAACACGGGGATTTGCTAATTAGTTGGTTATGATAATGATGGGCTGCATTTGTCCATGGTGGGTTTTATGAATAAGAAGTGTGCCATTCAAACCAGAAGTGTGATCCTAGGCTGCCTTTTCTCAATTCCAAGACATACTTTCACCCCATATAAACCAACAAACCCCAGTAACAATGGGCTCTCTTTCAGAGGAAGGGGCTGAGAAAACCACCTCTGAAGACTCTCCTTCAACAAATAATCTATGTATATAATAAAAGTCAGTGTTTGCGGCAGTGCGGAGGATGGGAGGTGCGGAGGAATATGTACCAGCATTTTGATTGGTTGCCACTGTGGGATTATTTGCATAAAGGACACTGATTGGCCAGCCTCAGAACTCCAACATTCTAAGGCAACAGACAGAGGGGATTGGCTGCCACTGAGGAACTATTTGCATAAAGGACTCTGATTGGCCAGCAAAACTGAATGCAACTGAATGCTTGAGTTAGCCAAATGACAGGTTTTTTTCCGTTGGAAATGGAATGTTCATTTTCTGGGAGGTGCGGAGGTGCCAAGGAATATGAGACAGAGTTTCGATAGGTTGCCACTATGGGATTATTTGCATAAAGGACTCTGATTGGCCAGCCTCAGAATTCCAACATTCTACGGCCCCAGAGGGGATTGGTTGCCACTGAAATGGTATTTGCATAAAGGACTCCGATTGGCCATCCACATTCCAACATTCTAAGGTGACTCAGAGGGAAAAGGAAAGGCCTCAGGCAGTCAGACACTGCGGCCCACAGCAGTGACGGATCAGGAGCAAACTTGGCACACAGCGACCCAATGGCCCAATTCACAACGCGACCCTCACCCAATGACCAATGCAGACCAAAATCAGCACACAGAGCCCCCTTGGCCCACTCATCACCCTAGTGCTGTTTTAAGGAGGATGGACCACAGATGATGGGACTTGAAATACCTTCACTCACCTTCTGAGACCGCTGCAACCCTCATCCAAAGAATGATCAAGATCAAATGTGACACACAGAGCCCCCATGACCCACTCTACATCCTGGTGCTGTTTGGAGGGGAGTGGACCATGGCCAACGGGACTCGCAGTACCTTCACTAAGTTCCTGAGACCACTGCAAGCCATAAACATCTAATAGGAACCAACCTTGGCACACAATGCCTTCCTCAAATAACCCGGGCACCGCCGGGTCCCCAATCTAGTAAATAAATATAATAAATAAAACCTTATTGGTAACCCACCCTATCTATTTCATCGGGGAAATTTAGGGTGGTTTCCAACAAAAGATACCATAGTAAACATTCAATGCCATAATAAACAATAGTAACAAAACAAAACAGTAAATGAACACATCAATATAAACTTATAATAACTAGCCAAAAAGGGAAGTAATTAAATAGATATGGGAGATGTAAAACAATCATACTTACAGCATAAAAAATCTAATCAACTAAAATGCATTAAAATTAATCAATGATTTACAGCAGCCAACAGAGCCAGGCTGAGCCCCCAAAAAACCATAACAGGCCACTTGGAAATCACGTGGACACAACTCTATGCCTTGAAGGCACCTGACCCTGCCTGATTTCAGAAGCTAAGCAGGGCCAGCCCTGGTTCACACATGGATGGGAGGGCGGCAAGCAATGCCTGATGCTGTAAGGAATATTTCAGAGGAAGACAGGTCTGAAGATTCCTTGTCTGCTCAGAAACCCTCTTAGAAATCCACAGACACCCTCCAGGAGTTTTTGGACTCCAACTCCCACAATTCCTAACATTCTCCTGGCTGTTAGTAGTTGTGGGAGTTGAACTCCAAAACACATGGAGGGAGGGCTGAAGTTTGCCCATGGCTGTCATAGACCAAAGGCTGACTTTGAAAGCTAAGCAGGGTGAGGAAATGGAAGGCAAGCCGCCAAGGTGCCTCAGGCGCTCTGTTTCAGAGGACGGTGCAGAGGTAGCCCCCTCTGAGGGAACCCAGTGAGCCTGAGAGAGCCTCTGCTCCTACCTGCCCTGCTGTTCAGGATACTTCTGTTTGCAGTAGGACTCCAGGGAAGCATAGACCTTCTCCCTCAGAAGCTCCACTTCTCCGGGGTTGGAGAGGCCCTTTGCGTCTGGAAGGGGAAGAAAAGGGGGAGAATCAATGGGGGAGTCCACACGCACACACTCCACAACAAAAGCCCACACCACGAAAGCAGGAAGAGTGTGATGCAGCGGGTGAAAAAGCCAGTGCAATTCTGGGCTGCATCAAGAGGAGTCTCGTGTTTGGACTGCGGGAAGACCTAATCCCTAATCTCCATTCTTCCGCCTTAGTTAGAACTTCCCACCTGTAATGTTACAGCCCTGTGTCCTGTTCTGGGCAAAGCAAAACAAGGAGGAGATGAGTAGGGCAGAAAGGTGTCCAGAGAAGAACACCTTTGGGTCACCCTACTCCACACAGAGCAGGGTTATGTGTATGCCAACACCTGAAATGTGACTGCTGCTTGGTCTTAACCAATGAGCCTTGAAAAAGGAACCCAAAACGGTTTTGATATGGCCACATAAAATACAGCAATAGCTTGCAGTCGGCCCTACTTATCTCCAAGCGTTCAATTGCAGGAGAAGCCACACTGCCTCTCCTCCCTTGCTTGTCCGGGGGAATTTCCCCCACTGAGCAATTTCGCTCCCCATCAGACTTCTATGTGCTTAGCTTGTGAATCCAACCTTCCCTATTGGAGTACCCACCATCCCCTTCCGTGACATCCCCGGATTCAACCCAGCACGGAGCGCCGCCTGTCCCACAGACGGTGACGTGAGGTTTGTCTGCTCTCGCGAGAGGCTGCCGGGATTCTGGAGGATTCACCTTGGAATTTTCCTATTTGATTTGTATTCCTCCTCCTGTGATCCCCCGCATACCCCGCCCGCTTACAATCGTCTCATCCATTGTGCATTATTGCTTCTCTACCACGCTCTCTCTCGGCGCCCCCATACATCATCACCCGGCGCCCGGAACTTTGTGCCGGCTAACGCCGCCCACACGTTCGGCTCCTCCACGTTGCTGGACCACCTCTCCAGAGCGGACGCGAGCTTTACCATTCCTTTTCTATATTGGGCAAGTACTTTGGGGATTGCCTTATCGCCTCCATGGATGGAACATATGTTTTGTTCCATGTTTGATATTGTTATTTCTTGTGCTCCTTCTTTATATCATATATAATATTTTGAATATTATTGGGGAGTGTATTCATTGCTATTGCGCCTAGTACATTCAGTCTGATACCATTGGGTCAGATCACACTGTTGTTTGGTTGTTGCCATTATCAGCCTGCTCGTTTTTTTCTAGTCCAGAGAAGAAGGGCCATCAAAAGCCATGAATCCCTATAAGGAATGGCTGAGGGAGCGATCGGGAACGAGAGAAGGCTGAGAAAAGGGGGTGTGGTGGCCATGTTTAAACATTTGGAAGGACGTCCCATTGAGGAGGAGAAAGGGAGAAGCTTGCTGTTCTGCTGCCCTGGAGACAGGGACACCATGGAGTTCTGGGTTCAAACAGCTGGGACCTTGGGTCTCTTGAAATTATCTCTGCCTGTGAGGAGTCTGTGAGAGAGAGGGGCTCACCCACCTGGGTTGAAGAGGATAATGGCGCGGAGGCAGCCCAGCTCCGTCTTGTCCATCCTCATGTCGCGCATCTTCGAAACCAGTTCGGTTAGCACCCTGCAGAGGATGGACGGAAGGAGGGAAGGAGAGACAAGGGGAGAAAGGCCTTTAGATGGGGAGAGGGCATGAGGGCGACAAGAGCGTCAAGGCAGGCAGGCAGGGCAGGTAGCATCATCCCATGCCCACCGGGCCTGGACCCACAGTTCCACCTCTTTGCACCCAACAAAGCATGTCCTTCCTAACCATCTTCCAATCCTCCAGGTGATTCTATGGTATGCTTCTACCAGAAGTTAACAAAGTCTTGGTAGAAAAGCGAGTAAACGCCTAGAGAGGATAGCTAGGTCCTCCAGTGAGTCTTATTGGAAATATTAAATATTAATAAGGTATTAAATTCCAAAAACGTGAGTCAAGCACTGAAAGGGTTAAATGGATGCAACGACTCAGCAAAAGCTGTAGTTCAATATAAGCAGGTGCGGTTGTAGCTTAGTTGCCCTCAGTCTGTGGGAGGTCTCTGTGGGAGAAGGGCCCCGGTGTGTTAGTAGGCCCCAATATGAGAAGGCCTCAGTGTTAGTTCACCTCAGTGGGAGAAAGGCCTCAGTCTGAGAGAGCCCTCAGTGGGAGAAAGGCCTCAGTGTCAGTAGGCCTTGGTGTGAGAAGGCCCAGGTTGAAAGCAATTGCGTGTGAAGTCTGCTGTGTGTAAAAAGCTACTGTGTGAAGCTCGTGTATCTTCAGTGTAAGAAGAGGTTCTGTGGGAGCAAAGCTGTTTATTGGCTGTCCCTGATTATTTAAGAACACAGAAATGCTGGACCAATCTCACTACTACCATGTCATATTACACAGAGAAGTCATTGAAATCCATAAGCATGTGGAGAATTTCAACAGAAAGGAAGAAACCATGAAAATGAGCAAGAGCTAGCTACCAGTCTTAAAAATAAAGCTAGTGGAGCTCCAAACAAGAAACAATCAGGGACAGCTAATCACCTCTCAACAAAGGATGTCCCCAGGCAGTAAGAAGCCTTGAAAACTGCCAGGTCATTAAATGCTATTTCTAACAGACCTCACAACCTCTGAGGGTGCCTGCCATAGATCAGGAGAGAATGCTTCTGGAACATGGCAATACAGCCCGAAAAACTTACAGCAACCCATGTGTCCTCGGTGTTTCCCAGGTAATACATTTTTCTAAGGAGAGGTATTATTTTTATTTCTTTCTTTACTAGCTTGGGGACCCGGCGGTGCCCGGGTCATTTGAGAAAGGTATTGGTTACCTGTGATCCAAATTGAGTCTAGATCCAATGTCAGCAGGGTTCAGTGGATACCGGTGAACTACTACTCCCATATGCATGTCCCATTGTCGATGTGTATCCTCCCCAAAACCACACCAGGATGTAGAGTGGGTCATGGGAATTCTGTGTGCCAAGTGTGGACTTGATTGGTCATTGGTGTGGTTCATAGTTGTCTCTGGAAGTGAGTGAAGGTACTGGAAATCCCATCATCCATTGTCCGTTATCCCCAAATCCGTACCAGGATGTAGAGTGGATCATGGGGGCTCTGTGTGCCAACTTTGGCCCAGATCTGTCATTGGTGGGCCTCACAGTGGTCTATGGGAGCCCAAGGAAATTGAAGTAGTGCAAATCCCATCATTTGTGGCCCATCGTCCCCTAAATGGCACCAGGACGTAAAGTGGGTCATGGGGGTTATGTGCGCCAAGTTTTGTCCAGGTCTGTCATTCGTGCGGGTCACAGTGGTCTGTGGAAGTGGGAGCGAATCAGAAAGCTGACACATACACACATACATACCCACATACACTGACTTTTACTATATGTAGTAATTAGGGCACTTGGCAGTGCCTGGGATATTTGGGGGAAAAGGCATTGTTTGTTTTGGGGTGTTAGATAATAACATGTAGTTAATTAGTAACATTATTTATTAGAAAAAAGCCAGTCTTTGATTTAGTTTTATTAGTGCTCCTGTTAGAAAATACATAACAATGTTGATGAACCTCAATTCCCAGAGCTGTGGGCAAATCCTCCCTAGACCAGGCCTGTATACACAGCTGGCCATGTTGAGTCTGTGTGCCAAGTTTGGTCCAGATCTGATGCTGGCTGGGGTTAGTATTCTCTGTATAAGAGTGAACTACAACTCCCATATGGCAAGGGCAGTCACCCCCGAACCCTCTGGTTGGTCATGTTGAGTCTGTGTGCCAAGTTTGGTCCAGATTCAGCGTTGGCTGGGTTCAGTGCTCTTTGGATGCAGGTGAACTACAACTCCTATAAATCAAAGTAAATTCCCCCTAAACCTGGTCATTTGGGGCTCTACATGCCAAATGGTGTGATCCAGATGTATTATTGAAGGGGGTCTGCCTTGATGCAAGGTGAACTACAACCCCACCATGTGGAATCAGTCCCCCAAACCCATGCAGTCTGTTCAGTTGCTGATCAATTCTTCTGTGCTGTGTGGCACAGGAAAGGGTTAAGGGAGAGGCAGTGGGTGGGGTGATGCAAATGGAAAGAGAAAGGAATCCTGGGATGGCTGCCTGTGGTGGAGAAAGCACCTAAAATCTAGGATCAAATTGTCCCTGAATGAAAGCATTTCTTGGCTGGTGGGTGGTAGTGTGTGTGGAGGACATTGGAAGGGTTTGGGCCACATATCCATGGCACTCACTCTAACCTGGATTGTCCATGAAGGGGGTGCCTTGGAGGCTTCTCAACACTTGGAACTAGAGCCTGTTTGTGGAGGCTGTGTAAGTGGACAACTCTGCCACACACATACATACACATTTTTAGATTTCAAATATTTGTACCCTGCCCTTCTCTACCCCCGAAGGGGGACTCAGGGCGGCTTACAGGCGGCAGCAATTCGATGCCCCACATATACAACAAATAAAAACAAGAGTTACATAATAAACAATAATCAGATTAAAAACCATTTTTAAAAGTACGATAAGTCCGAGTTCTACCATCTACAACTTAATCCAAAGCCAGTCCACAGTCCGTATTAGATTTTTTTAAACCACTTATGATTTGAGGGATGCTTCAGAAGTCCAGTCCCAGGATTATTATTATTATTTACAATCAATTAAATGGCATCAAATTCTGCTTTTCCTTGGAGGTCACACTCTCTTGGCCTCCGAGCAAGGCCAGTGCACTCCCTTTTAAAAAGAGAAGCCTTCACTGAGCAGCTCTTCCTTGTCCTGTGGAACTCTCTGCCGTCAGACCAAAGAGCCTCCCTCGACCTGCCCCAGTTCTTGGCGGCACTTAAGACATGGCTATTCAGGAAAGCCTACACATAACACAGAACCAGCGACTCGGAATTCACCGAGTCTGATATTTTAGTATTTTAACCATTTAATATTTTAATATTTTTAATATTTTAATCACTAGTTGTGTAAGTCGCCCGGAGCACAAACGTGGAGGGCGACTCATCTGTATACCTTAATAAAACGGAATGTTTGTATGTATGTATGTATGTATGTGTGCGGAGGGCGGAAATGTGGCAGCATTCTGATTGGCAGACACTTTCACAGGCCACAGCGACCAGCGCGGGTGATGGACCTGCACCAAATTTGGGACACATAACCCCCCTGACCCCCTTTATGTCCTGCTGCGGTTTGGGGGAGATGGACCACGGATTATGGGATTTGTAGTACTTTAAATTCCTTTGGTTCCCACGGACCACTGAGACCCCCAACAAAGACCGATAAAGACCACACTTGGCACACAGAGCCCACATGACCCACTCTACATCCTGCTGCAGTTTGAAGGAGCCTGGACCATGGATGATGGGACTTGAAGTACCTCTACTCACTTCCCAAGTCCGCTGCAACCCTCATCCAATCACTGATCGAAACCAAACTTGGCAAACATAACCCCCATGACTGCCTTCACGTCCTGGTAAGGTTTGGGGGAGGACAATGGATGATGGGATTTGTAGTACTTTCACATCCCTCTGTTCCCACAGACCACTGTGGCCCCCAACAAACACTGATAAAGACCACACTTGGCACACAGAGCCCCAGTGACCCACTCTACATACCTTTGAAGTTTGGAGGGGGGCAGAACATGGATGATGGAACTTGCAGTACCTTCCCTCACTTTCCAAGAATGCTACAAACCTAATCTTATAACTGATAAACACCAAACCTGCCACACAGAGCCCTCATGACCCACTCTACATCCTGGTGCAGTTTGGAGGAGGGTGGACCATGGATGATGGGACTTGAAGTACCTCTACTCACTTCCCAAGTCTGCCGCGACCCTCATCCAATTACTGATTGAGACCAAACTTGGCACACATAACCCCCATGACTGCCTTCACGTCCTGGTGAGGTTCAGGGGAGGACTGACAATGGATGATGGAATTTGTAGTATTTTCACACCCCTCTGTTCCCACAGACCACTGCGGCCCCCAACAAACACCGATAAAGACCACACTTGGCACACAGAGCCCCAGTGACCCACTCTACATCCTACTGAAGTTTGATGGGGGGTAGAACATGGATGATGGGACTTGCAGTGCCTTCACTCACTTTCCAAGACTGCTACAAACCTAATCCAATGACTGCTCAACACTAAACCTGGCACACAGAGTCCTCATTACCCACTCTACGTCCTGGTGCAGATCGGAGGAGGGTGGACCATGGATGATGGGATTTGAAGTAGCTCTGCTCACTTCCCAAGTCTGTAACGACCCTCATCCAATTACTGATCGAGACCACACTTGGCACACAAACCCCTATGACTGGCTACACGTCCTGGTGAGGTTCGGGGGAGGACTGACAATGGATGATGGGATTTGTAGTACTTTCACACCCCTCTGTTCCCACAGACCACTGCAGCCCCCAACAAACACCGATAAAGACCACACGTGGCACACAGAGCCCCAGTGACCCACTCTACATCCTACTGAAGTTTGGAGGGGGCAGAACATGGATGATGGGACTTGCAGTACCTTCCCTCACTTTCCAAGCCTGTTACAAACCTAATCCAATGACTGATCAACACCAAACCTGGCATACAGAGCCCTCATGACCCACTCTACATCCTGGTGCAGTTTTGTGTGAGACGGACCACGGATGATGGGACTTGAAGTACCTTCACTCTCTTCCTAAAAACAATGCAACCCTCATCCATTCACAGATACAGACCAAACTTAGCACACAGAGCCCCCATGACCCAATCTACATCCTACTACACTTTGGGGGAGGGTGGACCAGAGATGATTACCTTCACAGTAATTTCATGATACCACTGCAACTCCCAATAATGATGCATCAAGACCAAACTTGGCACACAGAGCCCCCATGACCCACTCTACATCCTGCTGCACTTCTCAAATCACCCGGGCACTGCTGGGTCCCGAAGCTAGTAAATAATAAAATTCAGTTCAGTTCAGTTCAGTCTAGAGAGAAGGACCCTGCTGTTGCCTTCAGGGCTGGGCTTCTTTCTGCCGCCTGCTCCTTCTGTCGAGGGCAGCGTTTTCCTAACTGCGCTCTGGTTCTCTTAGGCCTCCCCCTCAAGGGCCCCAGGTTTCCTTGGAAGCTAAGCAGCTTTGCCCCCAGTAAGTCACCCTATCTATCTATATCCCACCCTCTAAGACAGCGGTTTTCAAAGCATGCTCTGCAGAGCCCTTGGGGGTTGTTCCTCCTCCTCCTCCAAGATTTCCCTCCTCTTTCCTGCTCCTCCGCCTCCTCCCTTGCTGCCAAAACCTTTCCCCCTCGTCTTCCTGACTTCCAGAACCCTATTTCTCTCCCACTGCTCATGGGGTAATACGATTGTGCTTTTCCTGCTTGGCCCTTGGGAGTTGAAGTGGATGGCCCAGGGTTCCTGCTATTGTTGTTACAAAGGCTGGGTGGCCATTGGTTGGGGGTGTTTTATTGTGTTCTCTTGCATGGCAGAAAGGAGTTGGGCTGAATGACCCTTGGAGTTACTTCTATTATTATTACTATTATTATCATTACTACTACTATTGTTGTTGTTATAAAGGCTCGGTGGCCATCTGTTGGGGGTACTTTATTCTGCTTCTCCTGCATGGCAGAAAGGGGTTGGACTGGATGACCCTTGGGGTTGCTATTATTAGTTTATTGACACCACAGTATTTTACTTTATTTTACTTTATTTATATAAAGGCTGGATGGCCATTTGTTGGAGGTGCTGTGTGTCTAAAAAGTTTGTCCATGCCTAATATATAATATAATACAATATAATATAATAACATTTCTTGGGGCTTCACGTGAAACTTGAAATGGCTCCATGGCAGAAAGGTTTGTGAATCCCTGTTCTAAGGCTGTTTCTGATGATGTCACTGAGGTATGTACACCTGGCAATGCTTTGCTGCCTCCTGGTGGCAGGTCCTCGGCACCGCAGCGAGAGGCTCACTGGCTGGCAATGGAGGTTGTCTTATAAACATTTAGCTGTAAACAAAAGAGGTGGATTCCTGTATTCCAAACCCTGCCTGTATTTTACGTTCAGGTTGTGGGGTGACTGGCAGTGCCGCTTTCCTGAAGGGGCCACTCTCCCGCCCCCACTCACCTGTCAAAGATGGCTCCCACGCCGGCGCTGTGGGCACTGTTGCGGTGGACGTGGAGGCCTGTGGCCAGCAGAATCCCGTCTTTCACGGAAATTGAGCGGTGCGAGAAGGAGGCGATCAGCAGCTCGTTCCAGCCTGCCAGGGGGGGGGGGGGTGAGTCATTGGGGGGTCTGATCCAACTTGCCTGGGCCCCTTTTAGCCCACCCCACCAGGGCAAAGGGTTAGCCTCCTATGCCTCGTTGACGGAAGGTTGACTCGACCAGCGACCCTCCTGCCCGCCATTCCCGCTAATACCCCTCTCACCTGCCCGGAGCAGGATGACCTGGTCATCGAGGGGTAGCTCGGAGAAGTGGGGGATGCGCTTGGCCCACTCCACCAGCGTGAAGAGCTGCTTGTCGGCTGCCTGGCAGATGTTGGTCACGGGGTCGTTGGGCTGCGAGGGGGAGCCGCCACCGCCGCAGAAGAAGGGGAGCAAAGGAGGAGGAGAGACGGGGCAGGTGGGTTGGGGGCCTTCGTGGGGAGGGGAAATCACAAGACACACACCTCCGTCCCACTTAGTGCCTCTCAGCCCCCTCCCGTCGCGCCCACAAGGATCATGGAACTGGCTGGTTCACCAAATGCCTTTTGGGACCCCCGAACAGGACCCCTTGGCCCCGGCCTCAAAGGCAGGGATGTCATGCAGACACCGAATCCCCCCCCCCCCTGGCCTGGACTCTCCCTAAGAATCTGGGCGAGCCCCTTCCGGTATTTACCTCCTCGTTGACGTCAAACATCCGGGGCGAGCGTCCTGATCCCGCCGCCGCACCCCTCCAACTCACCGAGCTGCCCCCCGTGCCGGATCCGCCCCCGTCAACGCTTTGGTCCGACTTCTGCTCCACGGCCAGCTCGGCCTCCAGGATCTTCTCCACTGGCATGTCCTCGTTGGCGCCCCCGCAAGCCAGGTCCCCGTCCCCATCCTTGTCTTTGCCGCGCTGGCGCTCCTCCTGGACGGCTGGGGCCCGGCGGGGCGGAGGGGAGATAAGCGGGGGTCAGAGACAACCCGGAGCAGCCCCCAACCCCTTCCCACCACCACAACGCACCCAAGATCCAAGCAGAAACTTCCTTTGGAGAAGCACCCATACTTGTGCAGAGTGAAAACAGGGACAGAGGGAATCCTGTGCTGCCTTCCTTCCACCTCTATTTCCTAGTTCTGTTTCTTGCCTGTGTGACGAGGTCACTTCCCCCTTCTTCCCAGAAGGCTTTTGAGTACTTTACGGCCCTCTTGTTTGAGAAGGGAGCAGCATGAGGCCTCTCTCTGCCTCCAGATGCTGACATAGACGTGAGCATCAGCATTGGGGATGCCAAACATGCCTATAACTTTGTTAGGTAACTTTCATTACCTATCTATCCTTTCATATGAGATGTATAGCACTGGCTATGCTGCACTCCACTCTGATATAGATAGCAAGCATCCCTACAGTTATGGGCCTAGGCTGGGTGAGTGCTTCATGACCCTTTATTTGGAAAGGGGGCACCATGAGGCTTCTCTGCCTGAAAAGACCTTACACAGAGACATGAGAGTCAGCATGAGGGACTCCCCTTCCAAATTCCCATAACTTTCTTTTGTCTATCTACTCTTTTATCTGAGATGTACTATCTCCACCAGAAAAAGTAAGTATTTACCTTTCTTTTTGAACCCTACAAGCACATTCTGTGTATTTTCTGTCCTGTTATCTACCATAAAATCATTTACTGCACTGACTAAGCTGCACTCAACTCTCTTATAGGAACCAAATATTTCTAGGTTATGGGCCCAGCGTGCTTCCGCTGCACTCTGCTACAGAGGCCAAACATGCCTATAACTTTGTCAGGACTCTCCCCCTTTGCCCCTCTCGTTCTCCTCTTGGGGGACCGAGAGGGGGGAAAGGCAGGAGAGAGGATATGGGGACTGACCACTCCCAGGCCGCACGGGCAGCAGGCCCTGCTCTCCTCTTGCCTGGCAGACAGGGGGAGGGCTGGGCCTCTTGCCCAATGCCGCCTGGCCTGGTGGTGGCAAGGGAACTCCCGCCGACGCTTCCCTCGGACCCAGGGAAGCCCCGGCGGGAGCCCTTGCTGTGGGGGGAGGACGAACACAGAGATCAACCGCTGCCACTGCTCACGGAGAACGCCCTGACCGCTGATGCTGCCCTTCCGTGGAGCCAGGCCCCTCCCCTTCTCTCTACCCAACCCCAATGGAGGTGACTCCGGGGACTGGCATCTCTTGGCGTCCTCCCAGCAACTGGCCAGGGCCTCCACCAAAGATGGGGGAAGCCCTGGATCCCGCCGATACAGGTCACAAGGCCATGAAGGCCGGTCTAGGTTCCCAAGGGCACCCCAAGGGGCTCCTGAGACTGCTCCCAATGCTCCGCCTCCCCCTTGACCGCCTCAGTGACAGTCTCCCCGCCCCCTTGCTGCCCCTGCCCCGGGGACTTCCCCCCGCTACCTTCCCGCTTCATGCCGGTGGCCAGGCATTTCTGGTAGCGGCAGTACTGGCAGCGGTTGCGCTGGCGCTTGTCCACGATGCAATCCTTGTTGTCGCGGCAGGTGTAGGTCAGGTCCTTCCGGATGGTGCGCTTGAAGAAGCCCTTGCAGCCCTCGCAGCTGTACACCCCGTAGTGCTTCCCTGGGGGCACCGAGGAAGGCGAGGACTGAGTCGCGGTCAGCACTGCCCCCCTCCCTCTCCCGCCCTCCCTCCCACCTAGAGGCTGCGGGCTCCCCAGACCCCTCCCCCCAACACACACATAGGCCAGCCCCTCCTCCCAAATTAGCCGTTACTCCCAAACCCACAGAACTCTTGGATTCAAAGATGCATTGACATTTGTATACATGTAGCAAACAGCGTATATCCCCAGCGGCCTTGCCCAGCGGTCAGAGGCGCCACTGCCCACCTGCTTTCTCCCTTCTCCAGTTCCGAGAAGGCCTTCCTCACAACATCTCCAAGGCAATGCTCTGGAAACTCTCTTTTTGGCTTTCTCTTTCCTTCCTTTGCTTCCCTCTTACACCTTGTCCCTCTCTTTTCTTCCTTACTTTCCTCCACTTGCTTTTCCTCACACAAATTCCCCCTTTCCTTCCTCTTCCCCATTCCCTTTTCCCTCACCTTGGTTTTCCCTTCTTTCTCTTTCTTTCCTCTCCTCCTCTCATAACTTTCCCCCTTCCGTGCTTTAGCTTCCTTCTTTCTCCCCTTCTCTTTCATCTGTAGTTTTTTGGCGTTACGGTGGCGCAATGGGTTAAACCCTTGTGCCAGCTGAACTGCTGACCGGAATGTCGGCAGTTCGAATCTGCAAGACGGGGAAAGCTCCTGTCTGTCAGGCCCAGCTTCCCATGCAGGGACATGAGAGAAGCCTCCAACAGGATAGTAACACATCTAGGCACCCCCTGGGCAATATCTCTGCAGACGGACAATTCTCTCACACCAGAAGTGACTTGCAGTTCCTCAAGTCACTTCTGACACGTTAAGACATCCATACAAGGACCTGGAACACATCCCCTGCAGATAAAAGGATTGTACTGTATGTGGCTATCTCCTCCTCCTCCTCCAATCTCTCTCTTCTGCTTGTTTCCCAGTCCTGCCCCATAATTCCCTTTATAGAGGTAAAAAGTAACACTTCTATCCTTCCCCCCTCCCCACTGTCTGCCCACTTTGAGTCTCAATCTGATACTCCAATGCTATTGGTTAGAAATAGTTATTGTTAGCTGCATGATCTTCTAAAAGGTCCTATTATGCATTTCATAATGGGAGCTTTCCTCAAGTTGAAAAAATGAACAATGAGTATTTCTAACAAACAGCCTGACCAAATGCCGAGGACATGCACTAGTCAAGAGGCAAAACCAGGGTATAAGCAGATATGATGAGCGTCAGAATAGGCCCCAGAGTGGCCGAAGGGTGGGTGGGGGTCGGCACACCTGAGGACCGGTCTCCGCAGATGGCGCAGAGGCGCTTGCCGGGCATCAGGGCACCGTGGGGGTGGCCCGGCACCACCCTCATGCCCAGCGGGGGCTTCACGTCGTCTGAGCTGCTGACCGAGTGGAGGCCCGAGAGGTTCACCGTGGAGTTGATCTGCAAAGGCGTCAGAGAGAAGCGGATGGAGGACAGGGCCGGGGAGAGGAGGGATCCAGATGCCTGCCCCATTCTAAGGCAGGAAGGCACAGTACTACGCTTTAGCAGAAAAGAATGGCATGCACAGAGCCACCTCTTGTCCATCCCCCTTGGGATTCATCTCTAAGAGTACAGGGTCTAGACCTGCAAAACATACAACCCGCAAAACATACAGCCCACAGGCCCTTTGCAGACAAGGCATGGGTCCCCAAATTAAGGCCCACTGACCCCAATCTAAACTTTAGACTGCTGCTGCTCTGCCACTACTGCCACCCCCTTCTTAACTCTCCTTTCCTTTCCTCTTTCTATCTCACTCCACACTTGCTCCCTCCAAAAAGGGAGACAGACAGACAGACAGACAGACAGACAGACAGACAGACAGAAAGGAAGGTAGGAAGGAAGGTAGGTAGGAAGGAAGGAAGGAAGGAAGGAAGGAAGGAAGGAAGGAAGGAAGGAAGGAAGGAAAAAGAGCAAGGAGGAGGAAGAAAGGAAGAACGGCAGGCAGGCAGGAAACAGAGAGGGAAGGAGGAGAAGAAACAGAGAATGAAAGGTAGGTGGGAAACAGTGAAGGGAGGGAGGGAAGAAAAGAAGGTGGGAAACAGAGGGAAGGAAGAGGGAGAAAGAAAGGGAAGCAAGAAAAGGAGAGGGAAGGAAGAGAAGGGAGACAGGTGGGAAACAGTGGGAAGGAAGAGGGAGAAAGAAAGATGGGTGAGAAAGAGAGGGGAAGGAGAAAGAAAGGAAAGCAGGAAAAGGAGAGGGGAGGAAGAGAAGAAAAGGAGTAAGAAAGGTAGGAAACAGAGAGGGAAAGAATTGAAACAGCGTGACATAGTGTTGTGAACCTGGGACTGGGACTCTGGGTGACTTCTGCAAGTCCCACTCTTAGTCTAAGACAGTGGTTCCCAAACTGTGATCTCTGGGCCTCCAGTGGTCCCCAAGAACTAAAATATGGTCCACGGCCTCACTGTTACTACATCATTGGTAAGACTGTTCCTGGGGTTCTTTGGGGTGCTGATTCAGAAAATGGCATTGGATAGACCACATCAGTTCTAGATTATTAAATATGGTTTTCTGTGGGCGAGCAGATGGCGACCACTAGGTGGCATATGTTCTGTATCAGAAACTAGAGCCGATGTGGTCTACCCAATGCAATTTTCTGAATCAGCACCCCAAATAAGCAAACCGAATCTAAAGTTGACCAAAAACTGATTCGTAACCCTTTTGGTACTAATGTTGGAGCTGGTCCCTGGTCAAAGTGGGCCCTGGTCAAGTGGTTCCTGGTGAAAAAAAGGTTGGGAACCCCTGATCTAAGATGAACACAAAGGCAGATCCCCTTCTGAACCCATCTTGACAAGAAAACTCTGTGGAAGGGTTGCCTTTGGGTTGCTCTCAGTCTGAAAGGATTTGAAGACACACAACCACAACAACAACAACCAGACAAATAACAATCTGGACCCCCCCCCCCACACAGTCTAAAGGACTGGTAAAAGAATTAAGCATGTTGTCTTCCTGCCTGGCAAAAGGGGGTTGGACTGAATAGCCATTTGGGATCCCTTCTTATTTCAGTGGAACATAAATTGCCTGAGAATCTAGAGGGGTCTCTTCCTCCTCTGGAGATTTTGAAGCAGAGGCCAGATGGCATCTGTCGGGAAGGCTTGGGTGGTGTCATTCTGCTGGTGGAACATGGTTGTCCCTTTGAATCCTATGATACGCACCCATGTCGGGGAGGGCCTCACCTGGGGGCTGCTGACGGGTCCATAGCCAATGGAGGGCGTGGCAGGGAGGCCTGGCGACCCCATGGAAGAGCTGATGACTGGGAAGGGGGAACCCAGCCCGCCGATGGAGGTCGTCATGGCCGAGCCAATCATGGAGGGGTGCAGCGGGGCCGAGGGCTCCGGCGGGGGGGTGCCCCTCAGGGTCGGGGAGGAGCTGAGCGAAGAGCTGTCCGGGCTCCGGCAATCTGCATCAGGAGGAAAGGAGAGACGGAGAAAGGGTTAAGACCACTGGCATAATGGGCACCACATCGGAAGCCCCTTCCACACACACCCAAGTCTCCAATCTGCCACCCAGCATTTCCCAAGAAGCCCCCCACCGCCCGCCTTGACACCCTCAGCTTCCTCTCCGGATGTTGTGCAAAAGCATCAGGAAACACATGACCCTCGGGCTGTTTCCTGCGACCAAGGCTAACAGAATGAACTTCAACAGGGAGGAATGGACAACATTGTACTCTGGCCATAAAAACAAAAAGCGTTCTGGACTTCAACTTCCACAACACAAAGAAGGTTGAAGCTTGCCGTTGCCTGCTGTATAGGATGGAAGGGACACCCGGCTTGGAAACAGTCCTGCTTTGGTCACCTGAAATGACCTTTTCTCTGGTTCTGGGTCAAGCAATGCAAGAAGGAGATGGACAAGATGGGAAAACAGCTCAACCATCATCATACACGTCCGCAGCCAGAAGATGCAAAGGATAGAAAACTACACCTGTGCAGTAATTCATTAAAGATATTTTATATTTCAAGCTTGGTATGAACAGAGAACCCCTGTTTCCATTAACTCCAAAAGCGTATGCACCCCTAATGGTAGTATTTCCACCCCAAAATATATACACCAGCAACACCTTATAATTCTCGATCTCTAATCCCACCTCCCACTGCAAACACAGATATTCATAAGAGCATTAACGATTCCTTTCATAGAAGAGAGTCACAACATTACAAGAGAACTGTGTGAGCGGTGCCTGGGTGTACAGGGCAACCATGTCAACACCTTACAAAAATAGTAAAATAAAATAGTTTGTAAGAATTGTTTTTAAATTCCTAACTCTGATTCCATCATTATTACCACTTTTATTCTTCAGCGTAAATTGATTCATTTGGCCTTCACACAATCACCATCGGTACTAGGAGCTGTTAAAGGGTGATAGCATCTGGAGGAAACAATGCACAGAATGCTAGTTTATATACCTAGTGTTGCTCAGGTATGAATGTAAATACAATATATTATATTATTGCCATAGCACAACATTAATATTATATATTAAATTGTACTATAACATTATTGTATACTGTAAGTGTCAGCTGCATAAGATCTCTCTGACCAATAGGTCATGAGTTCGAGGCCTGTCCGGGTCGAGGTGGGTGCTCAACTTTTAAGTGTAGCCTGCTGTCGACCTTTGCAGCCCGAAAGACAGTTGCATCTGTCAAGCAGGATATAAAGGTACCACATTAAGTGGGGAGGCAAATTTTGACTGAATTATGAGGCCATTAAAGAACTCCAGGAACGCTGAGGAATGCGGAAGGAACAACAAGGGACGCTGGGAACGCTGAGAGATGAGAAGTGCATCAGCTCCCCCTGGTGGCCAGAGTTTGCCTCTGTTCGTCTATACTTAACAGGGAATGCGGAAAGTACTTCATCAGTGTCGCAGATGGATGGTGAAGCGACAGCTCCCTGGTGGCCAGAAAAAAGTTAAATAGCCTCTGACTGTCTGACTATATGTGTTGTAGGTCTATAACATTGAATAGACCTACAACACATGTAGGTACCATGTATGTGTACATTGTAATCCGCCCTGAGTCCCCTGCGGGGTGAGAAGGGTGGAATATAAATATTGTAAATAAAATAAAATAAATAAATGATAGTGTAGCTGCACCCTCTCAGGCCACATTCCCGACGAGGAAGATGGGAGTCCGAGGAAGAGCACAGAGCAAGAAAAACAACAGGCCATGAGAGATACCTATCACGATGGCTACCCTTCTTTGGATGGGAAGATACAGAGTATGTCCTTTGCTTGTGCCTCACCAAACTACATCTCCCAGGATTCCACGGCAGTAAAAGCGGTGCCAAGCTGCACTCGCTCTGAGGTGGAGATGCACCTGGAGATAATCCCCCAACGCCAGCCCTGCAAACACGGCACGGCCCTGAACCAGGCTCAAAGGACACCCCACACTCTCTGGCTAGAGAGAGCCTGAGAATGATGGAAGGGGCACCTACAGGCAATGTAGTCCTACTCTCTTCTGCCAGAAAGGATTAAGGCACACACAGTTCCAAAATTGGCCATCTGGCCTCTGCTTACAAACCACCCAAGGAAGTAGCTTCACCGGACACAATAAGGCAGCAGCATAATCTACAAACAGCTCTTCTCAGCACTAGGAGGCTCTTTCATAGGAGGAATCTCTCTTTCTACAATTCGACTCAATGGCTCCATCATGTCCTAATCTCTAGAGCAGCAGAAAACAAGCTTTTTCTACTCCTCAATGGAACCTCCTTTCCAATATGGAAAATAGCTCTCCTGTTCCCTTCTCTCGGACTTCTCTGAGCTAAATCTTCCCAGATCCCTAAGACAATCCTCAGAGGGATTAATAGTTTCCAGACCTTTGACCCTTTGGGTGGCGCTTCCGTCCTGTCAATATCCATATCTTGAATGGTTTGGCCCAGAACCGGACAAAGGGCTGTTATTCCAGAAGGTGTGATCAAAACAGATTGGAGTGGGACTAGGACTTCCCTCTATCTGGACACTTGACTCCTTTGGATAAAGCCTGGATTTTAGCTGCTCTAAACACCTTCGCAGAAGCAGACAAGAAGCTTGGGCTGTCACTGAACATCGAGAAAACGAAAGTGCTCTTCCAGCAGTCACCAGCCAATCCCTCTCCAATGCCAGAAATACAGCTTAATGGTGCAATATTAGAAAATGTGGACCATTTCTGCTCCCTTGGCAGCCACCTCTCCACAAAAGTCAACATTGACACTGAAATACAACACCGCCTGAGCTCTGCGAGTGCAGCATTCTTCCGAATGAAGCAGAGTGTGTCTGAGGACTGGGACATCCGTAGGGAGACCAAGGGGCTTGTTTATAAAGCTACTGTCCTCTCAACCCTGCTATACTCCTGCAAAATGTGGACTGTCTACAGCAGTGTTTCCCAACGTTTTTTGAGCTGTGGCACACTTTTAACATTAAAAAAATCCGGGGGCACACCACCAACCAAAATGACTCAAAATGACACTCTAACACAGTAATACATATAGTTAATTGACCTTGAGTTTTGGAGTTGTAGTTCACCTACATCCAGAGAGCACTGTGGACTCAAACAATGATGGATCTGGACCAAACTTGGCAAACTTGGCCTGACCCCATAGGCAGTAGAGCAGGCTGAGGGCCGCCACCAAGTCCAGGGTCCGGCCCAGGGTCCCGCCGCCAGCCTCAGCTGCTCCCATTGCCACGGGCAGCGGCTCACAGGCGAAAGGGGTGGCAGGGGAGAGGGAGAAGGTGGCAATTCCCCGTCCCCGGCGCCGCTCTCCGCCATGACTCCGGCCCCTTGCTCGCGGAGGCCATGCGGAAGGGAGGAGCATGAGCAGTGGACGGGCTTCAGCCCCGCCCACTGAAGCCCGTCCACCGCTCATGCTTCTTCCTTCCGCGTGGCCTCAGCGAGCAAGGGGCCGGAGTCATGGCGGAGAGCGGAGTCGGGGATGGTGGCCGCTCTCCACCATGACTCCCGCCATGACTCCCTCAGGCACGGGCAAGCTTCTGCCGCTGGGAAGGGGACGGAGCCCGAGCGACGTCACCCTTCCCTCCTCCCTCCCTTGATAGGAGGCTGGCTGGGGAAACGGCCGAAGGAGGCGGTGCCCCGGCTCCTTCTTTTTCTTCGCCGCCAGCCAGTCCTTCCTCCTCCTCCTCCTCCCCCAAGCAGCAGGAGTTCGGCAGGAGGGGAAGAAAGGGGGGGGGGGAGACTTTTTTGCGGCACACCAGATGATTCGTCACGGAACAGTAGTGTGCCGCGGAACAGCGATTGGGAAACACTGGTCTACAGACATCACATGCAACTCCTGGAACAATTCCATCAGTGCTGCCTCCAAAAAATCCTGAAATCTCTTGGGAAGACAGGTGGACAAATGTCAGTGTGTTGAAGAAGCAAAGACCACTGAAGCGATGTTCCTCCACCATCAACTCCACATTGTCTGGATGCATGATTGCCATCTCCCAAAGCAGTTACTATACTCTGAATTCAAGAATGGGAAATGGAACATTGGTGGACAGGAAAAGAGATTTAAAGATGGGCTCAAAGCCAACCTTAAAAACTGTGGCATAGACACAAACAACTGGGACTTGAACACTCCAGCTGGAGATCAGCTGTGACCAGCAGTGCTGTAGAATTTGAAGAGGCACGAATGGAGGGCCAAAGAGAGAAATGTGTCAAGAAGAAGGCATGTCAAGCAACCCTGACCAGGACCGCCTTCTGTCTGGAAACCGATGTCCTCACTGCAGGAGAACATGCAGGTCAAGAATAGGGCTCCACAGTCACCTACGTACCCACCGCCAGGACACCGCACTTGGAGGGCAATCTTAGACAACGAGGGAGCGCCTAAGTAAGTAAGTTAGCTGCTGCATCACAGTCTTGACTCCTGTTCTTTCTCCAAATGGAAGGAAGCCACTGCAGCAGTGAGGGGGGAGGGTAGGCCCTGTCCACAAAGGAAGAGGAGGGGAGCCACCAGCCCCAATGGAGAGGCACCACTTCCTTCCTTCCTGCCGAACCCTGAATGATCCCAACTGACCCCTCGGGCCCTTCCTCCACACTGCAGGGAGCTCCCATGGCATTGAGGAACTTTAATGCTGCATGGCTAACAAGTACTTGACAGACTTTGTGCATGATGGATAACAGCAAACTCTGTTGAAAGGGAGGACTTCCAGCCTAAGAAGACCACAGGACCTAACTAATGCCCAGCAAGAGCATATATTGGGGGGTGCAGATAAGTTAAACTATGGACAATATTAACCCCTATTGAAATAAATACAGCCTTACATCATAACAAACCCTATTGAAATGTGTTTTGGGTTGGCAGGTTCTGGGAGTTGCTGTCCCAAAGGGAAGGAACTTCCTTATTTGGGAAAGGGGCACAATTCAGATAAGGAAGGGTTGGTTTAACACAGGCATGGGCAAATTTTGGACCTCCGAGTGTTCTGGACTTCAACTTCCACAATTCCTTGAAGTCTAAAACACCTGGAGGGCCCAAGTCTGCCCATGCCTGATTTAACATGATCCAGACTGCACCTTGAAAGTGAGGGGAAACTACCAGAAGAGCCTCCATCAAGGCAGATGGCACCTCCGCCCCCAAACAGCTGCAGAGTCGGCCCTCGAAAGCTCACCCTATGCACCCTCCTCTGTCTCTATTTGCTCTGGCCCTGTCTCTTGGGGGCCTGGTTTCTTCTTCCCCACTTTTTAGAGGCTTCAGGATGGGAAGGATCCCCAGAGGCCATCTAGTCTGACCCCCCATGCCCACAAGGCCAGAAACCCACAATCAAAACACAAACCAGAGACCGACCTCTATTTAAGGATCCCTAAGGAAAGCAAGTCCACTGCCTTCTGCTGCTGAACAACGTGCCCTCCTGATCTTGGGTTGGGGCTTCCTCCTCTCTGGCCATTTCGATCCCGTCTGCGGAAGAAAACAAGCTTCCACACGTGACGAGGAGGAGGAGTCCCTTCCTCCCTTCCTCCCTCCCTCCTTTCCTTCTGCTACTCTGTTCTGGGGATGACTGACTGACTGACTAATGGGTCTTGAGCAATGCTCTCTCCCTCCCTCCATTGCCCAAGGCGCCCCTCCTGAGCACCAGCTGAGAGGACAGAGCCAAGGGATCATAGACATCCAGTCCCACCCACTTTCAGCCATAAAGGGAGGCATCTTCCAAGCTCTCCCAGCAGATGGCCACCTTGCCTCTGCTCAAAAGACTCCACTGGACTCCTAGGCGGAATAGTCCGCTGACCGTCAGGAAGTACTACCTCATGTTCAGGCAAAATTGGTTTTCTTGCCATTTGAATCCACTGCTCTTTAGTGTCCCAGTCTCCAGAGGAAACAAGTTTCCCCATTCCTCCACAATACGGCATCTGTTCCAGCATTTAAAAGCCAAAAGACACTTTCCTGGCATGGAGGCTGGAAGGCCCTGATTACAACATGCCAAACAGAAAGGCTTGGGGGCAAAAACAGGCACAATGGAGAGAGAAAACCCAAAGGGACACAAACGACAGGGGTGGGGGGCAGAGTCTCCCTCTGCATTTGTACATCTTCCATTTCATCTTTGCAGCAACTCAGGTCTTGCAAAGTCAGGGCGCCCTAGCTTTCTTGGTTGAGTCAATTCATCTGGATTGAAGTCTTCTTCTGGTCCTGCTACTTTCTACCTTTGTTGTTATGAACTGCTGTCAATGTATAGCAACACTAGGAATGAGAGGCATCCAGGGCGCTTTCTCATCAACAGTCCCACTAGGCTTCCTTGGTTGAGCCTCTCCGTTCGGAAGGCAGCCTTCCTCTTTTCCTTCTACCTTTTCCAGAATGGCCATCCTTTCTTGCAAGCCCTGTCTTCCCATTATGTGTCCAAAGAACACTGGTTTATTAATCGTCACCTCTAATAATAATAATAAACTTTATTTGTACCCCGCCCCATCTCCCCAATGGGGACCATGACCGGATTAACTGTTTGTGGCGCCCTAGGCCACACTTTGGAAGCCCCGCCCCCAGGGGCGGGGCCGCTTCCACGCATGCGCAGCAGGGCACAAGCGTCGCGGCCTCTCTACCTCCTTCCTTAGGCGCGGCGAGGAAGAGGAAGACGCGGAGGGAAGCCGCGGCGCCTCTTCACGAGCGCCGCGGCCTCTCTGCCTCCTCCAGCATGTTCCTGGGTGCCGCAGTGGCCGCCCGGGAGCTTCTCTTCCTTCCTCCTCCTCGGACTCGGGGTGATATAAGCAGAATAGCATCCTTGGGGGGGGTAATAGTCTCCAAGAACGGGAGCATTGAGGAGAGCAATGCTAGAAATTAAATAATTACTGTCTAAAGGCACAGCGGAAAAGTTAGTCCAGGATTGATTTGTTTTAGGATCCATTTATGAAGTTTTAAATTTATGGGATCTGCACCACATTCCTTCCTGCCAGTTTCCTTCACTTCCCAACATTCAAATCCATGCAGGGAAAGCGGGGATGGCATTGCACAGCCCGGATGACTCTGAATTGGGTATTTAATGCAATACCTTGACACTGGAGGATCTCCTCTAGTTGTGCTTGAGTCCAATGCCAAGGTACGATCATTAAATGCCAGCGCTTGGCCATCTGAGCACTTTGTCTCCTTCATGAAGTTCAACACCTCCAGCACTGGGCTTTCCCCTAGAGTCCGGTGGAGCCTCCTTCTCTGGGGTTTTTTAAACAGAGGCTTGAGGGCCATCTGCCAGGAGGGCTTTGATTGTGTCTTCCTGCCTGGCAGAAGCGAATTGGACTGGGTGGATGTCCTTTGGAGGTTCCTTCCAACCCTAGGACCCCATGAGTCTATGATTTAGGACAGGGCTGCCCAGGAAGTCGATCGCGATCGATCAGTCGATCGCAGGACCAAAGGAGGTCGATCCCAGCCGGATGGGGCGCTTCTCATAGGGGGGCGGAGCCGGGCCGCACCAAGCCCTGCCCCTCCCCAGCTTCAGCACTCCCAGCAGCTTCTCCAGGCTTGAGGATGGCAGTGCCAAGCCAGCCTTGTGTTAGTTATGTCACCACTGGCTTGGCACTGCCATCCTCAAGCCTGGAGAAGCTGCTGGGAGCTCCAAAGCCAGAGGGGAGGGGCATGGGCGGGGCTTGGCACGGCCTGGCTTCACCCCCCCCCTCTGGCTTCCACTCTACCAGCAGCTTCTCCAGGCTTGAGGATGGCAATGCCAAGCCAGCCTTGTGCTAGCTATGCCACCACTGGCTTGGCATTGCCATCCTCAAGCCTGGAGAAGCTGCTGGTAGAGTGGAAGCCAGAGGAGGGCGGAGCCAGGCCGCGCCAAGCCCCGCCCATGCCCCTCCCCTCTCCAGCTTTGAGGAGGTAGGTAGATCTTTTTGACTTGGTTTTATTATAAGTAGCTCGCGTGCTGAAAAAGTGTGGGCACCCCTGATTTAGGACATAAGAGGAATCACAGAGCTGTCCCTCTCATCCAGCAACAGCCACCGGTCAACAACAACAACAACAATTCTCCAAATAGGACACACTAGAAATGGCATACACCAAAACTATGACTCAGGGGTGGCCACTGAGCCACTTCCCCTTTTCACTTTCTGTGATTTCTTGCCGGGTAGGGTATTTTTGAGTCCAAGTTTAGGCTTCATTCTGCGATACTGACCCTGTTCCCAAAGCCTTCCTCTTTTTCCTGTCTGATTGGGAAAAGCGACCATAAAAGCCCCAAGAACTGACATCCCATAACAGGAGGAAGCCCAGTCTCCCAAAAGCAACCTTGGCCTCTGAAGGCAAGCCAGGCCTATGGGTTAGGGTGCTTTTTACTTCTTTTTGGAGGGTCATTGGGGAAGACAGCTTCCTAATACTAGAGGTGCACTCAGACCTTAATAGGCTACAACACCCATCGACCCAAAGGACTCCCCATCAAGCAGAGAATAACGGGACCTGGAGTCAAACCACACTAAGAGGGGCAACTTCCATAGAATTGGAGGACCTAGACATCCCTAGAAATAACATTTTTCCAGCAGTAGGTAAGCGAAACCATGCAAAACAGTCCTGCAGTTATGCTTTGTGCCTCAGTAGCCACTTTGTGTCTTAATCAAAGAAATAAACAAGGGATATAATAATAATAATAATATGATGATGATGAATGGGTCACATTGCACTATGTACAGTCCAGGGCCCTTTTACTCCCCAGAACAATGGTGCTGTGATTAAAGCTTTAACTGCCATGTTCTTAGGCCACCCTGAGATACGCAGTACGTTTAGAAAATACTTCAAATTCTTAGGAGTTAGAAGATGAAGGATCGAGTGCCTCCCCATCTGCAAACCTGAGGACTTCATAGAATGCACCTGGCTGCAAGAAATTAATTTTAAACTATGAATTTTGAATGTACATTTTATTAGTGTTGGGGTTTTAATCTTGGTTCTGTTTTTTAATAGAGTCTCGCTTATTCAACCTTCACTTATTTGCCATTCCGTATTATCTGACACTTGTATCCAACGCCCCCTTTTCCTCCAGCATTTCCCCTTCAGTTAAAGGAGTGCACCCCAATTATCTTTCTATTCCCAATAAGTGAAAAAGGCAAGACAAGGAGGAGGAAGGAAAAGAGGCAGGATCGGAAGCGTCCTCCCTCCTTCCCTCTGTGATTTCCAAGCTCCTCTTCCGCATCCAGGCGCTTCCTGTTGGGTTGCTTTAGCCCCAAGGCATTGCCTTTCTTTGACCCTTTGAGTCTTTGTTGTTAATATTCTAGGTGTCTAGCGCTGCGCCGGACGGGTAACAGGAGGAGACTCTGTGTTATCCAACATTTTCATTTATCCGACGTTCTGCCGGCCCGTTTATATTGGATAAGCGAGTCTCTGCTGTATATTTATTTATTTATTATTTACTATGCTTCTATACCGCCTCGTTCAGCCCGAAGGCGACTCGAGGCAGTGAACAAGCGGTAGGCAACAAGTGCCCACATACAAAACACATCATAATATGATAAAACAGCCATATAAAAACCATACAATTTAACAGTTAAAAACTGCAAAATACAAATCTCAGCATCTCATTCTTAAAATCGGTTTCCGTTGCATCGTCATAATATTCCGTTGGTCTCAATTAATTAAAGTTCATCTGCGAATGCCTGCTCGAACAGCCAAGTCTTGACTTTCTTACAAAATGTCAGGAGGGAGGGGGCTGATCTGATGTCACTAGGAAGGGCGTTCCAAAGCCGAGGAGCCACCACTGAGAAGGCCCTGTCTCTCATCCCCGCCAGTCGTGCTTGCGAAGCAGGCGGGACCGAAAGCAGGGCCTCTCCAGATGATCTTAAACATCTCAATGGTTCATAGGGAGAGATGCGTTTGGACAGGTAAGTTGGACCAGAATCGTTTAGGGCTTTAAAGGCCAAAACCAGCTTTTTGAATTGTATATGTATTTTTGTAGTCTGTGTCAAACCCTGGCCTGCAGCTGTGAAGAGAAGCAGGTGACAAATAAATATATATTATGATGATGATGCCATTAAAGTTAAAGTGGAATTGTGGCATTCGAATTGTGTTGTGCGAAAGGGCTCCTGAAATGACTTGAAAAAGCATCCTGCAGAAATGAGAAACCCAAATGATCCCTTGATTGGGAGCAGCCTCTGCTTTGCAGAGTGCGACAGGAAGATGTGGCATGGGAGGTTAAAAAATACCCTATTTACTTGAATGTAATGCTCACTTTTTTTTGGTCAAAATTAGGGTGCACATTAGATTTGCATAATATGGTAATTTTAGTGTTGAGCCAAAGCAAAGGGGGAACCTGCTTCAGGAGCTGCACCAGGAGCTCCCATTTGAGGGACACCGTCTCTAATTTAATGGTCAGGGCTCAATGCTATTAAATGCTAGGATTTATAGTTTGGCCCAGGTATTGCAGACCCCCTCTCACTCCAGCAGCCCGCCTCTGCTTTTGCTGGGGATCGGGGCCCAAGACCCCCACAAAAGGGGGAAAGCATGAATGAAAAAAACTATTTTTACCTGGAAGACCACCACCTCTCTAGGAATCTCTAGGTCCTCCGCCAGAAGCTGATCACAGAGCCACCCTGAACGACGTAGAGATTCCTAGGGAGAACATAACAATCAAATCCGCAAATATTCCAATCCCTAACAGTTAAACCCGCAAAAGTGGAGGGCTGAAGGGGCATAACTCATGTAGCACAAGCTTTGTGCTGGAGACTGGAAGGCTCCTAATACCAGATCTCAAAGAAGAGAACTATTATCATCCTGCTTTCCTCTCATAAATGAGATGCAAAGTGTATGTTGATCTCTGATACATCTGGTTGATTGGTGCAGTATCACTCTGAAAGCAACTATTTTGTTTCCCCCTAATCTTGACCTGGAGTCTATTCCCATTGGCCACAAATGCTGAAGGTGAAGAAGTCCCATGGGAGGCCCAGAGTTCGGTTCAGCCCCCATATTCAAGGTGAAATTACAGTGGAAACAGGAAACCATGTTTCATAGCAAAGTCTATTGAAATCAACAGTTTCTGCTACACATAACCATAGCATCACTCTCCTTCTCTGAAGGTCTTTAAGCACAGGTTGGGGGCCATCTGCCAGGGTTGTTCTGACCATGCTTTTACTGATTTTAATGGATTGTTTATTATATCGTTTTAATTGTTTTTAACTATTTTATGATGTTTTGAGCATTGAATTTTGCTATTGTTAACTGCTTTGAGTCACCCGAGGGCTGAGAAAAGTGGTATATAAATATAATAAATAAATAAATAAATAATAATGACCACCTCTGCTCTCCCCTTTTCGACAGTCCAGTCAGCACAGGAAGGGGCCTGCAGGGTCAAGACAAGGGCCGGAAGGCCCTCCATATTCACAGGCTCAGTATCCGCAGATTCAGCCTTACACAGCTAGAAATATTATATGAGGGAATCAGTAGGGTTCAGCATCCAAAGAGTCTGTATCACCATACACACCTTGAAACTCCCTTTAAGATAAACATCAACAAATTGTATAGATTTTCCTGTTCTATACAGGGTAAGGCATTCCATGATTTCACTAGGCCATTGCATATAATCGGACTTTTGCATGAACAGTTTCTGCCATTTACTGCTTGAAAACATTAAAACAAACATCCCAAAACCCAAAACCTTGATTTTGCCATTTTGTGTGGCAGCAACATGTTAATACTGTATATAATTTATTAGGCCGTCGACTATAATAGGACTTCAATTCCCACGGATTCTGCACTGACAGATTCCACCATTTATGGTTTTTGAAAACATCAAAGCAAAACATTCCATAAATCAAACCTTCATTTTTGCCGTGGCATGTCAGGGACAACATTGTACTACGGCGTTGCATATAACGGAACTTGACTGATTGTGATGCCTATAGAAAGTCCTAGAGCCAAACCCCAGCCACTTTATGTCTCAAACAAAGAGATAAAAGTGGGATATGGATAATGGTAATAATAGCATCACTGCAGACCCTCTGTATTAGATAAATCCCTCAAAAGCCCCTCATGAGTCGCGTCTCCCTCCTGAGCCGCAGGAGACAGATTAAGCTCTACCACGGAAGATCTCTTCTGCTGCTGCACAGTGAATCTGAATCCATGGAAATTGGTGGGGAGGACTAAGAGGGTACTGAAACAGGAGGGTACTGAAACACAATTTGGGGGAACACTTGCCATATTCCTCAATGCGCTCAGAGCCACATACTTTGCTGGAAGAGCGAAACAGGTCGAGGCAGGCAGCCAGACGGCGATCCCCCCCACCCCCATTCCATCCATACCCAAGACTTTGCTCAGCTAATCCTAATCCTCCCATCTCTCTGCAGCCTCTCTCCTGCCTCCGGTGAACCCAGGAAGGCTGTCAACTTTGGTACAACAGATCTGTGCTTCTCTTTCATGACAAGACTCAAGGAATATGGCTTCATATTTAACTTCTGTCCCCTTTTCCCTCTCCAAACAGTCTGACTTTGGTTATTGCAACATTCCCCCATCGCTTGAGAAAGGGAAATCTCAACCCTAGCTTCAGATATGAGGGGTTACTCCTCTCAAACACCCACATCATCACCATCATAATCATTGTTATTATTACCACCACCATCATCACTACCCTGCTTTCCTGTCTTAAACAGGCCTCAAATCTGCTTGTATCACTAAAAATAATACATTATTCCTCTACTCAGGCTGGACCTATTCTGATATATTTTATTCCGTTTTGAAGGTCAAGCTGCATTATATGGCAGTGTAGACCCAGGCCCAGTTAATGATGCCATCCAACCTTTCTCCCTCTTTATCTGTGGGAATGAAACATCCCCCATCACATGTCGTGTGTCTTTGAGCGGGGCAGCCTCCTCCCCCCAGTTCATCCACACAAGCTGAAGAAATGGTAAATATCATTATTATTATTACCAAGTTTATTTATATCCAGCTTTGCTTTTTTAATGCTGCAAAATAACTTTGTGTCTCAATCCAGAGATACAAATGCTAAAGTATGAGAATCTGGGTGTTGTATTTTGAGAGGAGCCAGCTTTCCTTCTTCCCAACCTCCCCACCTTCTTCCTATCTTGACCCCCAATTCCTCACCACATTGCAAAATGTGGGACCTATTACTATTATTTTTATTATTATTATACTTTTATACTTGTTATCTGACTCTCCTCACAGCTCAAGGTGGAGTACAACACAGCCAAAACACCCACACAAACAAAACACCATCAAAACACATAGTGTAAAGATTAAAACGTAATACCAATAGCATGCCAATGTACAAGTCAGAGTTAAAACGCCGGCCTCCTGTCGGAAG
Source organism: Anolis apletophallus (assembly GCA_030556195.1). NCBI lineage: Eukaryota > Metazoa > Chordata > Lepidosauria > Squamata > Anolidae > Anolis > Anolis apletophallus. Next base: position 216,176,837 of record JARBWK010000001.1, read on the forward strand.
AGACGGGTCTTCAGTTGTGTTTTAAATCCCAGCAGCTGATTTAGCTGTCAGATCCCAGGTCATAGGCTCAGCCCTATTGATAGCTGATGCTGCTCCTCCTCCTCCCTCCTTCCCTTTTCTCCCTCCCCATGTTTCTTCCCCATTTCTTTCTGTCTTTTTGGAATAATTTCCTTCCTTTTTTGGAATATTTAGAATTGTTATGTGCCATAAAATATGCCACACAAGGTGACTAATGCGTCTGCAAAACGGCACGTGGATCAGTCTGTTTATGATCTACAGAGAAGAAAGCTCAGCCACTGACATTTCAAATTCCAGGAATTTGAGGGAAGGAAGGGGATAGCACTAATTTACATTGATTTTATTTCTGACTTCACCGACTTCCTCTTTAGTTTTTGTTGCTATTGTTATTACTATTGCTACGGTATCATCCCGCTTTTTGCTCAATTGTGATACAAAGCAGCTATAAGTTAAGAAGAGCGGCAGTTCAAAATCCACAACGTACACATATTAAAACAGAACTAAACAAGCCAGTCAATAAAAAAGAATTAACTGATTAAAGGAAACAGTTGGTAAAATGTACAAGGGTGATATGTACAATTAAATTATATGAACTAATCTGAATCAGAATTTTAAAGAAACAAAGGGTACAAAATTGTAAATTCTTTAAGGCGCATATAGAATTTGAAATGTCAAAAGAGTTGTTCTGTGGCAGTTGCCACGCAAACAAGACCTGTTAGGTACGGTAATCTGTGGTCTTGAATTATTTTTCCAGTGGTTCTAAGGTGACCATAACTATTTCTATTTTTCTATTTTTAAACCTATTTTAATGCTTATATACTATAAATTTTAAATCACAATGTACACTATGTTGAGTGCTATGAGCCGCTTTGAGTCTTGTCTAAGAGAAGAAACTGGGCTATAAATATAATAATGGTAATAATAATGATGATGCTATCAACTCAGGGCCATAGCGCTCAATAGGTATGACAAAAACTCTGTGGATCTAAATGGGAAGACCCTGAAATGACTGTCACTCAGAGGAACCCCTTTTTATAGGTTCCAAAAGAAGACTGTGGAATGACCTGAGAAAAGAAGAGCTAACGGAGCCTTTGGAATGTAAAACACAATGGAAGACCCATCTCTTCCGACAGGTGGCCGACCCAGTCAACTTTCAATCATGAGTTTTTATTTACATTCTATTACCACTATATGCTCATTTTGTTGCTGTGTATGGTATACGTTTTGTAAACTCCATTCAAACAGAGGCTGGATTGTGCTTTTCCTGCACGGTAGGGGGTAGGACTAGATGGCCTATGCGGTCTCTATGATTCATGTATTTTTATCTATGTAATTTAGCAATTTATTGTATTGTTTATTTTATTTGTTTTTGACTTTGTTGTACCCCACCTTGAGACATCAGGAGACATCAGGAGAGGCAGGTAATAAATCAAATGTATTATTATTATTATTATTATTATTAGAAACACAACAAGATTAGTCCACAGGAGACACTCTATTGGCAATAGCAGCAAAAGGAAATGCACTTGTAGGATATCAAAACACTATTGCCGTGTGTCATTAGACATACTGCAATGGTGTTTTGATATCCTACAAGTGCATTTCCTTTTGTTTTTATTGGTTTGCACAGTGAGCTATCCCAGTTGTTGTGTTGGCTGTTGTAATGGCTCGCATGTCGGACACTTCCCAAGTGCACTGGGAATGTGGCGCAGCTGGCTGGGAGTCAGCTGCATAAGATCTCTACTGACCAGAAGGTCATGAGTTTGAGGCCTGCCTGGGTCGGGGTGAGCTCTTGATCAATTGTGTAGCTCATAGTCTGTCTATATATGTTGTATGTCTATGGCATTGACTGTTTGTCTGTGTATGTGCATTGTGATCTGCCCTGAGTCCCCTGGGGGGTGAGAAGGGCGAAATAGAAATGATGTAAATAAATAAATAAATAAATAAATAAATAATAGTGTCTAGGACTGTGTGATGTATCGACGAATAATGAGTGCAGATCCCAGTAAGGTGGCCTTCTGCAACTGGCAGGTGGTAATTTTGTCAGAGCCAATTGTGTTTAAATGCAGGCCAGGGTCTTTAGGCACTGCACCCAGTGTGCTGATCACCATCACAGAGTTGGAAGAGACCTGGTGGGCCATCCAGTCCAACCCCATTCTGCCAGGAAGCAGGACAATTGCATTCATAGCATCCCCGACAGATGGCCATCCAGCCTCTGTTTAAAAGCCTCCAAAGAAGGAGCCTCCACCACACTCCGGGGCAGAGAGTTCCACTGCTGAACAGCTGTTACAGTCAGGAAGTTCTTCCTCATGTTCAGGTGGTATCTCCTTTCTTGTAGTTTGAAGCCGTTGCTCCATTGCATCCTAGTCTCCAGGGCAGCAGAAAACAGGCTTGCTCCCTCCTCCCTATGATGTATTCCTCTCACGCGGCTATCATCACGTCTCTCTCAGCCTTCTCTTCTTCAAGCTAAACATGCCCAGCTCTTTAAGCTGCTCCTCATAGGGCTGGTTCTCCAGACCTTGATCATTTTAGTCGCTCCTCCCCTCTGGACACACTCCAGCTTAGAGTCAACCTCTCCCTTCAACTCCCTTCAACTGTGGTGCCCGGAATTGGACACAGTGTGATTCCAGGTGTGGTCTAACCAAGGCAGAATTGAACATGGGGAGCACGACTTCCCTGGATCTAGGCACTAGGCTCCGATTGATGCAGGCCAAAATCCCACTGGCTTTTTTTTGCCGCTGGGAGTTTGGCCTGAGCAGGATTTGTGCCAGGCAGGAAAGCCCACCCAGCAGCTGGCCACCCAGCCTCTGCTTAATAGCCTCCAAGGAAGGAGCTTCCATGGAAGTGTGAGGCAGAGAGTTCCACTGCTGATCAGCTCTCCTTACAGCCAGGGAGTTCTCCTGGGACCTCCTTCCTGTCATTGGAAGCCTTGGTTCGCTTTGAGGCCTAGTCAGAGGCAGGAGGCCTACTCCCTGTTCTCTCCTGGGACCTCCTTCCTGTCACTGGAAGCCTTGGCTCCGTTTGAGGCCTAGTCAGAGGCAGGAGGCCTGCTCCCTGTTCTCTCCCGACTGTCAACAACACCCACCCGCGGGGACGGCGGCGGCCCTGAAGCCTCCCTTCTTCTTTCCCTGCCCCGGCTCACCTGGCCCGGGCCTCCCCGCGTCGCCCATCATCCTCCCCGCCGCCTCCGCCTCCGCCGCCTCCGCCGCCTCGGCTTGGCCTGCCCACAATGCAGCGCGCGCCGGGCCTGGCTCGGGGCCTATCGCGCGGCGCCTTTCCCGTCAGGCAGCGCGGCGACCCCCCTCCCCTCTCCTCCCCCTCCCTCGGCCTTGGCCAGACTCCCAGCCTGCCCCGCGCGCTCCCTCGCTCGCCTCCAACAAGATCAAGGCCTACCTAGGATCCGCTTCCTCTCTCCCTCACTCACCGTAGGCCATCCTCCCACAATGCACCGGGGCAGGAGCCAGCCCCTCCTCCTCCCCTTTCCTCCTCCCTCCGCATGAACGTTCTACTCTACCCTAAAGAAAGATGGCGGCGGCGGCTTCTGGGGTAACCAAGCGCCATCTTTCTTGAGGGCAAACCTCCCCACCCAATAAAGGGCGACGATTTCCATGAAAACAAACTGCCGCCATGTTTGTTGAGGGCATGTGTGTGTGTGTGAACTCGCCCGCCATGTTTGGAAAGGGCAAAAAAAAAAAGGTGGATTTGAATTACAAAAAAGGGGAGGGGAATTTCTCGCGAGGTTTGGGCCGAGTGGGCGTGGCCTAGGTGCCACGTCAGGTTTTAAGCCCTGTGCTGCTAACGGATCCGTGATTTGGGGAGTGAGGCTTCTGCAGAAAGGGGTCCCCGGAGGACGTTCTAGCCGCGTTCTTCCCACGACTCTATGCCCCTGGAGGACTGAAGGCCCAGAAGAAGGTGAATTATACGTATTATTATTATATAGTATAATTATTATTATATTATTATTATTATTATTATAAAGGTGCAAGGTGATTTATTATGGTTGAATATAAAATAATATAAATATATATATTCCATATAATATATAATATATGGAATATAAAACCAGACAGTTCTATTGAGGCAGCGTGGAGCTTTTAGGCAGAGGCTGGATGGCCATCTGTCTGGAGGGATTGTGTTGTGTCCCTGCCTGGAAGGCAGAAGGGGGCTGGGCTGGGTGGCCTTGAGGACCCTCTTCCAACGCCCTTAACGCTCTGTTTCTTCCCTCCAGAGGCAATGGCATGCCGGCGGCCGGGGAACGTGGTGTCCACCCTGATGGCCTCCTCCGTGTTACTACTTCTGCTGGGGATGTCATCTGCACAGCACGAAGGCTTCCACGGCCATGCGCACGAGGACTTGCACCACGGCCACAGCCACGAGGGCCTTCACCACGGCCACAGCCATGAGGATTCGCACCACAGCCATGCCGGCCACACCCACGAGCACCTCTGGCGCGATCCCGAGGAGCACCACCACCACCACCATCATGATGGCCACGAGGACTTCCACCATGGCCATGAGGATTTGCACCATGGCCACAGCCACGCTGGCCATACGCATGAGCACCTCTGGCGCGATCCCGCAGAGCACCATCATCATGATGCCCACGCAGAGCACCACCACCATCATCATGCCCACGAGGACTTCCACCATGGCCACAGCCACTCACACGAAGGACCCCACCACGGCCATGCGTCGGAGGGGGCCCACAGCCACCTTCACGGACATTTGCACGAGGACCACGATGGTGGCCCCAGCCAGGGCCGTGCCTTCTCTAGCCACGAGAGGCCCCCTCCCAGGAGAGAGAAGCTAGATACAGTGTGGCTGTGGACCTACGTGAGTCTGGGGGCCCCTTTGCTGGGAATAATAATAATAATCTTTATTTCCCTGTCGTGGTCAGCTGTGAATAGCACATATGGTATTTCCTGCGCCTGCGCAGACAGTTCGGAATCTTTTAGAAAGTTAATATCACTTTAAATGGTAGCCCCGCCCACATCCATATGTGCTATTCACAGATGACCACTCAGGGAACTACGGTTACAGGTAAGCAACCCATAATTTCTACCCCACCACCATTTCCCCAATGGGGACTCGGGGCGGCTAACCTGAGTCCGAGGCCAAACATAATACAACAAAATAATATACAAAACAATAGAAAATAAATGCAACAAATACATAATACATCAAATAAAACAAACAATGCAAAAACATAATAAAAGCAGTCACAAAGGGCGGGCCAAATGTGCAAGATAAAATGTTAAAAACATTAAAATCCTGGGTGAGATAGGAAGTGGAAAACGTGTATTTGTAACAGAGGAGTCTGAGATGGGTGGAGCAGTGGGGCTTGGGCTTCATTAGGGGTAGGGGAAAGTGCATCGTGTAAACAATCTGTAGATGAAGACTTACAAAAATGGGTTGGATGATCACTCTCTGAGGGCACATCGGAAAAGCCAGGTTTTTAGCTCCTTCTTAAAAGCTGCTAGGGTGGGGGCTTGCCTAATCTCACCTGGTAGTGAGTTCCAAAGTCGGGGGGCCACAGCGGAGAAGGCTCTCTCCAGGGCCGTAGCCAGGATTTTGATTCGGGGGGGCCGAGACTGGGTGGAAGAGGGTCTACCCTAGCAAACCTTTTGTATTGTTATCCCAATAACCCCATGAATGTGGGATATAATGAGCATGGTGATCAGATCATGATATAAATAAACATAACAGTTTAAATAATGTACCAGTAAGGCCTTTTTGCGGACCACCCTGAGAATTTTGGGGGCCGCTGAAGCCCCCTTAGCCCCCCGGCTACATGCCCTCGTACCCACTAGCCGTGCCTGTGATAAAGGATAATACCATTTAGGACAGTGAACCTGTGGTTCCCCAGATGTTTTGGCCTTCAACTCCCAGAAATCCTAACACCTGGTAAACTGGCTGGGATTTCTGGGAGTTGTAGGCCAAAACACCTGGGGACCCACAGGTTGAGAACCACTGGGTTAGGGCTTTATAGGTGGCAACCAGCACTTTGTATTTAGCCTTATTAAGACTCCTAGCAGTTACCCAGCCCTGGTTTGTATGTCGGGCCACAGGGGGAAGGCTTTGGGTGTATCTGCACTGCAAAATGAATGCAGTTTCACACCACTTGAGCCTCTCTGTCTCACTGCTAGGGAATTTTGGGGGTTGCAGTTTGTTGACAGTTCGGCAGATAGGGCTAATTTATTTATTTATTATATTTCTACCCCACCCTTCTCAACCCCCGGGGGTTACAGATCTTGCAGAGCTGTAACTCTTCTGATCCTGTCGCCTTGGCAGTTGAAGTGGCGTCAAAAGTGTGTCAGTTCTCCAATGTGGACACACATGCCCTTTGTGAGCGCTCACATGCTCTTGTCCCACAGGCCATTGGGGCCACGTTGCTGATCAGCGCAGCGCCCTACTTCATCCTCTTCCTGATCCCGGTGGAGTCCAACTCCCCCCAGCACCAGGCCTTGCTCAAGCTGCTGCTCAGCTTCGCCTCAGGGGGCCTCCTGGGGGACGCCTTCCTCCACCTCATCCCCCACGCCTTGGGTGAGTGAGAAGGCAAAAGAGAGAATGGGTGGGTGGGGTGCAGGGGACCCCCAATCTCACCGCCTCTCTCCCTCCTTCCTCAGAGCCCCATTCCCACCATGGAGACGCAGCCGGGCACCCCCATTCCCACGCCGGGCCCACCGGACACGGACACTCCCATCAGGGTAAGAATCCAACATGGGACTCGCTGCTGTTCTTTTCTTGCTGTGCTTGTATCTCTGAAATAATGATTATCTCTCTTTTAAAATGTAAATAAAAGTCTGTCCACCTTCTTCAAATTTGGGAGGGCCTGGAGATTGCATAGCCACTTTGTCCATCTCTATTTGATCCATTGTTTATGCGATCCAAAGATCTTGAGTGGAAATTTCCTCTTGATTCCTACCTGAAGTAAGATGGCACAAGACCAAAATATAGATATATTTCGATTATGAAGAAGGCAGCAGTGTTAGGGCAGGAAGTGTGAGATAGGGCTTTCTGTTTTCTCTCTCTTCACTTTGTAAGTCTTGCATGTTGGAAATAGCAACCTTCTTCAAGCCTCCACTAGTAATTTGTTTGTTTATGATTCAGATTCTTTACTGTATTATATATGTATGTTTTGTTATGCAGCTTCCTTAACTCTATGTTGTTTGAGGGTTAGGGGCTGCAGGATATGTGATCAGATCTGGCACTATTCAGACCGAGATTCCATTTTAGAAGTCAGTGTGGGTTGTGTTGTGTTCATTCAGTATTGTATTGTATGTTTGTTATGCATTGGACATAAGGCAGAGAAGAGACTGCAACAGAATGCTTTAGAGAATTTACTGTTTGAAATTATTTTTATTTTTCCCATTCTAATATGCTGTATATTCTGGCATACTAGGTGACTTTTTACACCTGGAAAATCTTATGAAAAGTTGGGGGTCATCTAGTACGCTTGGGTATAAATTAAAATAATAAAGAAAAAAAATTAAATTGCCCTTAGTGGCGCGGCTTGAGGAGGAGGGTGGAGGGAGGGCATGGGAAGGAGGAGTAGCGCTGGGCGGCAGCGTGCCTTGGATGTGCTCCCAGAGGCATGCTGGGAGCAGTAGGAGTCAGGGGACTACTTCTCCCAGCATGCCTCTGGGGGCATATCCAAGGCACGCCGTCACCCAGCGCTGCTAGGAGTCATCCAGAGACTATGATGACACCACCGTCTTGGCACAGGATTGCTTGTTTCATCATTAGAGTGATGTGTTTGTGTGTTTTTGCTGAGAGGTGGGTGGGAATGAAGACCCCTGCCTTGTCTCTGTCTCACCCATATGCCTCTCTTTGCAGGTCCTGAGCACCAGCACATGATGTCGGTGGGCCTGTGGGTCCTGGGGGGCATCGTGGCCTTCCTGGTGGTGGAGAAGTTTGTGCGGCACGTCAAGGGAGGACATGGACACGGACACAGCCACGGTGAGCCCTTCCACGAGGCCTTCCATGCTGGGGGTGCTAGGTAGCCATCTGTCGGGAGGGCTTGGGTGGGCTATATGGCCTGTGGAGGTCCCATCTCAACTCTTAAGATCTTCAGTCCGCAGAATCCCTTCCTCCTGGTTCTTCAGAGGACAGCGCTCACGCAGCCAATCAGGGCCAGGAAGACAGTTCCATCTGGTCTCCAGTGTCATCAGTTGGGAGTCGCTCCGCCCAGCACAGAGTGAAGAGAGAGGCCAGGAAGACAGTTCCATCCTGTCTCCTGCACTGTGCTAATAATATAATATATTGTATATACATATAATATTGATAATATTATAATGTAATATCACATTAATGCAGCTGGCTGGGTGTCACCTGCACTAAAGATCACTACTGACTGAAAGGTCATAAGTTCGAAGCCAGCCCAGATCGGATTGAGCTTCCAGCCGATTGTGTAGCTTTGTCAACCGTTGCAATCCGAAAGACAGTTGCATCTGTCAAGTAGGAAATTTAGGTACCACCTTTGTGTAGGGAGGCTAATTTAACAAAATTTATGAGGCCATAAAAAAATCTCCAGCAAAAGCATGCAGGGAATGTGGAAAAGTACTTCATCAGTGTTGCAGCTGGACGGTGAAGCGACAGCTCCCAAGGTGGCCAGAAGTTGGAATGTTAAATAGCCTCTGACTGTCTGTCTATATGTGTTGTGTGTGTATGGCATTGAATGTTTGCCATGTATGTGTACATTGTAATTCGCCCCTGCGGGGTGAGAAGGGCGGAATATTTATTTATTTATTTATTTATTTTCTAAATATATGCCATACTAATACTCAGATATTATAATTAAATACTGCCAGAGTGGCTTACAGTGTACATATAACAATATTACAGTACAAACAAACTGAAAAAACAATAAAATAACATTACAATACTAATATTATAAACACAGCTATGGGCCAGCTGATGGAATCTATTGAGGCAAGATGGAGCTGCCAAGCCCCTTCTGGCTTCACTCTGGCCCAGAGCAGCAGTTGGTGCCGGGGGGAGGGGCCCTGAGCTGATGGAATATAAATACTATAAATAAATAAATACTAATACTACAATATTATATGGTTTTACATGATTGTTTTTATCTTATTATGATGTATAATATATAATACTAATATTGTGCTATGGTCATAATATAATATATTGCATTTACATTAACTGCCTTGAGTCCCTTCAGGCTGAGAAGGCGGTATATAAATGTTGTACATAAATAAATAAATGATGGAGACTTAGGCCCCATCTACACTGCTGTATCATCCAGTTTGAATCCAGTCTACACCACAGTTCCACGTTGGATTATAAAGCAGTGTGGGTGGAGACTCCCAAACACCATCACACAAAACTTAACAGGCAAAAAGACTAATCTTTGAACCTTTTACTCCCTTCCTGATGGTTTTATCTCTTCTTAGTACAAGTGTGAGTATACGATATCATTAAAAGGGATTTTATTTTAATGTAGGATTTCTTTTCCTTTTTAAAAAAGTAGCGTACATTTATGTACATATCAAAAAATAGCATTCTCTAATAAAGATATATTTTTAAAAATTAAAAAGTAGCATACACAAGTTGGGAATAAAGAACCCATTGTAAATATGGGGTACCAATAAAGAGGACGAAGATGACGGTGACAACACTTTGTTGTTGTTCTCCCCTGGATGGTGTATGTTATTATCTATATCAGTGTTTCCCAACCTTTTTTGAGCCGCGGCACATTTTTTACATTTACAAAATCCTGGGGCACACCACCAACCAAAATGACACAAAATGACAGTCTAACATAGTAATACATATAGTTAATATGTTTTTTAATGTATTTATACACTCAGTGTGAAACCTGGGCCTGTTTCGATGAACACAACATAGATATCCTGGCAGGAAAGCTAGCTGGAAAGAGAGCAGCCAGACGGAAGCACACTCTGAGGCAGAGAGTTCCACTGCTGAACAGCTCTCACAGTCAGGAAGTTCTTCCTAATGTTCACCCTCCTACACAGACATGCTTCCCTGTGATGTTTGCTTTTCTGCCTGCGCTGTTGTGCTCTCTCTCTCTTGCTATATATATACACACACTTGAGCAAGCGTGAGGGAAAGAGCGGGCTGGGGCGAGGAGGGTGCAGCCTCCGGCGCCGCTGCTTTTTCTTCGGACTCTGAGGGGAAGGATGGTGCGGACGGGAGGAGGCGCGGGAACAACAGCAGGGAGAGGGACAACAATAACAACGGCAGCAGCAGCCATAGCAGCCTCCTCCTCCCACGGCACACCTGATGATTGCTCACGGCACAGTGGTTGGGAAACACTGATCTATATAAATAAAAATGTAATGTTAGTTTGTGGGATTAACATAACTGAAAAACCACAGGACGAATTGACACCAAATTTGGATACTACACTCTTAACAGAACAATGAGTGACCATCACTCATAAACTCCCCCCCCCCCCCCAAAAGAAAAACAGCAGAAAGGACTTAAAAACCAAAAAAGCTAAACAACAATACAGTGCATATTTTCAATTTCCTATTCCTGCGCTGCAACTCCCAGCAATCCTCCAGATAGATAAGATAGATAGATTAGATAGAGATAGATGGGTAGGTAGGTAAGTAGATCAGGAGGACTGCTGGGAGTAGCAGTCCAAGAATGGGTAGAGAAGGAAGAAAGGAGAGAAAGAAAAAAGGGAAAGATAAAGGGAAAGGAAGGAAGGAAAGAGGTAGAGAAGGAAGGAAGGAGAGAACCAAAAAAGGGAGAGGAAGGTAGGAAAGAGGTAGAGAAGAAAGGAAGGAAGGAGAGAAGGAAAGAAGAAAAGGAAGGAAAGAAAGAAGAGGGAAGGTTGGCCACAGCAACACGTAGCGGGTACAGCTACTTCCCTATAATACCTTAGTCCGCCTGCATTGTCAGGGTTTAGGAGCACAGGGTCAGCATGAAAATAGGAGAAATGTTGCTTTCTTTTACAGCCTCCAAGGCCAAGAGCAGTGATGACGAAGGGGAGAAGGAAGCCCCCAAGAAGAAGGAGAAGGAGAGGAAGGCCCCCGGGAGCAGTGAGTGGGAGGGGGGTCCTATGGGGGGGGGGCAGGGAAGGAGCTTCACTCATCCGACTGTTTCGCTCACCAGCCTCTTCCATTTCCTCCTCCGTTTCCCCACTCTTTCTCTTCCCCTTTTTTTCTTCCTTTCTCCTCCAATCCCCTTCTTTCTCTCCTTCCCTTTTTCCTCTTATCATTCTCTTCTTTTTCTTCTTCTCTCCCCTCTCTTTTTCTTCTTCCTTTAATCTCTCCTATCCTGCCCTCTTTTTTCTTTTCTTTCTCCCCCTTTTTTCTCCTCTTCTTTCTTCTCCACCTCATTCTTCCTCTTCTACCTTTTCTTCTCTTCCTCTCCTTTCCCTTCTCTCTTTTTCTCTCCTTCTGTTACCCTCCTCTTTCCCCTTCACTTCCCGTTGTTCTCTTTCATCTCCCCTTTTTCTCATCCTCCTTTCCCTCTTCTTTCCTATCATCTTCACGTTCCTCCTCCTAATTCTTCCTGTTCTTTCTCATCTTCACATCATTTTTCCTCTTCTCATTATTTTCTTCCCTTCTCATTGACTTCTTCCTTTTGCTCCTCTTCTTCCTTCCCTCCCTTCTTCCTGTTCCTTCGCTTCCTCCTCTTCCGCTTTTCTTCTTTCCCCTACTCTTTTCTTCTTTCTTCCCCACTGTGTTCTTCCTCACGTTTCTTCCTCCCCTTCCTTGTTCTCTAATCGTTCTTCTCTCCTTTCATTCCTCTTCTTTCCCCTCTTTTCTCTTATTGTCCTTTCTTCTTCTTTTTTCTCCACCTTATTCTTCAATTCTCATTCTTCACTTCTCCCCCCTCTTTATTTCAATCCTTGTTTTCTTTTTCTCTTCCCTCGTCATGTTCTTCTCTTCCTTTCTCCTTCTTCTTCCCCTTCTCAATGTTCTCTTTTCCTCTCCCTCTTTTTTCTCCTCCTCCTTTCCCTCTTGTTCACGTTCCTCCTCCTTCTCATAATTCCTCCTCTTCCCTTCTCGACTTCATTCTCCCTTTTCTCTCCTTCCTTCTGTGCTTTCTCTTTCCCCTTCTCTTCTTCTTTCATCCCAACATTGTCTTTCTTCTTCTGTCTTGCAACCCTTCCTCCTCCTCTTCTCCCCCCCCCTCTTTTGCCCCATCACAGACATGCGCGTGGCCGGCTACCTGAACCTGGCAGCGGACTTTGCGCACAACTTCACGGACGGCCTGGCACTGGGGGCCTCCTTCCTGGCCGGGAGCACCGTGGGTGCCATCACCACCCTCACCGTCCTGCTCCACGAAGTGCCCCACGAGGTTGGGGACTTCGCCATCCTCGTCCAGTCCGGCTGCAGCAAGCGCAAGGTCAGACTCGGCTCTCACCAAGGCATGTGCAGAGGGCTTTCAGGGTTCTCTGGAAGGAACACCGTCCCTCACCATCCTGTGTCCCAGGGCAATTCCAGATGTCAAGCGAGTGCATGAGGAGGTGGAGGGTGGCGTGCCAAAGCCAGATTTCCTCGGGGGTTTTGTTGGATGGAGGCCTCACCAAACTATAAATCTCCGGTTTTCTTAATCACGGTAGGAAGGTAGCTTAAATGGCCATGCACCCATATCCTTATTTTATTATTTTTTATTATTTACCCTATTTATACCCCGCCTTTCTCTACCCCAAGGGGGACTTAAGGCGGCTTACATATGGCAATTCTTCAATGACTTAAACACATACAACATTAAGCTTCAAAACTATTGAATTAAAATTAATACATATTAAATATTATTGAATAGATATTATACACCTGTTTTCGCATAACCCTGTTGAAGTGAAACACTTCAGCAGAAGAATGCCATAGAATTGCTCTGGAGCAGGGCTGCCCAGGAAGTCAATCGCGATCGACCAGTCAATCCCGGGACCGAAGGAGGTCGATCCCAGCTGGATGGGGCGCTTCTCAGAGGGGGGCGGAGCCAGGCTGCGCCAAGCCCCACCTCCTCCCCCGGCTTTGGCACTCCCAGCAGCTTCTCCAGGCTTGAGGATGGCAATGCCAAGCCAGCCTTGTGCTAGCTATGCCACCACTGGCTTGGCACTGCCATCCTCAAGGTTGGAGAAGCTGCTGGGAGCTCCAAAGCCAGAGGGGAGGGGCGGGGCTTGGCAGGGCCTGGCTCCGCCCCCCTCTGGCTTCTGCTCTACCAGCAGCTTCTCCAGGCTTGAGGATGGCAGTGCCAAGCCAGTGGTGGCATAGCTAGCACAAGGCTGGCTTGGCACTGCCATCCTCAAGCCTGGAGAAGCTGCTGATAGAGAGGAAGCCAGAGGGGGGCGGAGCCAGGCGGTGCCAAGCCCCACCCCTCCCCTCCCTAGCCTTGAGGAGGTAGGTAGATCTTGCTGACTTGGTTTTATTATAAGTAGCTCGCGTGCTAAAAAAGTGTGGGCACCCCTGCTCTAGAGAGTATCCAGGGGATGTCTAAAGAGGACAACACCTTTGCCGGTCTAAGTCCCTCTTCGGAGGTGAGAAGGCCGGGTATAAAAGTTTTAAATAAATAATAAATAAATAATTTTAAAAGCTGTCAGGGAAGGAAGTGAGGTAACACAGAAAACATGTTGACAAGAAAGCCATTTCAATGTGCATGCAAGATAGTTTCCCAACACTGACCTGTTGCTGCTGCTTCATCTTTGTCTTCTTCCTTTGGCAGGCCATGAAGCTGCAGCTGGTGACGGCGCTGGGGGCGCTGGCGGGGACGGTGGTCTCTCTGCTGGCGGAAGGGGCTGGGGAGGCGGCCACGGCCTGGATCTTGCCCTTCACGGCCGGAGGCTTCATCTATGTGGCCACCGTCTCGGTTCTGCCCGAGCTGCTCCAGGAGGCTGGCCCCCTCCAGTCCCTCCTGCAGGTGATGGGCATCGTTGCAGGCGTGGCCATGATGGTCTTCATCGCCCAGTACGAGTAGCCGCCCTTCCTGGACAACAGGCGCTTCCCTCGACCTGGGCACCAAGCCAAAGGGAGCGCCAGAACTTCCTCGCTTCCCCCACTAGCGGAAACATCTGGACTTGTGCTCCAACAGGGGGTGCTGCGAAGACCTGGCAAAGAGGAAGTGGGCCTGATACTCCCGGGGGCCAACTCTTCTGCCCTGATAGGTTCAGATTTCCTGGTCCTCCAGGGGGCGCCATGAGGGCCCCGCAATTAGGAAGTGAATCTGTTGTTCTAGGAAACCAACAATTCTGTGTCCAGTTTGTCCAGATTTCCTTTTCCTCTCATGCTCCAGGAGGAGCCGGCAAAGAGGAAGCGCTCCAGAGGGACGACTCGTTGAGATTTCCTGTTCCCCCTGCCCTCCAGGGGGCACCATGAAGACACGGCGAAGAGGAAGTCGGTCTGGGGCTTTAGAGTCACAACTCTTCTGTTCCGTCTCGTCCAGGAGGACACAGAATGATGGGTGGTTGGGGTTATTATGTGGTGTGGAAGGGAATGGGAAATCTCCAGTGGGATTCGCCTGGACTCTGATAACGACTACAAGGGCTTTGTCGCTGGGTTGAGTGAAGCACGATGGGACTTGCGATCCTTCTTGTCTTCGGTCTCAAGGGCCAAAGCGCCCCCTACTGATGAATGGGGAAGGGGCCAGCGGGAAAAGGGACCAAAACGAGAAGGGATAAATTCACAAATTGGGACATTTTGGAATAGTCTTTAAGGACACTATCGCACAACACTGTCATTCCGTTTTTTAATGTTATGACTGCTTCCAATGGAATCCTGGGACTTGTAGTTCAGAGGGAGGTCCCTTTAAAGCTCCCAACCAGAGAGAACTGGGCTAATTACTCAACTACAAATCCCATGGTTCTACCTGAGGGAGCCATCATAGTGGAGTAACAGCGAATGTGATTCTGCCTTAAGGCTGAATGTGGTCTTTGTGGCTACGCCTCCCACAATCCCCTGCAAGGGCTGTTGTGTGGGGATTCTGGGAGCTGTAGTCCCTCTTTTCTCTGACTTTGGGTGGGGACATTGTTCAAAAATCATGGTTCCAGAACAGTGGAAGGTGGGGGCCAGGTTAGTGTTTCGTGGCTGGTTTTCCAGGCCTTTTGAATTCAGGTGTTGCTTGTGGGGATGATGGGATGCTTAGTCTCCCTCCCCAGCAGGCCACCAAAAAATAGGTAGCAAAAGAGACCCCCAAGTCTCTTGGAAGAGGGGTTGTCTGTGTGTTTCTTCTGCTGCTGCAACTGTTACGTACTTCACGAGCAGAGAGGGAGACCATTCCTTCTGCTGACCTTCTAACCTTCTTCAGTACTCCAAGGGCTATCGGAGTGGTACATTTCTTTTTATATGCATATCTATATATTTACATGATATTTGTTGGAATCTTGTAGAGCAGGCAGGGGCAAACTTGGGCCCGCTGGGTGTTTTGGACTACAACTCCCACAATTCCTAACAGCAGGTAGGAATTTTGTCCATGCCTGTTGTAGAGCATTACATGGGGTGTTATTTGGGCCAATGATGGCTAATGGGGAAAGACATGGTGGAAGAAAGCTAATTTAGGGTCAATCTAGATCTGGGTTTCAATTACTAAATTGTGGCAACTGAAATTTGTAAGTTAATTGCAAGTCATGCTGAAAACAGAAAGAAACAGAATCTGGGACATTTTAAACATAGCTGGGGAAATAGGAAGGGAGAGAATTAATCCATGCATCGTGTTTTGATTATTTTGATAGTTCCTAAACAATTATAAGTGATTTCATTCCATTTCTATATGCTGTAGATTTTTACTTGCCCCTCCTTTTTTATGTTGTGACCTGCTTTGAGTCTTGATCAAGAGAGAAAAACTGGGTATAAATATAACATGATTATTTTTAAAAACCTATATGTTTATTAACTTTTTTCTACAATGTATATTTCATTATACCATGGATAAAGGCGGTAATTGTCCAATACATCACGGATATCACCAATCAATCTATTAAAACAACTCTCCCCTCCATCTAAAAACATTGATCATGAAATTTGTTGAAATTTTAAATTGTCCAAGTTGTCAATAACTTGGACAATCAATAAGAAATTTCACAATCTTAAATGGAACATAGATATCTCCAAAGACTTTGGGAAGCCAATTTCACTTTATTTTTTAATTAATAATAACTTTGTTAATAATAATTATTATTAATATCTTCAAATATTTTTAAGTTGGACCATGAAGGTTACATTCTGCTGCCAAATGTGGTCCGAATCCTGCAAACCATGCAGGAGCCGTGGTGGAACAATCAACAGACATACATATTTTTACTTAATCAAGAGATAGATAAGGCTGGGCTTTAGCACAGCGGTTTAAACCGCCAGATGCAGAAAATCTTGCCTATCAAATGGTCGACAGTTCAAGCCCGGGTTGGGGTGAGCTCCTACCGTCAGCCCAGCTTCTGCTCACCTAGCAGTTCGAAAACAGCAATGGGTTGATAAATAGGTAGTGCTTTGGCAGGAAGATGATAAAAGATGCCCGTGTGGACATGCCAGCGGTTTGATCAGGGAACGTCTAAAGACAACAAAGCTCCTTGACATGGAAGATGGAGCGACAGCACCTCCCTGTATCCAGAGTCAAGCACAGCCTCCAGATGCCGGAGATGGAAAAAGATGGGAAGCCTTTACCTCTGTTTATGTACTGTCTGTCTTTTTAAATTGTATGTGTTCTGTAATCCTCCCTGAGTCCCCTCAGGGAGATAAGGTGGAATATAAATAAATTATGTTATTATTTGAAACACAACAAGATGAGTCCACAGCAAACAAGATCTCTCTGCTGACTGTTGTATTGGATCACACATTGGACGCTTCCCAAGTGTCTAGGACTGTGATGTATCGGTGAATTAGTTATTTGTTTACAGTATTTATATTCTGTCCTTCTCACCCCGCAGGGGACTCGGGGCGGATTACAATGTACACATACATGGCAAACATTCAATGTCATAGACACACAACACATATAGACAGACAGTCAGAGGCTATTTAACATTCCAATTTCTGGCCACCAGGGGTGCTGTCGCTTCACCGTCCATCTGCGACACTGATGAAATACTTTCCGCATTCCCCGCGTGCTTTTGCTGGAGATTTTTTATGGCCTCATAAATTTTGTTAAATTAGCCTCCCCACACATAGGTGATACCTAAATTTCCTACTTGACAGATGCAACTGTCTTTCGGGTTGCAAAGGTCGACAACAAGCGGCACAATTGGCCGGAAGCTCACTCTGAACCGGGCTGGCTTCGAACTCATGACCTTTCGGTCAGTATTGATCTTTAATGCAGCTGACACCCAGCCAGCTGTGCTACAGTCCCGGACCTTTTTTATATTATTATATAAATTTTATTTATATAATTATATAATATAATTGTATATTATTATATAAATTTATTTTATTATATAAATCATAATAAAATATAAATTATTATTATTATTAGGCTGAATAGCACCCAAATGATGCCTTAGGGCCCTTCTACACTGCCATGTAATCCAGATTATCAAAGCAGATAATCCATATTATTTGCTTTGAACAGGATTTTGTGAGTTTTTTGTGAGTCATTGCTGCAAAGTGGCCTCCCAGCCCTTGGAGGACCCAGGCTACGGAGAGGGCTGCCCAGAGCGGCCTGTCCCTCTCCTGCCTGCACCCTCTATGGCACTCACTTCCAGGGAGGCGGGGCTTGGCTACTTCCGGCCCTCCCCTCCCTTGCTGCCTCCCCAGTGGCTGCAAAGGCAGAGCAATGGTGCCTGGCCCTTTAAGGCTGGCGGGGACCCTGGCCCTGGTCACAGGTACACCTCCCAAGGAGGCACTGCCCTGGCTCCTTTGCATTGCCTTGCACTGCACATCTCCCAGGGTGCTTGGGAAAGTTACTTTTTTTGCAATTGCAAGGCCCAATGTCTTCCAAGAAGCTTGCAGGAATATTATTATTACAATGACTCAAATATCCCAGGTTGCTTGGGAAAGTTACTTTTTGCAATTGCAAGGCCTAAGCTTGGAGTATTATTACTATTATTATTTATAGCAATGCCTCCAATCTCACAAGGGGCCCGGAAAAGTTACTTTTTTAGAATTGCAAGGCCTAAGCTTAGAGTAGTATTATTTATTGCAATGCCTCTGATCTCACAAGGGGTTTCGAAAAGTTACTTTTTTGAAATTGCAAGGCCTAAGGTCTTCCCAGAAGCTTGAAATATTATTGTTATTACAATGACTCAAATGTCCCAGGTTGCTTGGGAAAGTTACTTTTTTGCAATTGCAAGGCCTAAGCTTGGAGTATTTATTTATTTGTTGCAATGTCTCCGATCTCACACGGGGCTTCAAAAAGTTACTTTTTTTGGAATTGTAAGGCCTAAGGTCGTCTAAGAAGTTTGAGGTAGCCTTATTATTACTATTATTATGTGTTGCAATGCTTCAAATCTCACAAGGGGCTTGGGAAAGTTATGGTTTTAAAATTGCAAGGCCTAAGTCCTCCAAGAAACGTGACGGAGCATTATTATTATTATTATTATTGCTATTTATTTATTTATTTACTATTTTATATTATTTATTATGATTATGATTAGCCTCTAATCCCACAAGACACTCGAAAAAATTACTTTTTGGAATTGCAAGGCTTAAGGTCTCCCAAGAAGTATTATTATTATTATTTATTGCAATGCCTCCAATCTCACAAGGGGCTTGGAAAATTTACTTTTTTGGGAATGGCAATGCCTGTTTGGGGGAAAATGGCCCTGTTTGCAACGGAGGTGCCTGAAACCCCTTCAGTAGCTTAGAAATATGTGTATTTATTTCCAAGCTACTTAAAGTAGCTTGACTGCAAGCTTCAAGGTAAGCACAGGGTGAAGCTTGCAACCAGATGAATCCCATTCTCCAAACTCCCAGAGGCTGTGGAAGGAGGGGAGAAGGGCTTTCTGAAAGGCAAAGGCCCTTGCTCGCCTAACCTGCCTGGGAAAGGAAGGACCTTTGGACCCAATAGAAGCATTCTGGCTGCCACGAAGCGTGTGCCGAGTTTGGCCCAGACCCATCAAGCCACAGAGGAGGAGCCTTTGCTGTACACAAAGACAAGCATAGATAGACAGACATGCACGACAAACATTCAATGTGTCTTGGGAGAATGCCAGCCTAACCCCCACCTGTGTGCCTGAGACGGGGGTGGGAGCGAAAGAAGAGCATCCCCAGAAGATCTCAAGGACCGTGTGGGCTTGTATGGGAAGATGCGGTCACGAAGATAGGCAGGTCCTGAACCATTTAGAGCTTTATAGGTGATAACCTGCACCTTGAACTGGGACTGGAAACTTATCGGCTGCTAGTGGAGCTGTTTAAGAAGGGGGGTTGACCGCTCCCTGTGACTTGCTCCAATTAGCAATCTGGCCACCGACCTTTGTACCAACTATAATTTCCGAACCGTCTTCAAGGGCAGCCCCACGTATAATGCATTACAGTAGTCCAATCTAAAGGTAATGAAGGCATGGACCACCTAGGTATGCTTGAATTCCGGCCAGTGGGGGAGCTCCTGCATCACCATCCACTTGTAACACCGAGTCCTTGATGGAGTACTTCCTCATTCTTTTGCACGCTGCTGGAAGGTTTTATGGTGTCGCAACTTAGTTAAATGAGCCTCCTCACATAAAGCAGTACCTACATTTCCTACTTGACAGATGCAACTGTCTTTCAGGCTGCATAGGTCAACAGCAAGCTAGACTATTAATGGCTGGGAACTCACTTCAATCCAGGCTGCCTCTCAGTAGTGATTTAATGCAGCTGGCTACTAACTAGCTGTGCCACAGCCTGGTCTGTCTATGTGTTGCATCTAACTACCTACCTTCCATATCTCTATCTCTCTTACCTGGTTATCCTTGAACCGGTGCCTCCCTCTCTTTCCCAGGGGGTGGCAGTGGCAT
Organism: Anolis apletophallus; assembly: GCA_030556195.1. Lineage (NCBI taxonomy): Eukaryota > Metazoa > Chordata > Lepidosauria > Squamata > Anolidae > Anolis > Anolis apletophallus. The sequence goes on from JARBWK010000001.1 coordinate 216,196,707, forward strand.
TGGCCGAGCGGTCTGCTCCCGCCTGGCCAGGGAAGGGGCCTCGGTGGCCATTGCTGACCGCGCAGCCCCTTTGTGGCAGGCAGAAAGCTGGAGCCCAAGGGAAGGTAGGCTGCGCAGGGCTGGGGTTGCCAGCGGGGACCATCAGGCCTGGCCCTGGAGCACGTCGACTCAAATAATGATGGATCTGGACCAAACTTGGCAATATACCCAAATGCGTGGCCGCCCTCATGGCCCACATCCAGGTGAGCGGCAGCACGGGAACAGTAGGGCCAACCCGCCCAGCCCCTTTGTGGCAGGCAGAAAGACCCCTGGCTCAAGACCCCCAGAGAAGGAAGGTAGGCTGTGTTCCACTAGAGTTGGAAGGCATAGGAAACAGTTTTACTGGGGGTCTGCTGGAACTTGAGAATTCCCACTTGGGCCCTCAAAGGTCACCCAATCTAACCCCATCCAAGCCCTCCCAACAGATGGCCACCCACCCCTGCTCCAGATCTGCTAGCCTTAAAGGAGGGGCAGTTCCTCTGCTAGACTTCTCCTTTAACCCACTTCTGCCCCCAGACCCACTTCTCCCGACCGGCCAACGTCTGCGTCAACTGCGCTGGCATCACAATGGACGAGTTCCTGCTTCGGCAGACAGAGGAGGCCTTTGACGCCGTGCTGCGGGTCAACCTCAAGGTGGGTTCTTTTGCAAACAGAATGGACCTTAATAGGGGGAGAGCCGTAGGTACAGGACAAGAGAGACCTGGCTTGAGAAGCATCCCTGGGAGTCTTGGAGAAGCAGAAGCTGAAGATGAGTCAAGGGTGTGATGCTGCGGCTGAAAAGGCTAGTGTGGTCCTAGGAGGAAAGTCACAGTATGCAGGTCTGTCTGTTGGGAGGGATTGGGCGGTGGCTGGACTGGATGGCCTTTGGGGGCCCCTCCCGACCCTGCGATTCCTCTTCCAGGGGACCTTCCTGGTGACGCAGGCCATGGCCCGGGCCCTGGTGGAGAGCGGCGCCTCCGGAGGGGGCTCCATCGTCAACATGGGGAGCATCGTGGGAAAGGTGCCCTCCGTCGTTCCCTGCAGCCTTGCAAATCCAGGCCGCCCTTGTGTCTCCGGGTCACTTGCAACACAGGGCAACCCTATGGCAGGCCTTTGGGAGAGCATGCCCCTTGCCCAAACCTGGGTCTCCGTAGCTATGGCCCAGCGCTCAATCTCCTGTGTTGTTCCCATGGGTTGAAACAGAGGCCTTAAGACCCACAAGGCTCCCTTAGCCCTCCCTCTTCGTGGAGACCCTTCCCCTTTGCCAGACGCTTCTTCCTTTGTGTAGGTGGGGAACCTGGGGCAGGTGAACTACGCAGCCTCCAAGGCCGGAGTTGAGGCCCTCTCCAAGACAGCGGCCAAGGAGCTGGCCAGGTCAGTCCAGGAGGGGTCCCGGGGGAAATCTGGGTGGGAAATAAATCCAGAGCTGGGTTGCTGGGTGTGTTTTGGGCTGTAGGTCCATGTTCCAGCAGCATTCTCTCCACATATATATGTGTGTGTGTGTGTATATATATATATATATATATATATATATATATATACACACACACATATACAGAGTATATATATATATACACACACACACATACACACACACGCAATAGACAGGTGTGATAGAGGTAGGTAGGTAGGTAGATAAATAGATAGATAGATATTGTTGAAGTCTTTCATTGCCAGAATCAGTGGGTCGCTGTGAGGTTCCGGGCTGTATGGACATATTCCAGAAGCATTCCTTCCTAATATTTTGCTTCCATCTGTGGTAAGCATTTTCAGAGGTTCTGTTAGCAGAGAGGAAAGTGGAGTTTTGTTATTGTTTATTTACAGTATTTATATTCTGCCCTTCTCACCTCGCAGGGGACTCAGGGCGGATTACAATGTACACATACATGGCAAACATTCAATGCCATAGACACACAACACAGATAGATAGTCAGAAGCTATTTAACATTGTAATAACATTAACTATTCCAGCTTCTGGCCACCAGGGGAGCTGTCGCTTCACCATCCATCTGCGACACTGATGAAGTACATTCCGCATTCCCCGCATGCTTTTGCTGGAGATTTTTTTTGGCCTCGTAAATTTTGTTAAATTAGCTTCCCCACACATAGGTGGTACCTAAATTTCCTACTTGAGAGATGCAACTGTCTCTCAGGTTGCAAAGGTCAACAACAAGCTACAAAATTGGCCGGAAGCTCACTCCGACCTGGGCTGGCTTCGAACGCATGACCTTTCGGTCAGTAGTGATCTTTAATGCAGCTGACACCCAGCCAGCTGCACCACAATCCCTTTTTTTGTTTGTTTGTTTGTTTCAAGCATTTATACCCCGTCCTTCTCACCCCTGAAGAGGGACTCAGGGCACCTTACAATAATGCCCAGGGTGGGAGAAAGAACCCTTCGTCTGTTGCTGAAGTCTTTTATGGCTAGAGTGACTGGGTTGCTGTGAGTTTTCCAGGCTGTATGGCCATGTTCTATATTCATGGTTTAACTGCTTTAGGTCCCTCAGTCATGAGAAAGGTGGAATACAAAACATAATAAACAGATCACACGCACCTCCAATCTGGTGCTTCCTTGCAGGTACGGCATCCGCTGCAACACGGTGCTCCCGGGTTTCATCCGCTCCCCCATGACAGACAAGGTCCCCCAGAAGGTCCTGGACAAGGTCAGCACCACAGTGGGCCCCAGGTTTAATGGGGCGGAGATGTTGGGCAGGCCTACGAAGGCACAAACTACGTATTCCAACCCTTGAGTGGCAGTGGAGCAGAGCTCTGGGTTCAAATTCTCTCATTGCAACCGGTGTTCCTAACATGGATTCTTTTTCTCTCCCTTTCCTTTCCCAGTTTGTATCCATGGTGCCCCTGGGCCGACTGGGAGACCCTGAAGGTCAGCCCTAACTCCAGCTTGTTGTTGTTGTTGTTGTAGTATTTCTTTGATTCTAAGACACCAGCAGTTAAAAGGTGCACACTCATTTCAGTACCACCAACAGAAAAAGAGAGCATGCTCCCTCTCTGCTTGCATATATATATATATATATATACACACACACACACACACACACACACACACAAATACATATACATCAGGCATGGGCCAACTTCGGCCCTCAGGTGTTTGGACTTCGGCCCACCGGCTGTTAGGAATTGTGGGAGTTGAAGTCCAAAACACCTGGAGGGCCGCAGTTGGCCCATGCTTGAAATATATATATATATACATATATACTGTTGGGTGAGTGGGCTTATTGACAATAGACCCTCCCCATGAATGTTTAGCAGAGTAGGTTAGCAGCAGCAGTGTGACCCAGCAACAGTAGTCCAAAGTGATAAAAGAACGAAAACACACAGATCAATGTTCCCTCTTCCGTAGGAGGCTTTTCTTTATAGCAAAATAATATGGTTGCACTATTGACAAAAATAAGCTATTCCATAACACAAAGTTCAACCTTCACACTGGAGCTTCACACACGAGGCCTTCTCATACTAAGGCTTACCTCACACTCTGAGGCCTATTCTCCCACTGAGGCATTCTCTCACACAGAGAGGCTTCTCTCACACTGAGAACTCTCTCGGACTGAGGCTTTGCTAAGCCGCAGGCATGCCTGAACGGCAGCTTTTGCTGACACACACGAGGCCTTCTCATACCGAGGCCTACCTCACACTCTGAGGCCTACTCTCCCACTGAGGCGTTCTCTCACACAGAGAGGCTTCTCTCACATAGATTGAGGCGTTGCCAACCAACAGGCATGACCTGCTCATATTGAACCGCATCTTCTCTGAGTCTCTGCATGCATTTAACCCTTTCAGTGCTTGACTCAAATTTTTGAATTTAAAAATACCTTGTTAATTTTTAATATTTTTTGAAATAAGACTGTTCTATTGTCAACTGATGTTGAGAATTGGCCATTTCCTTTCTTTTTCCCTTAAAGATGTGGCAGACGTCTGCGCCTTCCTGGCATCTGAGGAGAGCCGCTACATCACCGGAGCCAGCATCGAGGTCACAGGTGGGATACTTCGGAGGGGCCTGGCCCTTTAAGGGGGAGCCCTGATAGGGGCCTGTATGGGGTAGGCCGGGGGTGCTCATTAGGCAGATCGCGATCTACTGGTAGATCGCGTAGGGCAGGGCTGCCCAGGAAGTCGATCGCGATTGACCAGTCGATCGCGGGACCAAGGGAGGTTGATCGCAGCTGGATGGGGTGCTTCTCAGAGGGGGCGGAGCCAGGCCGTGCCAAGCCCCGCCCCTCCCCAGCTTTGGCCCTCCCAGCAGCTGCTTCAGCCTTGAGGAGGGCAGGGCCAAGCCAGTCTTGTGCAAGCTATGCCACCACTGGCTAGGCACTGCCATCGTCAAGCCTGGAGAATCTGCTGGGAGCTCCAAAGCCAGAAGGGAGGGGGCGGGGCTTGGTGCGGCCTGGCTCTGCCCCCTCTGGCTTCCGCTCTAACAGCAGGTTCTCCAGGCTTGACGATGGCAGTGCCAAACCAGCCTTGTGCTAGCAATGCCACCACTGGCTTGGCACTGCCATCCTCAAGCCTGGAGAAGCTGCTGGTAGAGCTGAAGCCAGAGGGGGGCGGAGCCAGGCCACGCCTAGCCCCGCCCCACCCCTCTCCAGCCTTGAGGAGGTAGGTAGATCTTTCTGACTTGGTTTTATTATAAGTAGCTCGCATGCTGAAAAAGTGTGGGCACCCCTGGCGTAGGGCGTCCTGGTAGATCGCAGGCAGGGCGGGAGGAAGGCTCAGTCCCGCCCCGCAGGCTCCCGACGCCGGCCAAGTGCTGCCGGCCCTGGGTTATCTGAGGTCCTTTCCACACAGTTGAATAAAATCCCATGTTATCTGCTTTGAATCAGATTATATGGCAGTGTGGACTCAGAAAACCCAGTTCAAAGCAGATATTGTGTTATATGTTTCACTTTTTTGTAGTGGGTAGGTAGATCATTTTGACTTAGTTGTTTTATAAGTAGCTCGCATGCTGAAAAAGTGGGGTAGGCCATGATAATGCTCCTCTCCCTCCTTTCCTTGCAGGAGGCGTGTTCATCTGACCTCCCCATCTCGTCTTCTGAAGACTGTGATGCAAAGAGACTGCTTCCCTCCAATAAGGGCTCTTTGATGCTCTTTGTATACTCTTTATGGATGATTGCTTGCTTGGCAGGACACTTTTGAATGCAAATAGAAATTGATTAATTATACAAGTGTTTTGGAGGGTGTGTTTTTTGGTCCCAAAGGCCAGTCCTTGGGCTTCTCCCCAAATGCTGCATTTAGAGCAAAAGGGCCAAGTGGATGGCTGTTTTTGGGTGCTGCCTTCATTTATGGCAGAAGGGCCAGGCTGGATGAGCCTTGGGAGCCCCTTCCAACTCTGTGGCTCTCAGTGTGGTTTCTCGCCTCCCTGCAAACCCCGAGTGCTTTGAGTCATGTTTACCTGATCATTTCACGTGCCTTCGAATGGACAGATCCACGAATCTATTACATTGAGATAAATGTGCACTCAGGGATGATGATGACGATGATGATAACAATAAAAATAATAACTACACAATTGTGAATGCCTTTTTGGGGAGTACCAAGGAGACAGTGGAACTGAAGGTGGGCGGAAATCAGGAAACGCTCCGCAGAAAGGGGTGCTTCGCCTGATGATTCTGTGTGCCTTGGAAAGAGGCGCTCACCTTTTGCTTCCCAGTTGCTTTCTACTGGTTGAGTTTCTCTTCTCTTGACTGCTTTGGATTCAGGGTTTCAGAACATATTTGCATATATGCATAACGAGAGGCCCAGGAGGTGGGAACCGGGTCTGAGCACAAGAGCCATTGACCTGTCATAGAGAATCCTATTATGCACAACCTGACAGACATTTAATCCATTTCTAAGCCAAAGAGCCAGCATTGTCTGTAGACCCCTCCAAGGTGACGTGGACACTGGCATGTCTGCATGGAGCGCCGTTACCTTCCTGCCAGAGTGGGATCTATTGCTCTACTCCCATTTGCATGTTTTCGAACTGCTAGCAGAAGCTGGGCCTAAAAAGCAGAAGCTTATGCCGTACCTTGGATTCAAACCACTGCCCTTTTGGTCAACAAGTTTAGCAGCTCAGCGGTTTAACCCACTGCACCGCCATTTTATTCCCTTTATATCAGTGATTCCCAAACTTTTTTGGCCTACCGCCCCCTTTCCAGAAAAAAAATTACTCACTGCCCCCCTTAGAAATTAATTTCTTAAAAAATGTAATAGCAATTAAACAGAAAGATATATGTATTAATGCAGTGGTCCTCAACCTTTCTAATGCCATGAGCCCTAAATAAGGTTCCTCATGTTGTGGTGATCAAATCCATATTTTCATTGCTACTTCATAAATAATTTTGCTAATGCAAATATCTAATATGCTCGCTGTGCCGCCGCTGGAGAGGGCTCTGAGGGGATGGGCAGCCGCGGCCTGAGGGGACGAAGAACCGAGGCCTGGTCCCCCCGCGGAAGCCCCTGGCTGTCCTGCTCCTTCCGCCACCTTTGCCACTGCCGGGGAAGGCCATGTTTTCTTCCACAGTGGCGGGGAGACTCCGGTGGAGGATGCAGAGGCCTTTGCACTGCAGCCTTTGCACTGCACTGCGTGGGGGGTGTCAAAGCGAAGGGGGCAAAGCCAAAGAAGAGAGCCATGCGACCCCTCCTAAATGGCCAATTGCTCACTGCCCCCTAAATGGGTTCACCGCCCCCCAAATTCCCCTAAGCCTCCACCGCCCAGCAGGGGGTGGTACTGCCCACTTTGAGAATCAGTGCTTTAGATTATACTGTGTAACCTCACCACTGACTTTGGTCATAGAATCATAGAGTTGGAAGAGACCACATGGATCATCTAGTCCAGTGTTTATCAACCTATTTTGAGCCACGGCACATTTTTTACATTTACAAAATCCTGGGGCACGCCACCAACCAAAATGACACTCTAACACAATAATACATATAGTTAATATGTTTTTAAATGGGCCTGTTTCAATGAACACAACATAGATATTCTGGCAGGAATTGCAGAAAGACACAAACTTGTAGTTCACCTATATCCAGAGAGCACTGTGGACTGAAACAATGTTGGATCAGGACCAAACTTGGCATGAATACTCAATATGCCCAAATGTGAACACAGATGGAGTTTGGGGAAAATAGACCTTGACATTTGGGAGTTAAAGTTTCTGGGATTTAAAGTTAACACACAATCAAAGAGCACCCTGAACTCTTGCAACAATGGAATTGAACCAAACTTGGCATATTGAACTCTCATTACCAACAGAAAGTACTGAAAGGGTTTGCTCGGGAATTGGCCTTGAGTTTGGAAGTTGTAGTTCACCTACCAAAGAGCACTGTGGACTCAAACAATGTTATGTTATGTTGTTGTTTGTTTTCTATCCAGAATCACAATGTTGGAAGGAGGCTCACCACTTCAAGGTCCCTAAAACAGGCATGGGTAAACTTCGGCCCTCTGGGTGCTTTGGACTTCAACTCCCACCATTCCTAACAGCCTGAGGCCCTTTCCTGCTTAAGTGACTGAGGGGGGGGGGAGGAAAAGGGCCTGAGGCTGCTAGGAATGGTGGGAGTTGGAGTCCAAAACACCTGGAAGGCCCAAGTTTGCCCATGCCAGCTTTCGACAGAGACCTCTTCCTCCCCCTTCCCCTTCGTGCCCTTTCTTCTCCCTCCTACTGAACACTTACTTTTTCTTCTCCACTTGGGTTCCCTTCTTCCCAGCCTCGCTCTGCCCACTTTGCCTCGCTTTGCTCACGCTGCCGCTTCTGCCACCATTTTGATCTGAGGGGGCAGCGTGAGCATGTTCAGGAGGGGAGGGAGGAAGACGTGGGACGAGTCTGCGCAGTAGCGCCTGCACGGGTCACGTCTTCCTCTCCCTTCCCCTCCTGAGCAAAGCGAGCAGAGCGAGGCTGGGAAGAAGGGAGCCCGAGTGGAGAAGAAAAAGTTTTCGGCGGGAGGGGGAGAAAAGGGTATTGGAGGTTCCCATTTCCCACGGCACACCTGATGATCGCTCACGGCACACTGGTTGGGAAACACTGGCCTAACCTACACCTGACTAGCTTGTTTACATATTGCTCTGGTTGAACATCAATCTCCTTCTGGAAAAGACTGAGGCAAAGAAGGTGTTGTGTAGCTCTGCCTTTTCTCTATCCCGTTAGCAATCCACCACCTGCTCCTAGTTCATAAATCCCCCCTTTGCCTGGATTGTTGTCATGAAAATGTAATAAATGTCAATGGAAGACCGTTTTCTCCATCAGCAGAGTCAGTTATTCCATCTAGGCTAATTCACAGACCTTTGTCGGCCACTCTTGTGTTGACATAACTGGTTCCTTCCATCTCTGAGCACATACAATCATAGAGCTGGAAGAGACCTCATGGGCCATCCAGACCAATCCCTGCCAAGAAGCAGGAAAATTGCATTCAAAGCACCTCCAACAGATGGCCATCCAGCCTCTGTTTCAAAGCTTCCAAAGAAGGAGCCTCCAGCACAAACCATTCTTGATGACAATATATGTTTTATTGTGAAATGGTAGTATACAGATTGCAAAAGAAACAAAATCCAATGCACGTAATATAGATACAACTGCCCACTCAACCCACCCCTCCTTTCCACCCATGAACCACCACCCATGACTTCCGACACCACTCAATGTGAACCTAATACTTCATTTAAAAAATTTCCTCGTATCTTTGATTAATCAATTCCCCTTGCAGCTACATTACAGTCTACATTTGTCTTCCTTTCTAAATATTGAAATGCAAACTCATTTTCTAACAAGATCCCCCAAATTGCATTGAAGGGCTTGTCCATTTGAATATAGTGTAATAATTTCCCTTTCCAGTCCTTTGTAAATAACTCTTTTTTCCCCTTCCATGATCCTGCTATTATTAATTTGCAGTAACAATGCTGTATTGACAAATTTCTGTGTCTAGCTATGGGGAGCCCTCTTGGCCCAGTCAGAGCAAATTTCTACATGGAACACTTTATTTATTTATCTATTTAACAATATTTATATGCCACCCTTCTCAACCCCGAAAGGCACTCAGTGCGGCAAACTGCAAATACAACAAACAACATTACTGCCATAGTGCAATATCAGTATTACACATCACATGGCACTATAACATATATCGCAATATCGTTAGCAATATTGCATGTAATACAAAATATACAAATTATAATATCACGGTATAATAATTATAATATCACATTATAATTAGTAGCATTATATTGTATCACATTACAATATTATCAATATTAAATGTATATACAATATACGTATTATATCATACTCATATTATACTATGAATGTGGCGCAGCTGGCTGGGTGTCAGCTGCATAAGATCTCTACTGACCAGAAGGTCATGAGTTTGAGGCCTGCCCGGGCTGGGGTGAGCTTTCGACCAATTGTGTAGCTCGTTGTCTGTCTATATATGTTGTATGTCTATGGCATTGAATGTTTGCCTGTATATGTGCATTGTGATCCGCCCTGATTCCCCTGCAGGGTGAGAAGGGCGGAATATAAATTATGTACAGTAAATAAATAAATTATATCATATTATATTATACTACATTATATTATGATTATTATATTATAATATAATATATTGACATTACAATATAATATAACATTGTATTATATTATATTATTATAATTAAATAATAAATAAAATTATTTATTTAAATAAAATAATTTTTTATAACATTATCCTCTACCAAATATACCACTACTCCAATAAACTCAAATAACCTAAAATAAAATAAAAATAGAATAAATACATTAAATAAAATCAAGCCCTGGAAACAGCAACAAAAAAGTCCATGGCTGACCATTTGGAGCCATGGAAGGCTTCCATGCCCGGAATCACTGGTGTTGTAGGTTTTTCAGGCTGTATGGCCATGTTCTAGAAGTATTCTCTCCTGACATTTCACCTGCATCTATGGCAGGCATCCTCAGAGGGGTCCTCACAACTTGTGAGGATGCCTGCCCTAGATGCAGGCAAAACGTCAGGAGAGAATGCTTCTAGAATATGGCCATACCGCTGGGAAAAGCTACAACAACCTGGTTTATCTATTTTAAGCTAGATTGTTCAGCATTCTTAACAAAATCCTGGTCTCATTGTGGACGTAACCGTAGCCATTCAGTCTCTAATGTATTTTGAGTCCAATATTTATACAATTTTCTTCAAGACCACCACATTATGCTCCCATTCATGCCCTGATTACCCATAAGGCCAATGAGGCCATGGCCTAGGGGCGCAAGCTGGGGGGGGGCGCAGATCATGGACCAAAAAAAACCAAAACTGGTCTGCGCACCTCTTTCCCCCTTTCTCATGCCCCTCCTCGCTCCTTCTCCCGGCAAAGTCTCTGCTCCGTCCCCTCAGTCTCTCGCTCTCTCGCACGTTCTCTCTCTCTCTCATGCGCTCTCTCATGCGCTCTCTCTCGCTCTCACGCGCGCTCTTGCTCTCTCGCTTGTGCTCTCTCTCGCTCGCGCTCTCTCTCTTGCTCTCACACGCACTTTCTCGCGCTCTCTCTCATGCGCTTTCTTTCTCGTGTGCTTTCTCTCTCGCTTGTGCTCTCTTGCGCTCTCTCGCTCTCACACGCACTCTCTCGCGCGCGGGCTCTCTTGTGCTCTCTCTTGTGCCCTCTCTCTCTTTTGCTCTCATTCTTGCTCTCTCTCTCTCTTGCTCTCTCGTGCCCGCTCTCTCTCTCTCTCTCTCATGCACACCTTTGGAGCCAGTTTGCACCCGCTGCGCTCTCCCCAAGCCTCCCGACTCCCCAGGAGACCTTCAGAGCACAGCTGAGCTTTCCAGCCGGTAGGAATGGGGTCCTTGGAGGTGGCGGGAGGTTGGCTTGAAGGGGGCGTAATTCCAAACTGTGGCCTAGGGCGCAAAAAAGTGTTAATCCGGGCCTGCTCCCATTTACATTTATTAAAGCTTCCTGGTTACTTCTTACAGAGTCTCTCAGGTGTCAAATGCCGGTGTTCTCCTGTGCGGGTTTTTCGATGGGAATGCTGTTTTCACTCTGAGAGAAGCTTTTCCCAAACTCTGTGCATTCATCGGGTTTCTCCCCAGTGTGAGTTCGAAGATGTGAACGTAGGCCTCCATGGAAAACAAAGCTCTTTCCACACTCCAGGCACGTATAGAGTTTCTCTCCAGTGTGAGTTCTTAGATGCCTATTTAGAGCTCCTTTCTGAGTGAAGCTCTTGCCACACTCCAGGCATGTATAAGGTTTCTCTCCAATATGAGTTAATTGATGTGAACGTAGGGATGCACTTTGAGTGAAGCTCTTTCCACACTCCATGCACTTATAGGGTTTCTCTCCTGTATGAATTCTTTGATGTGTATGTAGACTTACACTGTGAGTGAAGCTCTTTCCACACTCCAGGCATGTATAGGGTTTCTCCCCAGTGTGAGTTCTTTGATGTAAACGTAGCTGTCTACTCCCAGAGAAGCTTTTTCCACACTCCGTGCATTTATAGGGTTTCTCCCCACTGTGAGTCCTTTTGTGTGAACGTAGACTGCCACTGAAAGGGAAACTCTTTCCACACTCCGGGCACGTATAGGGTTTCTCCCCAGTGTGAGTTCTTTGGTGTGAACGTAGAATTCCACTGAAAGTGAAGCTCTTTCCACACTCCAGGCACGTATAGGGTTTCTCCCCAGTGTGAGTTCTTTGATGTGCATTTAGAGCTCCTCTCTGAGTGAAGCTCTTTCCACACTCCAGGCATGTATAGGGTTTCTCCCCAGTGTGCGTTCTTTCATGCAAACGTAGAAGCGCACTGCGATCAAAGCTCTTTCCACACTGCATGCATATATAAGGTTTTTCCCCAGTGTGACTACGTTGGTGCTCATGTAAACTTCCACTCTGAGCGAAGCTCTTCCCACACTCCATGCATTTATAGGCTTTTCCCCCAGTATGTGTTATTTGATGTCTAGAAAGACCTGCTTTCTGAGCGAAGCTTTTCCCACATTCCTGGCAGGAATAGGGCTTCTCTCCAGTGTGGGTTCTATGATGTATATGTAAGTATCCGCTCTGGGGGAAGCTCTTACCACACTCCAAGCATTTATAGGGTTTCTCCCCAGTATGGGTCTTTTGATGTAAACGTAGATTTCCACTCCTAGGGAAGCTCTTTCCACACTCCAGGCATGTATAAGGTTTCTCTCCAGTGTGAGTCTTTTTGTGTGAACGTAGACTTCCACGCCTAGAGAAGCTCTTCCCACACTCCAGGCATGTATAAGGTTTCTCCCCAGTGTGAGTTCTTTGATGTGAATACAGACTCGAACTATGAGTGAAGATCTTCCCACACTCCAGGCATGTATAGGGTTTCTCTCCAGTGTGAGTCTTTTTGTGTGAACGTAGATTTCCACTCCTAGGGAAGCTCTTCCCACACTCCAGGCATTTATAGGGTTTCTCCCCAGTGTGAGTTCTTTGATGTGAATACAGACTTGAACTATGAGTGAATCTCTTCCCACACTCCAGGCATTTATAGGGTTTCTCCCCTGTGTGTGTACTTTGATGTGAGCGTAGGTGTTCACTCCCAGTGAAGCACCTTCCGCACTCCAAGCATTTATAGGGTTTCTCCTCCATTTTGACAATTATATGACTATTTAACTGCAATATGGATAGTTGACTTTTTTCCTTTCTGATCCAAAAGTTCAGTAGGAATGACACGTAGAGAAGAAATTTCCTTCCTATATTGGTCTTTTTTCTGCAGTTTGGCTTCCAAATTCCTCAGCATCCACTAGATACGGGTTTGTTTCTCATCGTGCCAGAGGCAGTCCCATAGAATCCTCATTTCCCTGGTCAAAAAAAAAAAAAGCAAAAGATCATGCATGAAATCTGAAAACCTTCTCTACTGCCATGATCTCCTCCCTTTTCCCTTCATGGTCATGTTTAAAATGGAAATATCAAGAAATGCAGAAGGAAACAACCACTGCCTTGTATCCAATAAAGGAGGATGAAGATGCTGAAAAGGACGAAGACAACCCGGAAATAGAAAATGTAGAGTAAAATAATGACTGCACTCACAGAAATAAATATAATGCTATGCTAAATACTATTAATGGACTAGACCAGTGTTTTGCAACCTTTTTTGAGCTGCGGCACATTTTTTACATTTACAAAAGCCTGGGGCACACCACCAACCAAAATGACACTCTAACACAGTAATAGATATAGTTAATATGTTTTTAGATGTATTTATACACTCAGTGTGAAACCTGGGCCTGTTTCGATGAACACAACATAGATCTCCTGGCAGGAATGGCAGAAAGACACACACGAAGGTCTTGCTCAACAGCTGTCAGTCTCTCTCTGTGTTTAGTTTTGGGGAAAATAGACCTTGACATTTGGGAGTTACAGTTTCTGGGATTTATAGTTAACACACAATCAAAGAGCATCCTGAACTCTTGCAACAATGGAATTGAACCAAACTTGGCATATTGAACTCTCATTACCAACAGAAAGTACTGTAAGGGTTTGCTTGGGAATTGACCTTGAGTTACAACATATCACAATTTTGATTAGCAATATTGCATGTAATACAAATATACACATTATAATATCACTATATAATTATATCACACTATCATTGGCAGTATTATTTTATTTATTTTATTTATTTATTTATTTTATTTATTATTTCAACTTATTTACCACCCTTTCCGAAAAGGCTCAGGGTGGTTCACAGCAATGAACAACAAAACACAACATACTTGAAAACATAATAAAAACAGATTAAGACCAGAGTAGAGGTTACAGCTTAGAGATTGAACGCCTGTTATTCATATTATACTGTGTTACATTACAACATCACCAATACCAAATGCCTATACAACACATTATACCGTAATCCTACTATTATTATTATTATAAAATAGCAATATATTAATATATTAATTAACACATTAATATTAACATATTAATATATGAAGAAATATTCATATATTAGTATTAATATCATAATTATTATATTATAGTATATATAGACATTAAAATATTGAAATTATAGTATAACATATTATTTATATTATATTATTATAATACAATTATTATAAAATAATCAAAAAACCCCACTAAAATAAATAAAATGAAATTCAAGAAGACGAGGTGTGGACCAAGTTGGAGGCTGACGTCCTTAAGAGAGGAAGGATCCCAAGGTGGTGATGGGTCATACTCCGGAGCTTCCCAGGGCGGGAAACCAGTAGGTCAACCAGCAATCTTGTACCCCACCCAAGGGATCGTGCTGATTAGGTTTTTGTGTTTTAATTTGTATAATTGTATTTTATGTATTTTGTTCCTTGGATATTTGTAAACCACTCCGAGCCTTCGGAGAGTGGCAGATGCGTTCGGACAAGTAAGCTGGGCCAGATCTGTATAGAGCTTTATAGGTCAAAACCAGCACTCTGAATTGAGCTGAGCAGTGGACAGCCAGCCAGTGAAGCTGACACAACAAGGGGGTGGTATGCTCCCTGTATGTGGCTCCTGTTAGAACTCTGGCTGCCGCCCATTGGAATAATTGTAATTTCCGAACTGTCTTCAAAGGCAGCTCCACGTAGAGTGAGTTGCAGTAGTCTATATGGGATGTAACCAGAGCGTGGACTAACGTGGCCAATTCAGACTTCCCAAGGTACGGGCGCAGCTGGTGCATACGTTTTAATTGTGCGAATGTTCTCCCGGTCACCGCTGAAACCTGGGGTTCCAGGCTCAGCGATGAATCCAGGACCACACCCAAGCATGATGGATGGGTGGGTAGACAGACAGACAGACAAATAGATCAGACAGACAAATAGATCTCCCGACAGAGGGCGCTGCAGGCTCCATATGTGTGTGTGTGTGTGTGTGTGTATATATGTATATATAGTTTAGCCCTTCTTCCTTCCTTTCTCTCTCTCTCTTTCTCTCTATAGTTTTGCCCTTCTTCCCCCCCTCTCTATATATACTAGCTGTACCCGGCACGCGTTGCTGTGCCCTATTTAGGAGATGCGAGAAAGTCTGAGTATGTAAGGGTTGGAATTGATGTTACTCATGGTCTTGGTGGGGTCATGGCTGTGTCATTGTGGGTTGTTCTGGTGGGTGGGATGTTGAAGTCCTGTGGAGTTGTCGGTGTGTCTTTCTGTTCTGGCGTTTGTTCTGCCCTTTTTTGTGTGATGTATGTAGCGTTGCGAGTGTGTCGTCCGATGCTGTTCTTTTTAGGAGGCATGGCTTGTCTTTTGGGTCAGCTTATGCCTGTGTGGAAGGCATATACTTCGCATAGTAGCACAGGACAGCACTTTAGTAGTTTTAATGGAAAGTTGGTGAATAGGGCTCAATGCTTTTATGGATGGAACACTGTTTTTAACATAGGTGAATGCATAGGATGTGTGAATATAATTATATTTTAATGTATTTTGGTGTCAAATGCTGGAGGGTTTTATATTGTGTTTTATACTGCAATTGTGATGTAGGCATCAAATTATGCCTTTTGGAAGTCGCTCTGAGTCCCCCCTCAGGGGTTGAGAAGAGCGGGGTAAAATGCCATAAATAAAATAAATAAGGAAGGAATGGCATACAAATGGGTTGAGCAGTAGACGCAAGATTGTGTTATGTGCGTATTGTGCTGTGTGTAGGTATTACTTTTTTGGTGAGTTAGTGGGTGTGTGGTGGCATTGTGGGTGGTAGTATGTTGTGGAATGCTTGTGTGGGTGGGGTGTTTTGGGTGTTTGTGTGTGTTTGTAGAGTATCAGTGTGTGTGTGTTTGGAGTATAGGTGGAGTTGGTTTTTGTTTGTGGTGGTGTTAGGTGTTGTGTGTGGGGGTCCCGTAAAGTTGGGGGGATGGGTTGTGATAGGAAGTTGTGTTGTGTGGGGAGTATTGTATGCATGTATATATATGGATTTGTGCCTATGTGTACATATGTGTATGTGTACTTATGTATATGTGTATATGTATATGCGTGTATATGTGTGTACTTATCTATATGTGTTTTATATATGTATATGCGTGTATATGTGTATATGTGTGTAAGTACAGATGTGTATGCATGTGTTCATGTGTATATTTCAGTGCATGTATATATGTGTGTATGTGTGCATGTCTATATGTACATATGTATGTGCATGTGGCGAAGACCAACAGTAACATCCAGGGCCGTAGCCAGGATTTTGATTCGGGGGGGGGGGGCTGAGTTTGGTTCGGGGGGGCTGAGACTGGGTGGAAGTGGGTCTACCCTAGCAAACCTTTTGTATGGACCACCCTGAGAATTTCGGGGGCTTGAAGCCCCTTAGCCCCCTGGCTACATGCCTGGTAACATCACTTCCTCTTCTTTCTCTTCCTCCTCCTCCCCCTCAGCTTTTCTCTTCTCTCTCCTCCTGCCTCTTCTCCCTCCCTCCCTACCACCAACATTCCGACATTCTAAACTGCCAGAAGGGTGTGGTGTGAGGGATCATGGGAGTTGTAGTCCAGTGGTTTTTTTGTATTTTTGGTCGTGTTGTTTAATTTTTTGTTTTTTTGGGGGGGTGGTAAACATACCAAGTGGGGTTTTGTGTGTATGTGGGCTGATTTGGTGTCTCTGCCTTGGAAGGTTTCTCTGTCTCTGGCAGTCGTTCCATGACGGGTCCTCCTTTATTTAATAAGATATATTCCTCCTTCCCGGCAGGGCCCCCTCCCCTCCCCTTGGCCCTCACCTCCTCGTCCTCCTGGCCTTCCTCTGCTGCTTCCTCTCTCCACCGCAGGCTCTGCAGAGTCCCTCCTCCTCCTCCTCTCTGCCTGTCAATCTTGCTCGGGAAGGGAGCCAGACAGCCAATGGACACCTCCAGACCCAGCCAATGGGAGGGCGCGGGCTGGCAGGAGGAGGAGAGAGGAAAGCAGCAGGGACATTCCAAGAAGAGCTGGAGGTGGGAGAAGTAGGAGTCAGCATCACTTCAACTGGCTGAGTCCCTCCTTGCAGCGCCTTCCTTCGCCTTCCTTCCCACAAACACACGCAGATATAAGATCTATAGTTCGCCAAGGGCTCCACAATAAATGTATTCTGTTTTGAAACCTGTTTCTTCTACCAAAATGTAGGAACTTCGTTATAAAATGTAACGAGATGTAGCCCAGAGAGAGACAGTCCCCTTTCCATAGCCCTGCGTAAGTAAGTGTATTTTCCGCAAGAACAAGGCGGTCTGGCAAATCCCTCTGGCTGTTTCCCAAGCCAGGTCATCATCATCATTTATTTATTTATCATTATTTATTTATTATTAATTATTTATTTACATCATTTATACTCCGCCCTTCTTCTCACCCTGCAGGGGACTCAGGGCAGATTACAATGCACATATACAGGCAAACATTCAATGCCATTAACATACAACATATATAGACAGACATAGAGGCAATTTAACATTCCAGCTTCTGGCCACCAGGGGGAGCTGTCGCATTCCTTCGTTCTTTTTGTGTACTTCCTGGAGATGTATGGCCTCGTAAATCACTTAAATTTAGCCTAACCAAACCAAAGTGGTACCTAAATTTCCTACTTGACAGATGCAACTGTCTTTCGGGTTGCAAAGGTCAACAACGAGCTACACAAATTGGTCGAGAGCTCACCCCGACCCGGGCAGGCCTCAAACTCATGACCTTCTGGGCAGTAGAGATCTCTACTGCCAGCCAGCTGCACCACATTCTTGGTGCAATATCACGCCTTTTTCTACCCCGAGGGGGCCTCAAGGCAGCTTGACATATGGCAACTATTCGATGACTTTAGACAACAGACAATTCAATACTTTAAAGTTAAAATTTAAACATTAGAGTTAAAATGCAAGTTGAAACATATAACATTATAATAATCACTATTAAAATCACACCATCCGCAATCGTAATCCGTAATCCATTAAAATTAATTGTTCACAGATATGCCAAGGTAAGTATTATTATTATTTGATACAAAACAATAGTCGACAGCAAACAAGATAATTGGAATCATAGAATCACAGAGTTGGAAAAGACCTCGTAGTAGGCCATCCAATCCAACCCCCTGCAGGAAAGTTGCATTCAAAGCACCCCCGATAGATGGCCATCCAGCCTCAGTTTAAAAGCCTCATGCCAAGGCCTTGAGGCACTGCACCCAGTGTGCCAATCACCACGGGGACCCCCTTGAGCCAGAGTTTTTGCAGTTCAATCTTCAAATCCTCATATCGTGTCAGCTTTTCCAGTTGTTTCTCTTCAATCCTGCTGTCACCTGGGATAGCGACATTGAAGATCCATACTCCTGAGGTCAAGAGTTGTGTGCTCCAAAACTCAGTCTGAATTCGGAAGTCCCAGAGTAGCTTGACGTTTTAATTTTCTGTAACTTTTTCAGGCTTATGATCTCACCAGTTCTTTGTCACAGGCAGATGGCGTTTGAGGCACAAGTTCCACTGGATCATTGGTGTGGGTGGCAGTGATCTCCTGAAGTGATTGAAAGTACTGCAAGTCCCATCATCCATGTTCCATCCTCCTCCAAACCACACCAAGAGGTCGAGAGGGTCATCGGAGCTATGTGTGCCAAGTTTGGTCTTGATCCATCATTGATGGGGGTTGCAGTGGCCTCAGAAAGTGAGTGAAGGTACTGCAAGTCCCATCATCCATGTTCCATCTTCCTCCAAACCACACCATGAGGTCGAGAGGGTCATGGGGGCTCAATGTGCCAAGTTTGTTCTTGATCAGTCATTGGTGTGGGTGGCAGTGGTCTTGTGAAGGGAGTGAAGGTACTGCAAGTCCCACCATCCATGTTCCATCCTCCTCCAAACCACACCACGAGGAAGAGAGGGTCATGGGGGCTCAGTGTGCCAAGTTTGTTCTTCATCAGTCATTGGTGTGGGTGGCAGTGGTCTCATGGAGTGAGTGAAGGTACTACAAGTCCCAGCATCCATGTTCCATCCTCCTCCAAACCACACCACGAGGAAGAGAGGGTCATGGGGGCTCAGTGTGCCAAGTTCACTCTTGATCAATCATTGGTGTGGGTGGCAGTGGTCTCATGGAGTGAGTGAAGGTACTGCAAGTCCCATCATCCATGTTCCATCCTCCTCCAAACCACACCATTAGGTTGAAGTCCAAAACACCTGGAGGTCTATAGTTTGCCCTTGCCTGGATTCGATAGGATCCTAGAGTTGGAAGTCACCTGGTGGGCCATCATACCGTCCAAACCCATTCTGTCAACAAGTCGGTAAATCATGTTCAAAGCACCCCCAACAGATGGCCACCCAGCCTCTGTTTCAAAGCCTCCAAAGAAGGAGCCTGCAGCATATACCGGGGCAGAGAGTTCCACTGTTGAACGGCTCTCACAGTCAGGTTGTTCTGGTGGAATCTCCTTTCTTGTAGTTTGAAGCCATGGCTCCATTGCGTCCTAGTCTCCAGGGCAGCAGAAAACAAGTTAGCTCCCTCCTCCATAGGACTTTCCCTTACATTTTTATACATGGCCTTCATCATGTCTCCTCTCAGCTCAGCCTTCTCTTCTGCAGGCTAAACATGTCCAGCTCTTGAAGCCGCTCCTCATGGGGCTTGTTCTCCCAGACCCTTGATCATTTGAGTCGCCCTCCTCTGGACCCATTCCAGCTTGCTAACATCCTTTCTAGAGTTGGAAGAGACCGGGTGGACCATCATCCAGTCCAACCCCATTCTGCCAAGAACTAGGGAAATCACATTCAAAGCACTCCCAACAAGCTGGCCATCCAGCCTCTGCTTCAAAGCCTTCAAAGAAGAAGCTCCCACCACACTCCGGGGCAGAGAGTTCAATCTATATCCACTATGACAGTGTTTCTCAATCTGGGGGCGAGGGAGGCTCGCGTCAGCGGGTCCCTTCAAGGCATGGGTGTTCTGTGTGGGAGGTTTGGCCCAATTCTATCATTGGTGGAGTTCAGAATTCTCTTTGATTGCAGGTGAACTATAAATCCCAACAACTATAAATCTAATATCTCAAGGTCTATTTCCCCCCAAACTCCACCAGTGTTCACTTTTGGGCATATGGAGTATTTGTGCCAGGTTTGGTCCTGATCCAGATCCATCATTGTTTGAGTCCACAGTGCTTTCTGAATGTAGGTGAACTACAACTCTAAAACTCAAGGTCATTGCTCACCAAACCCTCCCAGTATTTTATGTTGATCATGGGAGTTCTGTGTGCCAAGTTTGGTTCAATCCCATCATTGGTGGAGTTCAGAATGTTCTTTGACTGTAGGTGAACTATAAATCCCAGCAACTACAACTCCCAAATGCCAAGGTCTATTTCCCCCAAACTCCACCAGTGTTCACATTTGGGCACATTGAGTATCTGTGCCAAGTTTGGTTCGGATCTATCATTGTTTCAGTCGACAGTGCTCTCTGGATGGAGGTGAACTACAACTCTAAAACTCAAGGTCATTGCTCACCAAACCCTTCCAGTATTTTATGTTGGTCATGGGAGTTCTGTGTGCCAAGTTTGGTTCAATTCCATCATTGGTGGAGTTCAGAATGTTCTTTGATTGTAGGTGAACTATAAATCCCAGCAACTACAACTCCCAAATGCCAAGGTCTATTTTCCCCCAAACTCCACCAGTGCTCACATTTGGGCACATTGAGTATTTGTGCCGAGTTTGGTCCGGGTCTATCATTGTTTGAGTCCGCAGTGCTCTCTGGATGGAGGTGAACTACAACTCCCAAACTCAAGGTCAGTGCTCACCAAACCCAGTATTTTCTGTTGGTCGTGGGAGTTCAGCGTGCCAAGTTTTGTTTCAATTCCATTGTTGTTGGAGTTCAGAACGCTCTTTGATTGTAGCTGAACTATAAATCCCAGCAACTACAACTCCCAAATGACAAAATCAATGAACCCCCCACCCACCCAACCCCAACAGTATTCAAATTTGGGCACATATGGATGGATCCCAGAGAGATTCTGGTGGGGATGTAGCCAGGGCTTTGCTTCTCTGGCCAGGCCCTGGTTTTGCTAAAAATGGGGTGGCCCACTCTTTCGCCACATTTCACCCCAGGTTCAGGAGGCGGCCACTGGGACATTCTCTATTTCTTTCTTTCGCCCTCTCTTTCTCTTTCTCCCCCCCCCAAATGGCCACTGTGCCCCTTTGCCACCCCTTGGTGGTCCGGATGGATGGATGGGCCCCTCTTCCTCCTCCTCTTCTCCTCCTCCTCTTCTTCCTCCCAGCTGCTTGAATCAGAGGAGGGGATTAGGAGGGGTGCCCCTCCCTCTCCCCCTCCAGGCCCTATTCTGCATCCCCTTTGAAGCCAGCCGGCCCCCATGCCTCCCATTCAGGTCCCCATCACCGGGGCAACAGGCAGCCCCCAAAGCCTGGCAGCCCACCCCACAGCCTGGGCATCCTTCCCCAGCGCCTTGGCAACCGGCCCCCGCCCCCCTCCCCACACTGGTCTCCCTGGGTGGCTCTCTCCCCCAGCCCCCAGCCCCAAAGCCCTTGGCCCCATTCAGGAGCAGGCCCCCCTCCCCCCTCCCTCCCTCCCCCAAATATCTTGGGCCTATTGAAGGTCCATCTGCAGAGAGAGACCCACAGGAGGAGGAGGAGGAAAGGGGGAGGAGGAGAGGGACCCCCAAAGGTCGGCTCAGGGGAACAGAGTCCGAGAAAGAAGGAGAAGGAAGGAAGGAAATAGAGAGCGAGCCCAGAAAGGGGGTGTTGGACCACCCTCCAAAAGAATAGCCGCCTCAAGGGACCAGCCAGGCCAGAGCCCCCCAAAAAGAGAAGAGATGGAGATGGAGGAGAAGAGGGAGCCAAGCAAAGGAGAAGGAAGGGAAGAGAGATAAAGCCAGACCCCTAGGAAGAGGGATGAGATGAAAGAAAGAAGAGGATGAGAAAGAGAAGAGGGAGCCAAGTGAAGAAGATGGAAGGGAGAGTGAATTTTTTTTGGGGGGAGGTCCCCAAAGTCTGTTTCAGGAGGCCCGATTCTCAGAAAGAAGGAAGAGAAGATGAAAGAAGTAGAAGAGGAGTGAGAGTGAAAAGGGGAGCCAAGGGAAGGAGTGAAAATGGGAGCCAAGTGAAGGAGAGAAGGAGCGAAAAAGGGAGTCAAGCGAAGGAGAGAAGGAGCGAAAAAGGGAATCAAGCGAAGGAGTAAAAAGGGAGCCAAGAGAAGGAGCAAAAAAGGGAGTCAAGCGAAGGAGAGAAGGAGCGAAAAAGGGAGTAAAGCGAAGGAAAGAAGGAGCAAAAAAGGCAGTCAAGCGAAAGAGAGAAGGAGCGAATAAGGGAGTCAAGCAAAGGAGAGAAGGTGTGAAAAAGGGAGTAAAGTGAAGGAGAGAAAAAGGGGGTCAAGCGAAGGAGAGAAAAAGGGAGTCAAGTGAAGAAGAGAAGGAATAAGAGAAGGAGTGAAAAAGGGAGCCGAGAGAAGGAGCGAAAAAGGCAGTCAACGAAGGAGAGAAGGAGCGAATAAGGGAGTCAAGCGAAGGAGAGAAGGAGCGAAAAAGGGAGTCAAGCGAAGGAGAGAAGGAGCAAAAAAGGGAATCAAGCGAAGGAAAGAAGGAGCAAAAAAGGGAGTCAAGCGAAGGAGAGAAGGAGCGAATAAGGGATCCAAGTGAAGGAGAAAAGGAGCGAAAAAGGAAGCCAAGCGAAGGAGAGAAGGAGCAAAAAAGGAAGCCAAGTGAAGGAGAGGAAGGAGACCCCTCAAGGAACGAAAAGGAAGGGAGAGAGGAAGAAGGAAAAGGAAAAGAAGGCACCAGTCCAAGAGGAAGCACAACGGGGGCAGTAAGATCTTCCTTCCCAAAAAGTCTCTTCTTGAATATCTGGACAACTTGGGGGGGGGGGAGGGTGTCCCTTCCTAGCATGGCAAGAATACTCAGGGGTTGATGAGGGGCAGGGGGTTTGGGGCAGGTGACCTTGAGGGGCTTCACTTCTTGTCCCCCAAAATATCCAAAAGGAAGATGAGAAGAAGGAGAAGCCCCCAAGAGGTGAATGACCCAGGGCTGAGGAGGCCCTTGCAAGGCAGAGTTTGGTCCCATCAGGCAGGCAGGGTCTTCTTCTCAGGTCTCCAAACGTCCCTCTACTTTGGACCTTCACCCATCACCCGGCACATTGGAGAAGGCAGCCTTGGAGGATAATCTTACTCAGACAACGAGGGATCGCCTAAGTAAGTAAGTAAGTAAGTAAGTAAGTAAGTAAGTAAGTAAGGTCACCAGATTTCTAAATAGTGGGTTTTAGGGGTCGGTTGGTGAAGACTGATGCTGGACAGCGATCCCAGAAGGGCCACATTTAATCACAACAGCAACCCTGGAGTGCAATTGCCATTAGAGATGGCACTCAGGGATCGGCAAAGGCACAGCTTTGGAACAGGACGGAGTCGTGGTTATGTAACACAAATGCTATGTGACAAAAATTGGAAAATGTTCCATTCCTGATTTGAAAGCGTTATTTCCTTATTTAATGGTGTGGTGTTTACTTTGGAAGTGATTGTTATATTCCAGAAACTTTGTTTTTGTGCCACAAACAATGTTGAATTGCTTGAGAGTCTATGAGATACTAGCCGTCCCCTGCCACACGTTGCTGTGGCCCAGTCTGTGCATATGTGTTTATGTGTGTGTATATATTTGTGTATATGTGTATATGTGTGTGTTTCCGTGTATGTGTGTATATATTTGTGTATATGTGTATATACTGTATGTGTGTTTGCGTGTGTGTATGTGTGTATATATCTGTGTATATGTGTATGTATATATATATATATAGGTGTATATGTGTATATATTTGTGTATATGTGTGTTTGAATATGGGTGTGTATATATATGTGTGTGTATATGTGTATATATTTGTGTGTATGTGTATATATGTGTTTGCCTCTGTGTGTGTATATATGGGTGTATATGTGTATATATTTGTGTATATGTGTGTGTTTGCGTATATATGTGTGTGTGTGTATTTGTGTGTTTATATGTGATTATTACGTATTTTCATGTTTAGATATGTATATGTATATTGTGTATATGTGTGTGTGTATATGTGTATATATTTGTCTATATGTGTATATGCCTCTGTGTGTGTATGTGGGTATGGGTGTATATGTGTGTACTGTATATATTTGTGTATATGTGTGTGTTTGCGTATATGTGTGTGTGTGTGTATTTGTGTGTTTATATGTGTATATGTATATTGTGTATATATGTGTGCATGTATGTGTGTATATGTGTATCTTTGTGTGTGCATGTGTATAGGTATATATGTGGATATTTGTGTGTATGTATGTGTACATGAGTGTATGTGTATATGTATATATGGAGCATTTTTTGGGTTTTTAAGTCCGTTCCGCTGGGGTTTATTTTTGTGTTTTTAGGGCTGATGGACAATTGTTGGACTATTAGATGTATTGTGTCAAAATTTTGTGTCAATTCACCCAGTGGTTTCTGGAGATATGTTTGTCCCACAAACGAGCATTACACACACACACACACACACACACACACAGATAGATAAATAGATTCATTGAAAAACTAGAGCAAAATGTGCTGTAGGTCGATGTCCGTCCCGTAAAAGCAAAGTTTGTGCAGTTCAGCAAACTTTATTTATTTATGGTATTTATACCCCGTAGCTTCTCACCCCCGCAGGGGGACTCAGCACAGCTTACATTTGCAGCACTACAGGCCGCAACACCACAATACAATATAAAATGCACCATATAATCATTAAAAGCATTAAAACCATTACATTAACTTTTCTCATGTTTTCATGATAGACCCAATTAGGAAATGACATTGATCACCCAGGAACAAAAATCAAGTTACAGAGTGTAACTGAGGACTGCTTACATGTTGTTGTGGTTGTTGTTGTTGTGGTTGTTGTTGCTGCTGCTGTTCTTTAGACCATAGGAATCTGTGAGGTTCCTTCGGCTATCATTCCAAGAAAGATCTCTTTTAGAAAACAACAACAACAACAATAAACAATCACGGAGAAGAAGAGTCACCGTTCAATATTGCTTTAAGGAGGCTAATTGATTTCAATCCCAAAGCCACTTTTCTCCAAAGCATCAGGAGCTTACACTGCCAGCAAAGGCCTTGCAAAGGAGGGAACGGTCTATGTTTCTCCCAAAGCCCCTCTCAATAGCTGGGATTAAGGAGTTGGGGCTCTCCTTAAATTAAGTTAAATGCTATTTAATATTTGGAAATCTTTCTTCCAAAAGAACCCAAGGCTTTCAGATCCTTCAAAAATGCCTTTGAAAAGAGACAGGACTCACCGGCTTAATGTTTTATATGTTGTTGCTGTTGTTGTTGTTGTTATCAATCTTATTCAGTGGTATGTTACCCACAATACAGCAGACTGAGTAAACCGAATCTCAAGCCCCCAGACTTGCAAATAACTGGTGGGGGAAAAATGGAAGAAATAATACTTTAAATAAAAGTTAAACTAAAATCCTTTAGAGTGGAAAAGTTTATAGACTGTCATTGAACTAAAATTGGAGACTGCCTTCACAAAGCCATTCGTCTACTAAATCTGTGTTACAATAATAACAAATAAATAATGATAATATTATTAATAATATTAATAATATATTATTAATAATATTATTAATGATAATAATGGGTTGTGAGTTTTCCAGGCTGTCTTCGAACAACAACAACAACATAATAATAAATAATGTTAATATTATTAATATTATTAATAATAGTAATAATATATTATCAATGAAAATAATAATAATGGGTTGTGAGTTTTCAGGCTGTCTTGGAACAACAAAAACAGCAACATAATAATAATAATAAACAATAAACAATAAACCATAAAAATAATATTAATAATATTATTAATAATGATAATAATAATGGGTTGTGAGTTTTCCAGGCTGTCTTGGAACAACAAAAACAACAACATAATAATAACAAACAATAATAAATAATTTTAATATTATTAATATTTTAATAATATTAATCATATTATTATTAATGATAATAATAATGGGTTGTTGTGAGTTGTTCAGCCTGTTTTGGAATAACAAAATAATAATATAATAATAATACTTTCTTTATAACCCCAGGGGGAATTAGGGCAGTTCCCAAGCCAAAAGTGACAAACGTTCAATGCCATGGGCTGTTGTAGGTTTTCCAGGCTGCCTGGCCAGGTTCCAGAAGCATTCTCTCCTGATGTTTCTCCCACATCTATGGCAGACATCCTTGGAGGTTGTGGGGTCTGTTGGAAACTAGGAAAATTGGGTTTATATATCTGTGGAATGATGTCCAGGGTGAGAGAAAGAACTCTTGTCTGTTGGAGCTAGATGCGAATGTTTCAATTGGCCACCTTGATTAGCATTTGATGGCCTCACAGTTTTCAAGGTGTTGCTTCTTACTGCCTGGGGGAAATCCTTTGTTAAGAGGTGATTAGCTGTCCCTGATTGTTTCTTGTCTGGAGTTCCCCCATGCTTGAGTGTTGTTCTTTATTTACTGTTATAATTTTAGAGGTTTTTCATGGTTTCCTCCTTTCTGTTGAAATTGTCCACGTGCTTCTTGTGGATTTCAATGGCTTCTCTGTGCACCCTGACAAAGTAGTTGTGAGAGTGGTCCAGCATTTCTGTGCTCTCCAATAATACGTTGTGTCCTACAGTGATTCTGGCCGTGAAAGCCTTCGACAGTACCTTCAATGCCATAATGACCAAACACACAGAAAGGCTGACCAAATCAATGCCACAAGTAAAACAACATCAATATAAACTTATAATAACTGAATCCCTTCGGCAAGACAGAGCGGGATATTAAAAAAGTTTTTTTTAATTATTATTAGCCAAAAAACAAGTGCTTACATAAACATAATGAATCTCATCAAATGCATTAAATTAAGTTTGAATTTGCCTTAATATCCTGGGATGGAATCGTAATTTATGCAGCATCTAATGAATGGTTGCCGGTTAACTGAGAGTCCGCTGTGTGTTTTTTAAAAAAATAATACAGATAATTTTGTACAGCATTTCTACTAATTTTGTGCCTAAAAGCATGCATATTGGACCATCAGAAAGCAAAAGTGTTGTCTACTATTTTATGTGTGTATATGTGTGTGTGTTGTGTATATATATGGATATATGGATATATATGGATATCCTGTTAAGTGCTATGCAAATTTTTATTTATTTATGTGTTTATTTACTTCATTTCTACTCCGCCCTTCTCACCTCGCAGGGGACTCAGGGCGAATTACAATGTACACATTACATTTAGACACACAAACACACAAGACAGACAGAGGCAATTTAACATCTGGCCACCAGGGGGAGCTGTCGCACTCCTTCATTCCTCAGCGTGTTTCCTGGAGATCTTTTTATGGCCTCGTAAATCAGTTAAATTTAGCCTCCCCACTAAGTGGTACCTTAATTTCCTACTTGACAGATGCAACTGTCTTTCGGGTTGCAAAGTTCGACAACAGGCTACACAATAGGTCGAGAGCCCACCTCGACCCAGGCAGACCTCAAACTCATGACCTTCTGGTCAGTAGAGATATTATGCAGCTGACAACCAGCTAGCTGTGCCACATTCCCGGTGCATGCCAATGTAATATAATCATAATCATAGTCATCATCATCATCATCATCATCATCATAGAATAATACAGTTGGAAGAGCAATCATGGGCCATCCAGTCCAACCCCTTTCTACCAAGAAGCAGGAAAATGCATTCAAAGCACCCCCACAGATGGCCATCCAGCCTCTGTTTAAAAGCCTCCACAGAAGGAGCCTCCACCACATAATAATAATAATAATAATAATAATAATAATAAATTCTACCTGCCTCTTCTCAAGGCAGGGTGCAACTGAGGCTCCTTCCACATGGCTAAATAAAATCCCACATTATTATCTGCTTTGAAGTGGAATATATGGCAGTGTGGACTCAGATAACCCAGTTCAAAGCAGATCTTGTGGGATTTTCTGCCTTGATAACCAGGGATATAGGGCTCTGTGGTAGGGTCCACGATGGCGCAGTGGGTTACACCGCTGAGTTGCTAAACTCACGCGCCAAAAGGTCGGCGGTTTGAATCCGGGGAGCGGGGTGAGCTCCCACTGTTAGCCCCAGCTTCTGCCAACCTAGCAGTTTGAAAACATGCAAAAGTGAGTAGATCAATAGGTACCGCTCTGGCGAGAAGGTAACGGCGCTCCATGCAGAAATGCCAGTGGCCACATGACTTTGGAGATGTCTAAAGACAACGCTGGCTCTTCAGCTTAGAAATGGAGATGAGTCCCAGAGTCAGACACGACTACTTTTACCTAGTTGCAGCTCTCAGTCTGTTTGTCCTTGCCTTTGTCACCCTGCAACGCCTGCCAGATGGCAATAACCCAAAGAGAGGAAGGAGCACTCACCGCTGGGTCCTGATTGTCCAAACGCAATTCTTGTCTCTGCTCCACTGAGAGTTGAGTCTGGACATCAGGAGCCGGAGGCTGGATGGGCGCCAAAGCCGGGGCGGAAGAGGAAGAGGAAGAAGAGGAAGAGCGGCCTTCGATTGGGAAGAAAAGCACCACAAGGGCCCTCCACTGCAAGGAAACCCAATTTAATATGTCTCTTTCTATGTCTTCTAGGACAGCCTTGACCTTTGGGTGCCTATTTGTTTCCTGACGAAACTGGATGGCCATCTGTGGGGGAAGGCTTTTGCTGTGCTTTTCCTGCCTAGCAGAGGAGGGTTGGTCGACTGGGTGGCCCCTGGGGCCTCTGTGACTCTATGAAAGTGTTCAAACACAGCCTGGATGGCTGTCTGTCAGGAGGGATCGGGTGGTGTCTTCCTGACTGGAGGAAAGGGTTGGGCTGGATGGCCTCTGGGTGCCCCTTCCATGGTTATCTGAAGGAGGGGGGGACGAGGCGGGGAGGAAAAAGAGAAGAAAAAGGAGAGAAGGAAGAAGAGAAGGGGAAGATCCCCATGTTGTTCCCACCAACGTCTCACTACTTACGGCCAACGTGTCTCCATGCGGTGAAACCACCCGGCCAGGCCAGCCCTTCTTCCCCTTCACCAATCCTGCGAGCGCTGATGCTGCTCAAAAGCACCCCATTGGGCAGAGGACGAGGAGGAAGAGCGGCGTGGGGGGGGAGAGCCCCAAGGATGGATCATAAATCATGCACGGCGTTCGATCTTCAATCTCGATGCATCCCAAGTCTCCTTTTTCTGAGACTCGGGAGTCATTTGGATTTGTTCAGATTTTGCAATATTTACATACACATAACAATTTCTCCCCCTCCTATGTATTTATATTCTGCTTTCCTCTCCTAAAGAAGATTCAAAGCAGATCTGTCTATCTCAATCTTCTATCTCTCATCTATCTCCAGCTCCTGATCTTGCTTATGTCTCTGATCTCCCTTTCTTATCTCTCTTCTACCAATCAATCAATATATCTTCTCTCAATATCTATCTATATCAATCTTCTATCTCTCATCTATCTCTATGTATCTATCATCTCATGATCTTGCTTTTGTCTCTGATCTCCCTCTCTTATCTCTCTTCTATCAATCAATCAATCAATATATCTTCTCTCAATATCTATCTATATCAAGGGTGGGCAATTTTTTTTCCCAAGGGGCCACACGAGAGCCAAAAAATATTATGGAGGGCTGCACCTAAAGGCGGAACTACATTCAAATCTACATTATTTATTTATTTATTTATTTACTATATTTACTATATTTACTATATATTACACATCATTAATATTAACATATTAATATATCAAGAAATATTCATATATTAGTATTAATATCATAATTATTATAGTATATATATAGACATTATAATATTATATTATATTATTTATTACATATTATTATTATTATAAAATAATAATAAAAACCACTAAAATAAAATAAAATTCAAGAAGACAAGGTGCGAACCAAGATGGAATGGCCCAATGGCCCCAGCCCAGAGGATGGCAAAGTGGACCCAGCCGCCGCCGCAGCAGAGGAGAGCAGAGCAGCAGGCAATTGGAGGCTGCAGGCCTCGCACGCTCTCGCCCGCAACCGTTCCCCAGCTGATCGCCCTGCTATGGAATGCCTACAGGGGGAGCAATCGGCGATCTGAGGCGGCTGATCGCTCTGGCAACCCGGAAGACGATCAAGTCTTCCGGGCCGCCAGGGAGATCAGCCCCCGCAGGTCGCCGTGTGCTCCTGCTGCAGGCCCGGATCGCCTCCAGGGATGGCAGGCGCTCTAAAGCGGCTGCTCCTCTGGCCTGTCTGGCCCCACAGAGCCTGCGATGGGATGGCGGAAGCAGCACCCCTTCCTCTTAGCCCTTCTCCCTGGGCCGGACAGAATCAGCTGCCGGGCCGCATCCAGCCCGCGGGCCGGAGGTTGCCCACCCCTGATCTATATCAATCTTCTATCTCTCATAGATCTCTATGTATCTATCATCTCCTGATCTTGCTTTTGTCTCTGATCTGCCTCTCATCTCTCTTCTATCAATCAATCTATCAATCATCTATTTTCTCTCAATATCTATCTATCTATATCAATCTTCTAGCTCTCATCTATCTCTATCTAGCTATAATCTCCTGATCTTACTTATGTCTCTGACCTTCCTCTTATCTTTCTTCTATCAATCAATCTATTTTCTCTCAATATCAATCTATCTATCATCTATCTATGTCATCTCTTGCTCTCGCTTTTCTCTTATCTCCTCTCATCTCTATCTGTCTATCTATCTCACTTATTTTTTCTGTCATCTCTCTCTCTTATCTATCTATCTATCTTCTCTCTCAATCTCAATCTCTCTATGTAATCTAATCTATCATCTATCTGTTCATCTCTCTCTCTCATCTCTTGCTCTTGCTTATCTTTCTCTCATCTCCCTCTCTTACCTCTCTTGTCTTCCTCATCTTCTCTCTCTCTCTCTCTCTCTCTCTCTCTCTCTCTCTCTCTCTCTCTCTCTCTCTCTCTATTTCTCAGGCTCTATCAATCTTCTATTCCTCATCTACCTACCTAACACTCATGCTTATATTTCTGACACCTCCCTCTCATCTCCATCGTCTCTTTTTTTTAAAGTAATTTTATTGAGATTTTCAAAGTTAAAATAGACATAGACCAACATAGAGCAATCTCACAAAAACAAACATAACAAGACATAGATCCCTTTCTGTTTTTAGACGCGGAAAAGGCGTTTGACCGAGTGAATTGGAATTTTATAAAATTGCTCATGAAAGAATTGGATATAGGTTACCAACTAAATAATGCAATTCAGGCTATCTACTCAACTCAAACGGCAAATTTAATTATAAATAACACCAGCTCTGACAAAATACAGATACAAAAAGGCACCCGATAGGGATGCCCACTCTCCCCACTAATATTTATTCTTACACTAAAAATTTTATTAGAAAACATAAGGAGAGATACAGAACTTAAAGGATTACCAAATAAATTAGGAAATTTCAAAATAAGAGCATATGCCGATGATATGGTAGGTATGATAGAAGATCCATTAGAAAATACAGAAAAATGGATTACAAAAATAGAAGATTTCGGAAAGGTAATGGGCCTAAAAATTAAGAAGGATAAAACTAAACTACTCACAAAAATATAAACAAAAAAGAAAGGGCTGAAATAGAAAAGAAAATAGGAATTGCTATCTCCATCGTCTCTTGATCTCTACCTTTCTCTCGCCTTCTCTCTCTCTCTCTCTCTCTCTCTCTCTCTCTCTCTCTCTCTCATCTGGAACGTGTGGTGGCCTCGCAACTCCAGCAATTCTTGGTAGACACTGAATATCTTGATCCGGCGCAGTCTGGCTTTAGGCCGGGACATGGTACTGAGACAGCCTTGCTCGCCTTAGTGGATGATCTGCGCCGGGAGCTGGACAGGGGGAGTGTGTCCCTGTTGGTTCTGCTGGACCTCTCAGCAGCCTTTGATACCATTGACCACGGTATCCTTCTGGGACTCCTCTCAGGAATGGGCTTTGCAGTGGCTCCAGTCCTTTCTCGAGGGTCGGTCCCAGAAGATGTTGTTAGGGGATTCCTGCTCGGCCCCACGGCCATTGTACTGTGGGGTCCTGCAGGGCTCAGTACTGTCCCCCATGTTGTTCAACATATACATGAAGCTGTTGGGAGAGATCATCCGGAGTTTCGGGGTGCGGTGTCATCTGTATGCAGATGACGTCCAACTCTGTCACTCCTTCCCACCTGCTACTAAGGAGGCTGTTCAAGTCCTGAACCGGTGCTTGGCCGCTGTAACGGACTGGATGAGGGCTAACAGATTGAAACTTAATCCAGACAAGACAGACGCCCTCCTGGTCAGTCGAAAGGCCGAACAGGGCATAGGGTTACAGTCTGTGCTTGACAGGGTTACACTCCCCCTGAAGGCGCAGGTTCGCAGTCTGGGAGTGATCCTGGACTCATCGCTGAGCCTGGAAACCCAGGTC
This sequence comes from Anolis apletophallus, assembly GCA_030556195.1. NCBI lineage: Eukaryota > Metazoa > Chordata > Lepidosauria > Squamata > Anolidae > Anolis > Anolis apletophallus. The sequence goes on from JARBWK010000001.1 coordinate 216,228,974, forward strand.
TCGGTGGTGGCCAGGGGAGCTTTTGCACAGTTAAGACTTATGCGCCAGCTGCGCCCGTACCTTGGGAAGGCAGACTTGGCCACGGTGGTCCATGCTCTGGTTACATCCCGTATAGACTACTGCAATGCTCTCTACATGGGGTTGCCTATGAAGACTGCCCAGAAGCTGCAATTAGTCCAACGCTCGGCAGCCAGGTTACTAACGGGAGTGGGGTACAGGGAGCATACAACCCCCTTGCTGCGCCAGCTCCACTGGCTGCCAATTAGCTTCCGAGCACAATTCAAAGTTCTGGTTTTAACCTGCAAAACCCTATACGGTCCTGGCCCAGTTTACCTGTCCGAACGGATTCTCCCCTATGAACCCTCAAGAGTGTTAAGACTGTCTGGAGAGGCCCTGCTCTCGGTCCTGCCTCCTTCGCAGGCGCGTCTGGTGGGGACGAGGGACAGGGCCTTTTTTGTGGTGGCCCCCCGGTTGTGGAATTCCCTCCCAAGTGAATTTAGATCTGCCCCCTCCCTCCCTCCTGACTTTTAGGAAGCTGGTGAAAGCATGGCTGTGCAATGAGGCCTTCGCACAATGAGGGCGGAGATCACGAAGCGACTAAAGTCACTGACCACCAGACGTGGACTGTATACAAGGACTGGCCTGGATATGATCTTTCTGTGGCGAATAGTTTTTATGTATTTATTGTATTGGTAACTGTGAATTTTTTTGTGAATTTTAGATGTTTTAAGTTTTTAAATGTTAGCATTGAATTCTTGCTGTTTGCCAGCCTGAGTCCCTCTATTGAGGTGATACGGTCGGGGTACAAAAGTTTTAAATAAATAAATAAATAAATCTACCCATCATCTCTTGCTTTCATTTATCTTTCTCTCACCTCTCACACCGATCTATCTTCTATCTCTATCTCTGATCTCTTGCTCTTGCTTATCTGTCTCTTCATCTCTCTCATCTATCTATATATCATCAATCTATCAAAACATCTAACTCCCATCTATTTATGTCTGTATCTCATCTCCCTCTCTCTCTCATCTCTTGTTCTCGCTTATCTTTCTCTCATCTCTCTCTCAAGCTCTATCAATCTTCTATTCCTCATCTGCCTACCTATCACTCTTGCTTAGCTTTCTGTCATCTCTCTCTCTCATCTCTTGCTCTCGCTTATCTTTCTCCCATCTCCCTCTCTTATCTTGCTCATCTCTCTATCTTCTATCTCTCACTATCTATCAAGTATTTATCTATCTATTGCTTTTGCTTATCTTGTCATTTCCCTCTCTCTTCTCTCTCTGTCATCTCTGTCTTCTATCTCTCTATCAAGCATCTATCTATCTCTCTTGCTTATCTTCTGTCATCTCCCTCTTTTCTCTCTCTCATCTCTCTTCTATCTCTAATCTCTTGCTTATCTTACATCTTTCATTTATCTATGTCATCAATGTATCTAACATCTTTCTCTCATTTATCTGTCATCTATCTATCTACTCTTGCTCCTTCTTATCTTTCTCTCACCTCCTTCTCTTATCTATCTCTATCAATCTTCTACCTACCTACCTTTCTATCACTCAACTTTCTGTCATCTCACTCATTGCTCTCTCTCTCTCATCTCTTGCTTATCTTTCTCTCATCTCCCTCTTCTCTCTTCCATCTCTCTTTTATCACTATCAAACTTCCATCCCTATTGCTCTTGCTTATCTGTCATCTCCCTCTCATCTTTCTCTCATCTCTTGCTTATCTTTCTCCCATCTCCCTTTCTTATCTCACTCATCTATCTTCTATCTCTCTATCAAGCTTCTATCGCTATCTATCATCTATCTATCTATCACTCTTGCTTATCTTGTCATCTCCCTCTCTTCTCTCTCATCTCTCTATCTTCTATATCTATCAAGCTCTATCGCTCTCGCTTATCTTTCTGTCATCTCCCTCTTCTCTCTCTCATCTCTCTCACCTGTCTCTCTCTCTCATCTCTTGCTTATCTTTCTCTCATCTCCCTCTCTTATCTCTTTCATCTCTCTATCTTCTATCACTCTCTATCAAACTTCTATCCCTATCTATCTATCTATCTATCTATCTATCGCTCTTGCTTATCTGTCATCTCCCTCTCATCTTTCTCTCTCCTCTCTTGCTCTTGCTTATTTCTCCCATTTCCCTTTCTTATCTCGCTCATCTATCTTCTATCTCTCACTCTCTATCAAGCTCCTATCTCTATCTATCTATCACTCTTGCTTATCTTGTCATCTCCCTCTCTCATCTCTCTATCTTCTATCTCTATCATCTATCTATCGCTCTCGCTTATCTTTCTGTCATCTCCCTTCTCTCTCTCTCATCTCTCTCACCTGTCTCTCTTATTTCTTGCTTATCTGTCTCTCATCTCTCATCTATCTATATAACATTAATCTATCAAAACATCTCTCTATCTTGCTCTCTCTTATCTTTCTTTCATCTCCCTCTCTTATCTCACTCATCTCTCTATTTTCTATGTCTCACTCTCTATCAAACTCTTATATCTCTCTATCTATTTATCACTCTCACTTATCTTTCTGTCATCACATCTCTCTCACCTGTCTCTCTATTATCTCTTGCTCTTGCTTATCTTTCTCTCATCCCCTTCTCTTCTCTCTCTCTCTCTCTGTCATCTATCTTTCTCCCTACCTACCTACCTACCTTTCTCTAGGAGGTGAAACCCGAGTCTCATCATGCCATTCCTTGATCCTTCACAGGCACGTAAGCGTCAGAAGGCATTTCATCCACAATGTTTGCCACCAAGTTGTGCATGAAAACTATTTGTTTTCAAGCAGATAAGGGTTTGGTGCAGACAGACAGAGGGCTCAGGTTAGACCAGGCATGGGCCAACTTGGGCCTTCCCTCCAGATGTTTTGGACCACAACTCCCACCATTCCTAACACAGCCGGAGTTGTGGTCCAAAACATCTGGAGGGAAGGCCCAAGTTGGCCCATGCCTGGGCTATGCATAGTCACTATAGAAAGAGGAGGACATGCTGATGGTTGTGAATGATGCCCTTTTCATGGCTCTGTCCCCATGGCCTCCCTCTTCCTCGGGCCCAATGGGACAGAAAGGGGCCTCGCTCTCCCCTTAATCCCCCCTTTTCAGGGGCACAAAGGCGCCTGGGTGGTCCGGCCCTTTCCAGAGGGGACCCCATTGATTCCCCCAATGAATGAACCAACGAAGGAATGAATGGAGGGATGGACGGATGCCTTTTCTTCTCCAGAGGATAAAACCTCTGCAGGGAAGGCGGGCCCTGCCCCGGATTCCCATTGGACCCTTCCTTCCATAGGGTTTACAGAGTAGGAAGGGTCCCCCTGAAGATCATCCAATCCATCCCCTCCTGCCATAAGCAAAGGCACCGGCCAAACCCTCTTGACAGATGGCCATCCTGAGGAGGAAGGGGGAGCAGACCGCACCATAGGACTGATCAGAAATCATAATAATAATAATAATAAACCTGCCGTTGTGAACTTACACATCTCCAATTATGATGGTGATGATGACAATGATGATATAGCCCTATTGCTGTGAAGTTACACATCTGCAATAATAATAATAATAATAATAACCATGATGTTATGAAATTGCACATTGGCAATAATAATATTATTAATAATAATACACTTTATTTATATTCCGCTCCTCTCACCCCGAAGGGGACTCAGAGCAGATTACAGGTACACATACTTAGCAGACAATCCCTGCCGTTTTCACATACGACACATATAGATGAACAGAGGCAAACTCTGGCCACCAGGGGGAGCTGACGCACTCATCATCTCTCAGCATTCCCAGTGTCCCTTGTTGTTCTTTCCGCATTCCTCAGTGTTCCTGGAGTTCTTTAATGGCCTCATAATTCAGTCAAAATTTGCCTCCCCACTTAATGTGGTCCCTTTATCTCCTACTTGACAGATGCAACTGTCTTTCGGGCTGCAAAGGTCGACAGCAGGCTACACTTAAAGGTCGAGCGCCCACCTCGACCCGGGTAGGCCTCGAACTCATGACCTATTGGTCAGAGAGAACTTATGCAGCTGACACTTAGACAGCTGCGTCACATTCCTGGTGCTAATAATAATAATAATAATAATAATAATAGGCCTGCCAATGTGAAGTTACACATCTATATAAATAAAAATATGTTTGTGTTGTATTGTGTCCTGATCAGTGTATTGTGTCCAAATTTGGTGCCAATTCACCCAATGGTTTTTAAGTTATGGTAATTCCACAAACGAACATTGCATTTTTATTTATATAGATAAAATGGATAGACAAAACAATATTATTTCTATATTAATAAAGATTTTTTAAACGTAGATGTCAAGTTTTTAAATTATCACCTATTCAATATTTATTTATTTCCTGTATTACTTTTCATTTATTTTGCATATGTTGTCTCCAAAGGCCATTATTAGCCAGAAAGCCAGGATAGAAATACATTAAAAACCTGCTATGAAGTTATGTAAACGAATAAAATAAAGGACATTTTGCATCAATATGTAGATGAATTCAATTAATAACAGAAGCAGTGAGATTAATATTTCACAATGACAATTGCTTAAACTGATGCATTTTTACTGCTGAAAATAATACATACATATATATTGCATTGACATATACTGTCTATCCTAACATATAAAACTGCATTAACATTGCATCATCAATATATAAATCCATTTAGTTAATTTCAGCTGCCTCGATATTAATATTGCCCAATTGCATCATATATTGCCCTTATCCTGCTGAAAATAATAATAAATACATACAATATCTATATATCTATATAAATATATATATCTATGCTATATTGTATCAATACGTACATATTAATTGCAATGATATGGAACCATCAATATGTAGATCAATGTACTCGATACCAAATGTATTGATATTAATATTACATGACAGTGATTGTATCATGTATTGCACTTATCCTGAACTATATAGATAGATAAAATATAGATAGCACTGATATATAGCATTAACACTTACATATTAATTATAATAATGGAACCTTCAATGTGTGGATCAATTTAATCAATATCAGCTGCATTGATATCAATGATGATTGCAGAATGTATTGCACTTATCCTGCTGAAAAAAGTAATAACTATATAAATACATTATACACACACACACACACACACATATGAATTGCATTGATATTATACACCATCAGTAAGTACATAAGATTGCAATAACAGGGAACTTTAAAAATATAGATCAATTCAATAATTGATGTCAAGCCAGGTGGCAGGATGAACTGCACTTATCCTGCTGAAAGAAATGAATAACACTATATAAATATATGCATAACTATGTAAATACATAGAATATATATATATATATATAGTATTATATAGCATCAATAAGTATGTTGTAACTGCAATAAGAGGGAGCCATCAAAGTGTAGATCAATTTTACAATTGGTGTCAATCATGGTTGCAAAATGTATTGTACTTGTATTGCTGAAAGTAATGAATAATAATAATATATATTCATTTTTCAGTAGTATAAGTGCAGCACATGCTGATATATATATATATATAAATACATAGAATATATATCATTGCATTTATATAGTTATGCACATATATACTGTATACTCATTTTTCAGTAGTATATTTGAAGCACGTGCTGCAATATATAAATGCATATCTATATATTTATATATATATCATTGCATTTATATAGTTATGCACATACTGTATATTCATTTTTCAGTAGTATAATTGAAGCACATGCTGCAATATATATATGCATAATAACTATATACATAGAATATATATATAATTGCATTTATATAGTTATGCATATTTATATATACACACATACATACACTATATATTCTTTTTTCAGTAGTATAAGTGAAGCACATGCTGCAATATATGTATGCATAATAACTATACAAATACATAAAATATATATCTATATATATAAAGGAAGAGTCGTCATGGAAAGACAGAGAAACCTTACAACGCAGAGACACCAAACTTGCCAACAGAAATAGGCCTCAGACAAGGTATGTTTGTAGCAAAGAAACTTTCTCCCCCAAAACCTAAAAGGCCCCCAAAACAACGAGTAAAAAACTACATTTCCCAGCATCCTCCGGGGCTGCCAACGACTCTCCCAGCCTCTACATTCTGACAACATGATTGGCTGCCAATAAGGGCGGATTTGCATAACTCCTGTACTGGCCAGCCAACATGAACATTCCAACCCATAATAAACTGTCAGAGGAGGATAAGGCAAAGGGCTGAGGCACAAACACAAACACCCAATTCACTTCCCACAGAAAATTTACACCCCTACAAATCACAGGCCACGCCCAAAATTGACAGTAAGGCTTCATTAACTTAATTTCCCTGACTAGGCCTCACTTAATGGAATGCTGTTTACGCTCTGAATTGACAGTAAGGCTTCATTAACTTGATTCTCCCGACTACGCCTCAGCTCATTGGACATTGGGTATGGCCTGAAATGACAGTAAGGCTTCATTAACTTTCTGTTCCTGACTAGGCCTCAGCTCATGGGACACTGTGTATGGCCTGAATTTACAGTAACCTACCTTGGCACACAGAGCCCCTATGACCCACGCTACATTCTACTACAGTTTGGAGGAGGGTGGACCATGGATTATGGGACTTGAAGTACCTCCATGGATAATGGGATTTGTAGTACTTCAAAACCCATCATTCCCCACAGACCACTGTGGCCCAGAACCAAGACCGATAAAGACCAAACTTGGCAAACAATGCACCCCATGACCCACACTCCATCCGACTGCAGTTCAGAGGAGGACACACCATGGATAATGGGATTTCAAGTATCTCCACTCACTTCCAAAGTACCCCACCCACACACGCATCAACCTCTACATCAACACAGCAGACGGAAAGACAAAAAACATTGTATATCCACAAGCAATGCAGAACGCCAGCAACACCACACAACAACAACTCCACAGGACTCCAACATCCCACCCACGAAAACAACCCACAACAACACAGCCATGGCCCCAACAACACCATAATTAACAACAACTCCAACCCTTACATACTCAGACTTCCTCGCATCTCCAAAATAGGGCACAGCAACGCATGCCGGGTACAGCTAGTAACTATATATATATATATATATATATATATATATATATCATTGCATTCATATAGTTATGCACATACTGTATATTCATTTTTCAGTAGTATAATTGAAGTACATGCTGCAATATATATATGCATAATAACTATATACATAGGATATATATATATATATATATAATTGCATTTATATAGTTATGCATATTTATATATACACACATACATACACTATATATTTTTTCAGTAGTATAAGTGAAGCACATGCTGCAATATATGTATGCATAATAACTATACAAATATATAGTATGTATATATATATATATATGCACATACAGATATATCTATCTCATTGCTATTACATTGCATGAATTACATATCAATTGCAATCATAGAGAACCACCAAAGTATATATCAATTTAATAACTGAGATCAATAATGTTGGCAGAATGCACCGCTGAAAAATGCATAACTATATATGTGTGTGTTTGTGTGTATGTGTGCATCTATCTCAGCCATGCATTGGCAGTCCCAGGCTGGCCTGCTGAGCTGGCACCTCTGGGCTTGTCCCGGGGAGGGGGCGGAGCTTGCCCCGTGACGTCACGTGCGGGTCTGCAGGCGGGCGGGGGAGAGCCTGGGAGGGGGCGGGGCCAGCGGGGAGCGGAAGTGACGCAACCTCCCTCAGGAGAGACGGAAGGCCAAGGCACCGGAAGAGGGAAGAAGAGCAGGAGCAGGAAGAGCAGCAGCAGCAGCAGGAGGAGGAGGTAATGGGCCGCAATCCCAAAACAGAGGGAAGGCCTGGGAGGGGGGAGCAGCAAGGAAAGCCGCCTGGATCCAGGGAGCAGGCCAGGCCAGGAGCAGCCCCAGCACAGCTGGCCCTGAAACCAGTGTGACAGGATCTGTCATGAGGCCAGGCCTGGGCCAACTCGGGCCCTCCCTCCCAGTGTTTTGGACTCCCACCACCCCTGGCCTCAGGAACTTTCCTTTTTCCCTGGAGTAATAGGCCTGGAGTAATCTCTCTCTCTCTCTCTCTCTCTCTCTCTCTCTCTGGCATTACTTTGTGAACGAAGATTCTTAGGAAGGACTCACCCCACGCTTTCTACAATTGCGTTGATGACTAAAAAGGCCAATCTGAGATAGGCAAGTCCGGTTGCAGAAAACATAGCAGAAAGTCTCCTTGGGTGATGTTGTTTCCAAGTTGCAGTTCTTTCTGGGTTGTCATTTCTCTTCCAGACCCGTTCGGCGTGTCTTCTCGAAAGAGGCCGCAGCATTGTGGGTAGTGCGTCTCCATGCCTCCCGATGTGAGGCCAGGATGGACCATTGTTGGTGATCAATCTGGCCGAGCTTGAGATGTTGTTTCAGGGAGTCCTTATCTCTCTTTTTGGGGGTGCCTCTCTTGCGCTGACCCATGACGAGTTCACCATAGAGTAGTATCTTTGGGAGGCGGTGGCCCTCCATCCTAGAGACGTGCCCTGCCCAGTGCAGCTGTGTTCTCAATAGCATGGCTTCAATGCTGGTGATCCCTGCTTGGTCAAGGACAGCGACATTCATCACATAGTCGGTCCAGTGTATATTTAGGATTGTGCGAAGACAGCCAGATTGATCACCAACAATGGTGCACCCTGGCCTCACATCAGGAGGTATGGAGACGCACTATCCACAATGCTGCAGCCTCTTTCGATAAGACACGCCGAACAGGTCTCGAAGAGAAACGACAACACAGAAAGAACTGCAACTTGGAAACAACATCACCCAAGGAGACTTTCTGCTGTGCTTTCTGTAACCAGACTTGCCTATCTCAGATTGGCCTTTTTAGTCATCAACGCAATTGTAGAAAGCATGGGATGAGTCCTTCCTAAGAATCTTCGTTCACAAAGTAATGCCAGAGAGAGAGAGACAGACCCATAGAGGAGAATAGACAGTACGATAGCTCTGTACACACTGATTTTGGTGCTTTGCCTCAGGTGCTTGTTGTTCCAGACTCTTTTGTGGAGCCTTCCAAATGCACTATATGCCTTTGCTAATCTGTGATCTATCTCTTTCTCAATCTTGGCGTCTGAAGAGATGATGCTTCCGAGGTAGGTGAACTGCTGAACGGACTTAAGCACAGATGCGCCTCTGCTGACGTGGGGATGATGGTGTTCTTCCTGTGGTGCGGGCTGGTAGAGGACTTCCGTTTTCTTCAGGCTGACTTCCAGCTGCTGCAAAGCAGGATGTGAGGCATTGCAGAGCTGCTTCAGAATGGGCGACAAGTGCAGCATCGTCAGCAAAAAGCAGCTCACGGACTAGATAGTTTAGAGTCTTAGTGCGAGCCCTCAGACGGCTTAGGTTGAACAAGCTGCCATCAGTACGATAGCGTATATATCTGCCGTCTTCTTCTTCGAGGTCTGCCATAGCCCTTTGGAGCATCATGCTGAAGAAGATTGTAAATAGGGTTGGTGCAAGAACACAAACTTGTTTCACTCCATTATTATTAGAAAGTTATTAGAAAGGGCTCTGAGAGAGCATCTGAAGAAGGCCTGGAGTAATAGAATGACACAAAATAGACAGTATAGATAGATTAGCAATTGAGCAGAATAATAATAATCATAATAATCATAAACTTTATTTGTAACCCTCTCCCTCTCCCCAATGGGGACTCGGGGAGGCACACGTGAGGCCAAGCCCAAACAACCACAAAGTACAATAAGAAATCAAACATCCAAAAACAGACATATAAATAAATATAATAATAATAATAATACAACTGAATATCTAAAATCACAGGTACACAGAGAAAATGTTAAAACCCGGAGTGAGGTAAGCGGAGTAGCATCCTTTTCAAGGGGGGGGGGAATGGACCAGAACCGGGGGCATTGAGGAAAACAATAGAGGAAATTAAATAACTACTCTCCAAAGACATAGCGGAAAAGCCAGGTTTTCAGGTGTTTCTTAAAGATCTCCAAAACCGGGGGCTTTCCTAATCTCTATGGGCAAGGAATTCCAGAGTCAGGGGGCCACAGAGGGGAAGGCCCTCTCCCTTGTGCCCACCAGGCGAGTCTGTGACACTGGCAAGGGCGACAGGAAGGCCTCCCCTCAAGGAGCGGAGGGTTCGAGCTGGTTCATCGAAGGAGATCCGGTCATGAAGGTAGGCGGGTCCCAAACCGTTTAGGGCTTTATAGGTGATCACCTGAACCTTGAATTGGGACCGGATTATAAATGGCAGCCAGTGAAGCTCTTTAAACAGGGGGTTTGACCGCTCCCTGTATCTTGCCCCAATTATTAATCTGGCTGCTGATCGCTGTACAAGTTGAAGTTGGGAAGTCTGACTTGGCCACGGTAGTCCATGCTCTGGTTACATCTCGAATAGACTACTGCAACACTCTCTACGTGGGGTTGCCTCTGAATACTGTTCGGAAACTGCAATTAGTCCAACGCTCAGCAGCCAGGTTACTAGCAGGAGCGGGGTACAGGGAGCACACAACTCCCTTGCTGCGCCAGCTCCACTGGCTGCCAATTAGTTTCTGGGCACAATTCAAAGTGCTGGTTTTAACCTACAAAACCCTATACGGTTCCGGCCCAGTTTACTTGTCCGAACGAATTCTCCCCTACGAACCATCAAGGACCTTAAGATCCTCCGGGAGGCCCTGCTCTTGATCCCGCCATCTTCGCAAGCGCGTCTGGTGGGGACGAGAGACAGGGCCTTCTCTGTGGTGGCTCCTTGGCTGTGGAACTCCCTCCCAAGCGATGTTCAATCTGCCCCCTCCCTGTTGTCCTTCAGGAGGTGGGTGAAGGCTTGGATGTGGAACAAGGCCTTCCCAGAATAAACTGAGATTGATTTCAATCTGAAATGGGTGACCACTTTTATAGACCGAGTTGAATGTGGTTTTAATGGCAATGTGGTTTTTATGTATCTCTGTTTTTATGCATTTTAATATGTTGTTTTAAGATTTTAAATTTGTATGGGATTGAATTTTGCTGTAAGCCGGAGGTGAGAAGATCGGGGTACAAAAAATTTAAGTAAAATTTTAAGTAAAAATAAACAACAAAATTACAATGAAATAAAATACAATAAGATAAAAATCAAAACGCTAACAAGAACATAATAAAACAAAAACAATAAGCAATATACACAGAACATAAGAATGCAATGAACAATCATAATGACAATGAGCGGGCTGCATGTACAAGAAAATGATTAAAAACTTAGGATGAGATAAAAGGAGCAAATTATTTACAAGGGAGGACTCATAGAAAAGCGGGGTGCTGAACAGGCCTTCGCACAAGGGGGAAGTGTACTCCTAGGACAACGTTGAGGGGAGCAATAGCATAAGATAGTGCGGCTACTCTCCAAAAGCACAACGGTAGAGCCAGATCTTGAGATTCTTTTTAAAGATTTCTAAGGTAGGGGCTTTATTAATAGTGCAGAAGAAACAATGTAGACAGTAGTAATCTGTATCTGTATATCTGTATCTGTATACCTTTATAAAACGGAATGTTTGTATGTGTGTATGCGGAGGGCGGGAGGGCAGAAGGGCGGAAGCAGCCACTTTCACAGGCCAGGGCGGATATGTGGCAGCCACTTTCACAGGCCAGGGCGGATATGTGGCAGCCACTTTCACAGGCCAGGGCGGATATGGGGCAGCCACTTTCACAGGCCACAGCGACCAGCGCGGGTGATGGACCTGCACCAAACTTGGTACACATAACCCCCCTAACCCCCTTTACGTCCTGGCGCGGGTCGGGGGACGTGACCCACGGATTATGGGATTTGTAGTACTTTCCAACACTTTGGTTCCCACAGACCACTGAGGCCACCAAAAAGGACCAATACAGACCACACTCAGCACACACAGCCCCCATGACCCACTCTACGTCCGGTGCAGTTCGGAGGAGGGTGGACTATGGATGATGGGACTTGAAGTGCCTCTACTCACTTCCCAAGTCCGCTGCAACCCTCATCCAATCACTGATCGAGACCAAACTTGGCACACATAACCCCCATGACCGCCTTCACGTCCTGGTGAGGTTTGGGGGAGGACTGACAATGGATGATGGGATTTGTAGTACTTTTACACCCCTCTTCCCACAGACCACTGTGGCCCCCAACAAACACTGATAAAGACCACACTTGGCACACAGAGCCCCAGTGACCCAGTCCACATCTTACTGAAGTTTGGAGGGGGACAGAACATGGATGATGGGTCTTGCAGTACCTTCCCTCACTTTCCAAGACTGCTACAAACCTAATCCTATGATTGATCAACACCAAACTTGCCACACAGAGCCCTCATGACCCACTCTACATTCTGGTGCAGTTTGGAGGAGGGTGGACCATGGATGATGGGACTTGAAGTACCTCTACTCACTTCCCAAGTCTGCTGCGACCCTCATCCAATTACCGATTGAGACCAAACTTGGCACACATAACCCCCATGACTGCCTTCACGTCCTGGTGAGGTTCGGGGGAGGACTGACAATGGATGATGGAATTTGTAGTATTTTCACACCCCTCTGTTCCCACAGACCACTGTGGCCCCCAAAAAACACCGAGAAAGTCCACACTTGGCACACAGAGCCCCAGTGACCCACTCTACATCCTACTGAAGTTTGGATGGATGATGGGACTTGCAGTACCTTCCCTCACTTCCCAATCCTGCTACAAACCTAATCCAATGACTGATCAACACCAAATCTGGCACACAGAGCCCTCATGACCCACTCTACAGCCTGGTGCAGTTTACTGTGAGACGGACCACGGATGATGGGACTTGAAGTACCTTCACTCACTTCCGAAAAGAATGCATCCCTCATCCATTCACCAATACAGACCAAACTTAGCACACAGAGCCCCCATGACCCAATCTACATCCTACTACACTTTTTTTTTTTTGGGGGGCAGAGATGATGGGACTTGCACTACCTTCAGTAATTTCATGATACCACTGCAACTCCCAATAATGATGGATCAAGACCAAACTTGGCACACAGAGCCCCCATGACCCACTCTACATCCTGCTGCGCTTCACAAATAATCCGGGCAGGGCCGGGTCCCCAAGCTAGTTGTAATAATAAATGTGAAAGTAATAATAATACACCCAGGCATCTCAGAATATATTGCTAAAATATTACAGAATTAAATATATAAATAGATTATCATTTTTTAAATATATTACGTTAGTTTTTATTAATAGAGGAGAAGAAGCAATGCCAACAGTAGTATTAATAGTAGTAGTAGCATTACTAATAATAATAATAGTAAAAGCTGACACGATATGAGGATTTAAAGATCAAAGTGCAAAGACTCTGGCACAAGCCAGTCGAGGGTGATGGGTACACTGGGTGCAGTGCCTCAAGACCTTGGCCTGCACTTAAACACAATCGGCGCTGACAAAATTACCACCTGCCAGCTGAAAAAAGCTACCCTACTGGGATCTGCACGCATTATTCGCCAATAGATCACATAGTCCTAGACACTTGGGAATGGTCCGACATGTGATCCAATACAACAGGGAGCATAGTGACCTTGTTTGCTGTGGACTCATCTTCTTGTGCTTCTAATAATAATAGTAATAATTCTTATTAATAGCAATAATAATAATCTTCTGCCAACCTAGCATTTTGAAAACATGCAAATGTGAGTAGATCAATAGGTACCGCTTCTGTGGGAAGATAACAGCACTCCATGCAGTTATGCCTATGGCCACATGACCTTGGAGGTGTTTATGGACAACGGCAGCTCTTTGCCTTAGAAATGGAGATGAGCACCAGAATCCCAGAGTCGGACACGACTAGACTTAATGGCAGGGAAAACCTTTACCTATTATTATTATTATTATTATTAATAACAGCAACAATGCATCCAGGCATCTCAAAGCAGCTTACAGTCAAATCAGTTTGAAATGATATGTCATTAGAATATTACAGAATAAAATAAATAGATTATCAATAGAGCAGAAGAAGCAATGCCAACAACAGCAATAATAATAATACATCCAAGCATCGCAGGACAGCTTACAGTGAAATCAGTTTAAAACAATATGTCAACAAGAATGTTGTTTTTTCTAAGAACACCTTTATTAATAGAGAAGAAGAAGCAATGCCAATACTACTAGTAGTAATAATGATAATAATACAGCCTATAATGACGATATGTCTTCTTCTTCTGCATGCACAAATACTGAGCCACATAAACTTTGATATATTTTGTGTTTTTGTTTTTTTCAGAGGAAGCTATAACAGTATTTAAAATTGCTTTAAAGATATTTGTTGTAATGTTTACTCACGCTTTAGTTAATGATGGCATATGGGATTGCCTTGTTTTATTTTTCATCACAATGCTTAATTCTTTGTCATAAGTTCATTGTTATTACTGTTATTAGTGTGCTTTATTGCAGTGTTTTTCAACCTTTTTTGAGGCGCGGCACATTTTTTACATTTACAAAATCCTGGGGCACATCACCAACCAAAATGACACAAAATGACACTCTAACACAGTAATACATATAGTTCATATGTTTTTTAATGTATTTATACACTCAGTGTGAAACCTGGGCCTGTTTTGATGTTATACTTCACCCGCAATCAAATAGCATTTTGAACTCCACCAATGATTGAATGGAATCAAACTTCCCACACAGAACTCCCATAATCAAGAGAAAATACTGTAAGAGTTTGGTGGGCATTGACCTTGAGTTTGGAAGTTGTAGTTCACCTACACCCAGAGAGCACTGTGGACTCAAACAATGTTATGTTGTGTTGTTGTTTGTTTTCTATCCAGAATCACAATGTTGGAAGGAGGCTCACCACTTTAAGGTCCCTAAAACAGGCTTGGGAAAACTTTGGCCCTCTGGGTGCTTTGGACTTCAACTCCCTCCATTCCTAGCAGCCTGAGGCCCTTTCCTGCTTAAGTGGGTGAGGGGGGGTGGAGGAAAAGAGCCTGAGGCTGCTAGGAATGGTGGGAGTTGGAGTCCAAAACACCTGGAAGGTCCAAGTTTGCCCATGCCAGCTTTCGACAGAGACCTCTTCCTCCCCCTTCCCCTTCGCAACCTGTCTTCCCCCTCCTGCCGAACACTTACTTTTTCTTCTCCACTCGGGCTCCCTTCTTCCCAGCCTCGCTGTGCTCGCTTTGCTCACGCTGCCGCTTCTGCCGCCATTTTGATCCGAGGGGGCAGCATGAGCGTGTTCAGGGGGGGAGGGAGGAAGACGTGGTGTGAGTTTGCGCAGTAGCGCCCGCACGGGTGAGCAAACCGAGGCAAAGAGAGCAGAGCAAGGCTGGGAAGAAGGGAGCCCGAGTGGAGAAGAAAAAGTAAGTGTTCAGCAGGAGGGGGAAGAAAGGGTATTGGAGGTTCCAATTTCCCACGGCACACCTGATGATTGCTCACAGCACACTAGTGTGCCGCAACACACCGGTTGGGAAACACTGCCTTATTGTGTATTATTTTGATACATTTGTACTCACCTGAGGCATCGAATGCTTGCCTTTCTTTGTGCGTAAACCGCCATGTGTTCCTTTGGGGGGAGAGAGGGGGCAGTCGAGAAGTAAAGTATTATTATTATTTATCAAATCTATGTTATCAAATAGATTGACAATTTGAAAAGCAGGCATTTTTCTGAAAATAATAATATTATATTATTATTATTGGACTGGATGACCCTTCTGGTTTCTCCTAACTCCACTGAAATTTTGAGCCTTGTAGTCCAAATAGCAGATGTGCCATTGCTTGCTATCTGGAGTTATTGGGGGCAGGGTGTTCACACCCTCAATGTGACTAATGATCGCTGTTTCTTTTCCCCAACTAACTCTCGCAGGGCTCCGGCCGCCATGGCCACACCGGCCAATGCCCAGAGCGCCAGCAAGACCTGGGAGCTCAGCCTCTATGAACTCCACCGGACACCCCAGGTGAGGGGATGTGGGGGGCTGCACACATACTTCCTCCCTTCTCCAGCTCTGGGAAGAAAGGAAGGCCTCCCTCACTATGTTTCCACGGCTCTCTTGGTGGCACTTTCTTTCCCCCCTCCCTCCCTTTCCCATTTCTTCCCCCCTTCTCTTGCTTTCCCTTCTACTTCTTTCCTATTCTTCCTATCCTTCTTTCCACCCTTCTCTTCTTTTTCTTCCCTTCCTTTCCCTTCTTTTCTTTTTCTTTCCTTCCTTCACCCCTCCCTTGCTTTCTCTTTCTCTTCTCCTTCCTTCCTTCCTTCCTTCCTTTCCTCATACACCTTCCTCACTTTTGTTTTTCTCTTGCTTTCCTGCATACACCTTCTCTCCTCTTCTTTCTTTCCTTTCCCTTCTCTTTTGTTTCCCTTTCTTCTGATACTTCCCCTCTTTTTATTCCTCCCTCCCTCCCTTGCTTTATTTTCTTTTCTTTCACTTCTTTTTTCCTCTTTCCTGCTTTCCTTCTTTCCTTCCCCCCTTCCCCTCATACACCTTCCTTTCTCTCTCCTTCTGTCTCTGTATTTCTTTCCTTCCTTCCCACCCGCCCTATATACCTTCCCCTATTCACTTTCACCTCCATCCTTCCCTCCTTCTCTTCCTTCCTTCTTTCCTTCCCCTTCTTTCTTTCTCTCTCTCTTCCCATCCCCCTCCTTTCTTTACTTGATTCTCTTTCCCTTCCTTTTTCACTGTCCTTCCTTCTTCCCTTCATACACATGTCACTTTCCTTTCTCTCGCCTTCTGTCTCTTTCTCTCTCTCCTTCCTTCTCTCCCTGCATACCTTTCCCCCCTTTCCTTTCCCTCCCTCCCCCTTCCTTCTCTCTTTCTTTCTTTGCACCCACCAAGGAAGGCACACAAATGGTATATAATATCTTGGATTACTGATCTGTAAAGAGATAACAGATATATCCATCTCCCTCTTGCGCTTTGCAGGAGGCGCTGATGGACGGGACGGAGATTGCGGTCTCCCCGCGCAGCCTGCACAGCGAGCTCATGTGCCCCATCTGCCTGGACATGCTCAAGCATACCATGACCACCAAGGAGTGCCTCCACCGCTTCTGCTCCGACTGCATTGTCACGGCCCTCCGCAGTGGGTACGGGACCACGGCACACGCAAGACACCCAAGTATCCGCGGGGGGGGGGGTGTCTTATTAGTTTGGGCATGAGTGAAATGAATCCCCCTCTCATCTCGTTCTCCTCCAGGAACAAGGAGTGCCCCACGTGCCGCAAGAAGCTGGTCTCGAAGCGCTCACTCCGCCCGGACCCCAACTTTGACGCGCTCATCTCCAAGATTTACCCCAGCCGCGACGAGTACGAGGCCCACCAGGACCGGGTCCTGGCCAAGCTCAACCGCCTCCACAACCAGCAGGCCCTGCGGAGCAGCATGGAGGAGGGCCTCAAGGTTCAGGCCATGAACAGGTGGGTGGGGCGTGCATGGGGAAAGGAGAAAGAACACGTTGGCTGGGCCTTCTTCACGGCAGAAGGAGGGAGGCTGGGCTGGATGGCCTTTAGAGGTCTCTCCCAGCCATTGTGTCATGAATGGTTTTATTCTATTATAATTTTATATTGGTTGTAGTTTTTTATAGCTTATTTTCTATGTAATTGATTATATTGTTTTTATGACTGTTTTTACTTTGTTGTTGTGTTGTTGGGCTCGGCCTCATGTAAGCCGCCCCGAGTCCCTGTTGGGGAGATGGTGGCGGGGTACAAATAAAGATTATTATTATTAACCACATCTTCAACCTGCCTTTCTCTGCCTGTGATCCATGTTTTGTCTATGGCAGGCCTGGGCCAACTTCAGCCCTTTTTCCAGGTGTTTTGGACTTCAACCCCCACAATTCCTCACAGCCTCTGGCCCAGGGGTGGGCAATTATTTTTTCCAAGGGGCCACATGAGAGCCAAAAAATATTATGGAGGGCCGCACCTAAAGGCTGAACTACATTCTAATCTACATTATTTAGCATCTACATGCAGCCGCTTGCACAGCTGGTGCGGAGTTTTGGGCTTGAGTGCCACCAGTACGCTGATGACACTCAGCTCATTCTGAGGATGGAGGGCAGGCCGGGTTCCGCCCCCGATAATTTCCAACATTGCCTTGAGGCCGTTACTGGATGGCTGCGAGCCAGCAGGTTGAGGGTGAATCCAGCGAAGATGGAGATCTTGTGGCTAGGTCGCCCGGGTGGTGGGGATGTCCAGCTTCCAACCCTGGACGGTGTGGCGTTATGCCCATTGTCTTCTGTAAAGAGCCTGGGAGTTCGTTTGGACTCCCAGCTGACCATGGAGACCCAGGTCTCCATGGTCAGTAAATCTGCTTTCTTCCATCTCAGACAGGCGAGGCGGCTGGCCCCCTACCTATCCCGGAACGACCTGGCCACGGTGATCCAAGCCATGGTCATCTCGAGGCTGGATTACTGTAACGCACTCTGCGTTGGCCTTCCTTTGTCGGTGATCCGGAAGCTCAAGCTGGTGCAGAACTCTGCCACCCGGCTCCTGTCTGGCTCTCCAGCAGGTTGCCATATAACACCCATCTTGCGAGATCTGCACTGGCTTCCAATTGAGCACCGGATCACCTTCAAAGTGCTGGTGCTTACCTTTAAGGCCTTGCACGGCCTAGGGCCAGCATATCTGAGGGACCGTCTTTCCTTTTATTGCCCTCCGAGATCACTCCGATCCAAAAATACTAACCTTTTGGCCATCCCATCGGCGAACTCAGCCAAACTAACAACAACCCGCAGGAGGGCGTTCTCCGTGATTGCGCCCACGTTGTGGAACGCCCTCCCAGCTGAGACACGTGCTATCCGTGATCTTTTACCTTTTAGGCGGGCATGTGAGACCTATCTTTTCCAACAGGCCTTCGGCCTATAGGTCTACCTATGCATAGCCGCCGACTCTAATGAGTTGAGATGTTACATTGCTTCCATTCAAGTGTCTTGCTTTGGCACTTTGTTTTAACGTGTTTCATGTGTTTTAATGTGTTTTAAACTGTTAATGTGTTTGTTTTACTTGCCTATGTAAGCTGCCCCGAGCCTTCCGAGTGGCGGCGCAGAAATCCAAGAAATAAATAAATAAATAAATAAATAATTTATTTATTTATTTACTATATTTACTATATATTACACATCATTAATATTAACATATTAATATAGCAAGAAATATTCATATATTATTAGTATTAATATCATAATTATAGTATATATATAGACATTATAAAATATTGAAATTATAATATAACTATTATATTATTATAAAATAATAAAAACCACTAAAATAAAATGAAATGAAATTCAAGAAGACAAGGTGTGAACCAAGATGGAGACTGACATCCTCAAGAGAGGAAGGATCCCAAGATGGAATGACCCAATGGACCCAGCCTAGTGTCACGATGCAGGGTCTCGGCCCAGCCCCTTAATCACACACACAGAGACGGTAATCAGCTATTTATTGAATAATAAAAAAAACAGGTGAAAAGGTAAATTGTCCATAAAAAGTATCAAAAGTTCAATCCAAATGTAAAGAGTCCGTAGGTAAAATCCAAAGGCAAACGTGGCAAGGGCTCCGCAAAACTATGCGGATCAAGAACTTGGTCCGTGGCAAAAACAAGGCAAAGTCCAGGAACAACTCCAAGAAACTACTTGGCAAGACTCGAGCTGGCAACTTGGCTCCGTGGAACTCCGCTCGCTTCACTCCGCTTAGAATAGAAGTGGCCGAGCTACTGAGGATCCGTTCCCACGGATCCTATACTTAATCCCCTTGGCGAGGCCCCCGACGCTCTAGGCTTCTGCGCCAATCTGTGCTACGGGACCTCGCGCCTCTCTGGCGCTCTGACTCACGGTGCCAATCCCTCCTGCTGGACTCAATGCTCCGTCTCCTATCAAAGCTCCATCCTTGCCTCCCAGCACCTGGGTCGCTATCTTCATGAGAGCCGAACTCCCTTTCAGCTTCCATGGGCTCATCCTCCACTGTTTCCCTGATTCTTTCCTGCGACCCGTAACCACCTGGTTTCTCATAATGGTCAGAGTCATCACTCTCAGGGTCGGTCTGAACTTCCCAGCTAGCATAGCCGTCAGGCCATTCATCATCCCAGGCCAAACTCTCTGTGGGAGAGGAAGGCCCAGCTAACTCAGCAGCCCCTTCCTCCAGGTCCTCATCAACTGCAGCTGGCCCTAATGCAAGTGGGACCCCCGGTGCTGCCCCCTGCCCCCCAGGCACGAAAGGGAACTGGGTTGCTACACCCAGAGGATGACAAAGTGGCCGCAGCAGAGCAGAGCAGCAGACAATCGAAGGCTGCAAGCTTCCGCCCGCTCTCACCCCCAGCCGTTCCCCAGCTGATCTCCCTGCCATGGAGTGCCTGCCACCCTGGCTTTGGAGTGCCTGCCACCCTGGCTTTGGAGTGCCTGCCATCCTGGGAGGCAATCCGGGCCTGCAGCGGGAGCAGTCGGTGACCTGAGGCGGCTGATCACCCTGGCGACCCGGAAGAGGATCAAGTCTTCTGGGTCACCAGGGCAATCAGCCGCCGCAAGTCACCGACTGCTCCCGCTGCAGGCCCGGATTGCCTCCCGGGATGGCAGGCACTCCAAAGCCGCCGCTCCTCTGATTATTCTCCGGAGCGGCGATCTGTCCGCCGACACAGCCCCCCCTGCGATGGGATGGCGGCAGCGGCACACCTTCCTCTTGGCCCCACCCCTGACGCCCTTCTCCTCGGGCCGGGCAGAATCGGCTGTTCCATAGGTTGCCCAGGTCTGCTCTGGCCCCTTCCTTTTCCCTTTCCTTCTCTGCTTAAGCGGCTGGGAGGGAAAAGGAAAGGACCTGAGGCTGTGAGGAATTGTGGGGGTTGAAGTCCAAAACACCTGGAGGTAGGGCCCAAGTTTGCCCATACCTGGTCTATGGTTTGTCAAACAATTTCCCACCTGAACCCAAATCCTAACTCATGTCTGTCTAATGCAAAACAAGAGATAGGCATGATCAATAATCTATGCTCAATTTATATGTGCAGTGCTTACAATCCATCTAGGATCAATGTATGATGTACCTACAGTCAATCTGTCTATGCTTCTCAACCTTCCTAATGCCCTTAATACCGACCCCTTAATACAGTTCCTCATTTTGTGGTGACCCCCAACTATAACATAATTTTCATTGCTACTTCATAACTGTCATTTTGCTCCTGTTATGACTCGTCATGTAAATATCTGACATGCAGAATGTATTGTAATTCACTGGATCAAATTTGGCACAAATACCTAATATGCCCAAATTTGAATATTGGTGGGATTGGGGTGGGGTTGATTTTGTCATTTGGGGGTTGTTGTTACTTGGATTTATAGTTCACCCACAATCAAAAGAGCATTCTGAACTCCACCAACGATGGAAATGAACCAAACTTGGCACAAAGAACTCCCATGACCAACAGAAAATACAAGAAGGGTTTGGTGGGCATTGACCTTGCGTTTTGGAGTTGTAGTTCACCTACACCCAGAGAGCAGTGTGGACTCAAACAATGATGGATCTGGATCAAACTTGGCTCGAATCCCCAATATGCCCAAATGTGACCACTGGTGGAGTTTGGGCAAAATCAACCTTAACATTTGGGAGTTATGGTTGCTGGGATTTATAGTGCACCTACAATCAAAGAGCATTCTGAGCCACACCAATGATGGAATTGGGCCAAACTTCCCACACAGAACATCCCTGTCTTGAAGGGACTTGCTGGCGCGAACCTCCCTCCATCAACATGGGCCACGTAGCATTTCATATGGACCAGTTTAGGGCTTAGTATTGAAATGTAGGGTAGCAAAACCACATGTAAACAGGTGTATAAAAACTAGGGGCTCTTGGGGGGTTTGGAGTGTGCCTTTCTTTTTTTTAGGGGTCAGGAGGGGGTTGGTCCAGATGGCCTTTAGATGTCCCTTCCAGCATTGTTTGAAGTGTGCCTTCCTTTATGGCCCAAGGGGGTGGTCTGGATGGCCTTATGTGCCCCTTCCAGCAGTGTTCGAAGTGTGCCTTCCTTTATGACTCAAGGGAGTGGTCTGGATGGCCTTTGGATGCCCCTTCCAACACTGCTTGGAGTGCACCTTCTTTGGTGGGTCTGAGGGGGTGGCTGAGATGGCCTCTGGGTGCCCTTTCCAACATTGCTTGCAGTGTGCCTTCCTTGGTGGGTCTGAAGGGGTGGTCCAGATGACCTCTGGATGCCCCTTCCAACACTGTTTGGAGGGCGCCTTCTTTGGTGGGTCTGAGGGGGTGGCTGAGATGGCCTCTGGGTGCCCTTTCCAACATTGCTTGCAGTGTGCCTTCCTTGGTGGGTCTGAAGGGGTGGTCCAGATGACCTCTGGATGCCCCTTCCAACACTGCTTGGAGTGCACCTTCTTTGGTGGGTCTGAGGGGGTGGCTGAGATGGCCTCTGGGTGCCCTTTCCAACATTGCTTGCAGTGTGCCTTCCTTGGTGGGACTGAAGGGGTTGTCCAGATGACCTCTGGATGCCCCTTCCAACACTGCTTGAGTGCACCTTCTTTGGTGGGTCTGAGGGGTGGCTGAGATGGCCTCTGGGTGCCCTTTCCAACATTGCTTGCAGTGTGCCTTCCTTGGTGGGTCTGAAGGGGTGGTCCAGATGACCTCTGGATGCCCCTTCCAACACTGCTTGGAGTGCACCTTCTTTGGTGGGTCTGAGGGGGTGGCTGAGATGGCCTCTGGGTGCCCTTTCCAACATTGTTGCAGTGTGCCTTCCTTGGTGGGTCTGAAGGGGTGGTCCAGATGACCTTTGGATGCCCCTTCCAACACTGCTTGGAGTGCACCTTCTTTGGTGGGTCTGAGGGGGTGGCTGAGATGGCCTCTGGGTGCCCTTTCCAACATTGCTTGCAGTGTGCCTTCCTTGGTGGGACTGAAGGGGTGGTCCAGATGACCTCTGGATGCCCCTTCCAACACTGTTTGGAGGGCGCCTTCTTTGGTGGATCTGAAGGAGTGGTCCAGATGGCCTTTGCATGCCGTTTCAAACATTGTTTGCAATGTGCCTTCTTTGGTGGATCTGAAGGGGTGGTCCAGATGGCCCTTGGGTGCGCCTTCTTTGGTGGATCTGAGGGGTGATTCAGATGGCCTCGGGGTGCCCCTTCCAGCATTGTTTGCAGTGTGCCTTCCTTGGTGAGGCCGAGAGGGTGGTCCAGATGGCCACTGGACCACCCTCCAGAGGATCTGAAGGGGTGGTCCAGATGGAAGGGGTGGCACATTGTTTGCAATGTGTCTTCCTTGCTGAGACTGAGGGGGTGGTCCAGATGGCCCTTGGGTGCCCCTTCCAACATTGTTTGGAGTTTGCCTTCCTTGGTGGGTCTGAGGGAGTGGTCCGGATGGCCCTTGGGTTTAATTAATTGTTTTAATGTTTGTAATGTATTTTTGACTGTTTTTATGATGATAGCATCGTATGGTGTCTGTGTGTGGCTGCCCTGAGCCCCCCCTTCGAGGGGAGAAGGACGGGGTAGAAATGCATGAAATAAATAAATAAATAGGGTGCCCCTTCTGAATGCGTGTACTTCTCTCCCGCCCAGGGGTCAGCGCGTCCGGAGGCACCCTCTGGAGTCAGACAATGCCACCTTCAGCGGGGCGGAGGACAACTGCGACAGCCGCTCGCATCTGAGCAACGCCTCGGCCCCCAGCCAGAGCGGGACCCCTGGCCCCAGCCGCAGCAAGCGCTCCCGGGCCTCGGAGGATGGATCGTTGCCCGAGCAGGAGGCCTCCCACGACGGAGGGGCAGGGGGAGGGGAAGGGGAAGGAGGAGAGAGAGCGGAGGAGCCCGGCATCGGAGCAGGAGGCATCGGCGGCGGCGGAGGAGTGGGCAGCGGTGGCAGCGAGATCGAGCTGGTCTTCCGGCCCCACCCGGTCTTGGTGGAGAGGGGGGGCTACTCCCAGACCAGGTGAGGAGGGGTCAGTGTGGGGAAGGGGGGACCCTGTGGTGGAGCCCACAGGTGGACCCCCCACCATCAATAGATCTGCTCTTCAAGGATGGGGCCCCCTGAACATGGATGGATGTTCTCCCCACACAATGTATGGACCCCATATTTGGAGCCCCTCCCTATCAGTGGTCCCCCTCCCCAGAGGTGAAGCCTTTCTCCCTTTCCTGAGGATGGGCCCCATTAATTGACCCCTCTTCAAGGATAGACACCTCTCTACAGATGCACATGGGTCTCTTCATAAATGGACCCCATCCCCTCACATGGATTCTCCCGCCATAGATAGAGCCACGCCCCACCAGAGGACACCTCCCCATGCCCCCTGTTCTGTGCAGATGGACGGACATCTCCCCACGCCATGAATAGAATGGTTTTTGGAGAAGGACACCTTCTCCTGGTTTGGTTTGCCTGTATTTGGCTTTGATCCCTGATGACGCACCTTGAATGGAGGGTGAACGTCCTTGTTTGTGGTAGTCTTTAAGGTGGTCTCTGCCCCATACTCAGGGTGTTGCCCCCCCCCCCCCCACATTTCCCCTTAACTTCTCCCTCTCCATGTGCCAGGTACGTGAAGACCACGGCCAACGCCACGGTGGATCACCTCTCCAAGTACCTGGCGCTGCGCATTGCCCTGGAGGAAGCCCCGACCCCAGGCCCTGAGCCCCCCGCCCTGCGCGATGTCAGCGAGAAACAGTACACCATCTACATCACCACCCCGGGAGGGGCCTTCACGGTACGGAGGGGAGGGGTGGGGCTAATGGGCAGGGGGCGGGGCTACAGCTTGCATATGTGTATATCTTAAATGGGGTGGGCATATTTTTAATGTAAGTCATGTGGAGTCTCCTTTGGGAGAGAGCAAGCGGGGAATACATAAATAAATAATGCAGTCTGAGCACCTCCTAACTTTATTCTCTTTCACTCATCGGTCCCTCCATTCTTCCTTTCTTTTACCTCCCTCCCTTTTTTTTGCTTTCCTTCCTTCTCGTTCTTTCCTTTCTCCCTCCCTTCCTTCCTTCCTCCTTCTTCTCTTGCCCCTTCCATCTGTCCTTCCTTCTTTCTTTCCTCCCTTCTTCCTAACTTCCACCTTCCCTTGGCCTTCCTTACCTTTCTTCTGCTTCTTCCCTTCCTCTGTTCCTCCTTCATTTCTTCCGTCTCTTTCTTTCCTTTCTTCCCCTTCCTTCTTTCCTTCCCCTTCCTTCCTCCTTCCCTTATCCTTCCTTCCCTTTCTTCTGCTTCCTTCCTCCTTATCTCCCTCCCTCCTCCTTCCTTTGTTCATTCTCCTTCCTTCTCCCTTTCTTCCCCTCTCTCCCTCCCTCCACCCTCTCTTTTCCGTCCTTTGTTTTCTTGCCTCTTCCTTCCCTTCCCTCCCTTCTTTCCTCCCTCCCTTCTTCCTAACTTCCACCTTCCCTTGTCCGTCCTTACCTTTCTTCTGCTTCTTTCCTTCCTCTGTCCCTCTCTTCCTCCTTTCTTCTTTCTCTCTTATCCCTTCCTTTCCTTTTCCTTCCTTCCTGCTTCTTTTCTTCCTCTGTGCCCCCTCCCTCCTTCCTTTGTTCATTCTCCTTCCTTCTGCTTTTCCTCCTTCCCTTTCTTCCACTTCGTCCCTCTTTTCCTCCCTCTTTCTTTCCTTGCCCCTTCCATCCTTCTGATTGTCCTACCCTTTCCTTCCTTCCCCCTCCCTTCTTCCTAACTTCCACCTTCCCTTGTCCTTCCTTACCTTTCTTCTGCTTTTTCCCTTCCTCTGTTCCTCCCTCATTTCTTCCGTCTCTTCCCTCCCTGCCTCCCTTCCTTCCCCTTCTTTCCTCCTTCCCTTATCCTTCCTTCCCTTTCTTCTGCTTCTTTCCTTCCTATCTCCCTCCTCCTTCCTTTGTTCATTCTCCTTCCTTCTCCCTTTCTTCCCCTCCCTCCCTCCCTCCCTCCGCCCTCTCTTTTCCGTCCTTTGTTTTCTTGCCTCTTCCTTCCCTCCCTTCTTTCCTCCCTCCCTTCTTCCACCTTCCCTTACCCTCCCTTCCCTTGTTTCTGCTTCTTTCCTTCCTCTGTCCCTCCCTTCTTCCTTTCTTATGTCTCTGTTATCCCTTCCTTTCCTTTTCCTTCCTTCCCTTCTGCTTCTTTCTTTCCTCTGTCCCCCCTCCCTCCTTCCTTGGTTCATTCTCCTTCCTTCCGCTTTTCCTCCTTCCCTTTCTTCCACTTCCTCCCTCCCTCTTTTCCTCCCTCTTTCTTTTCTCGCCCCTTCCGTCCTTCTGATCTTCCTACTCTTTCCTTCCCTCCCTCCTTCCTTCCTTCTTTCTCTTCCTTCTTTTCTCCAGACGCTGAATGGATCCGCGACCCTGGAGCTGGTGAACGAGAAGTACTGGAAGCTGAGCCGGCCCCTGGAGCTCTACTACGCCCCCACCAAGGAGCAGAAGTAGCCCAAAGAGGGACACCCGCCCCCGCTTCATTCTCTGGGCCCCAAAAGGGCTGTGGAGGGCGGCAACGGGTTCAAGTTCCAGGACTCAGAGAGAGAGAGGGAGGCTGGCCTTGCCCTTTGGAAGGATAGAAGGAGCGCTTCGGCTGAACAGGTCTCTCCCTGGCTCCTCCCCTTCTCTCCCCCTCCCCAAATTACTCCTAGCACAGAAGGACTCCTCCAGGCCCCGCTTTGGCTTCTCCCTTTGCACCCCTTTGGCTTGACTGACGGACCGGTCGCTCGCTCGCTGCTCACGGGCTGCTGCTTCCCCCACATGTTGGGGATCTGGGGAGAGAGAGGGCGGGCGGGGGCGAGGAGGCCACAGGCACGATGTTTTGGATCCCTGGCCTTTTTACAGACGCAGAGGTATTTTCCTCCTCTTTTTTGTGGAAATGAATTCATCGCGGAAGTTTTGGGTCGCTTTGGAAACTCATCTCTAGAGTCTGTCCGTCTTTCCTCTGCGGCAAGCTCATCCTCTCTGTCCATGCGCTGCCCTCTCATGGCTGCTTTTGGGCACTGCATAGAAACATTCCTCGAGGCCAGTTGGCTGCCGTTCCTACCATCCTCTGTCATTTCCCCCCAAACCTCACCAGTGTTTAAAGTCATGGAGAAAGGAGGTCTGTGTGGGAAGGGTTGTCCAGCTCCATCATTAGTGGGGTTCACAGTCATATCTGTATGTGAGCGAAGGTACTTCAACTCCCATCATCCAGATTCCATCCCACCAAGCCTTAAAGTGGGTCACCTGGGAGGTCTGTGTGCCAAGTTTGGTCCAGATCCATAGGTGTCAGAAGTTTCAGGGCTCTCTGAAAGCTGGGGCTATCTTGGAAAATACATACATGCATACAAACATTCATTAAGTGGGAGCTAATGCGATTGAAAGTACTGCAAATCCCATCGTCCATGGTCTATCCTCCCCCAAACCGCACCAGGATATAAAGTGGGTCAAGTTTGGTCCAGGTTTGTCTTTCGTGGCAGTCACAGAGGACTCTGAAAGTGGGAGCCAATCAGAAAGCTGCCACATACGTACATACATACACTGACTTTTATTATAGACTAGCTTGGGGACCCGGCGGTGCCCGGGTAATTTGTGTGGCTCACAGTGATCTCAGGATGTGAGCGAAGGTATTGCAAGTCCCATCATCCATGGTCCATCCTCCTCCAAACTGCACCAGGATGTAGAGTGGGTCATGGAGGCTCTGTGTGCCATGTTTGGTCTTGATCAGTCATTAAATGAGGGTTGCAGCAGTCTCGGGAAATGAGTTAAGGTACCTCAAGTCCCATCATCCATGGTCGATCCTCCTCCGAACTGCACCCGGATGTAAAGTGGGTCATGGGGGCTTTGTGTGCAAAGTGTGGTCTTCCTCAATCACTGGATGAGGGTTGCAGCGGTCTCGGGAAGTGAGTTGAGGTACTTGAAATCCCATCATCCATGGTCCGCCCTCCTCTAAACTGCAATCAGGTGGAGTGTGGGTCATGGGGACATTGTGTGCCAAGTTTGGTCTTTATCGGTCTTGGTTCTGGGCCGCATTGGTCTGTGGGGAATGAAGGGTTTGAAAGTACTACAAATCCCATAATCCATGGAGGTACATCAAGTCCCATCATCCATGGTCTACCCTCCTCCAAACGGCAGTAGAATATAGCATGGGTCATAGGGGCTCTCTGTGCTAAGGTAGGTTACTGTCAATTCAGGCCATACACAATGTCCCATGAGCTGAGGCCTAGTCGGGAAAATCAAGTTAACGAAGCCTTACTGTCAATTCAGGCCTTAAACAGTATCCCATTAAGTGAGGCCTTGTCAGGAAAGTCAAGTTAATGAAGCCTTACTGGTCTGTGATTCGTAGGGGCTACAGTGTTCTGTGGGAAGTGAATCGGGTGAAGGTACTGCAAATCCCATCATTCGTGGCCCATCCTGCCCTAAGTCGCACTAGGTTGTTATGTGGGCCATTGGGCCTCTGTGTGCCAAGTCTGGTCTGTCATTGCTGTGGGCCGCAGTGACTGACTGCTTGAGGCCTTTCCTTTTCCCTCTGCGTCACCTTAGAGAATGTTGGAATGTAGATGGCCAATCTGTAACTTATGCAAATTCTCCCTCAGTGGCAACCAATCATGTTGTTTGAATGTAGGGGCTTGGATTCTTGGATGCTGGCCAATCAGAGTCCTTTATGTGGCAAATAGAATGTTGGAGTTCTGAGGCTGGCCAATCAGAGTCCTTTATGTAAATAATCCCACAGTGGCAATCTGTCGAAACGCTGCCACATATTCCTCCGAACCTCCGGTCCTCTGCAAACACTGACTTTTATTATATACATAGATTTAGATTAGATTTGGGATTTAGATTATTATAGACCTAGATCAGTTCCCAAACTTTTTTGGCCTACCGCACCCTTTCCAGAAAGATTTTTACCACCCCGCTTGGGAATCACTTGCTTGTGACTGTGTCCCTGCGAGTTGGAATCCCTGGGCAGGCGTTGTCGTGGAAACCGCAGCGCGCACCTCCTTCCTCTCGTCAACCTCGCCCATGGCGCATTGCTGTGTATTGCCTTTCTTCCAACGGGGACGTCCTCGCAAGCATGCCTTGCTGGGCCCGGCGCTTTTCAAGATGGACTTCGTTTGTCCAGTGCCGGCCCCATCTTTTTTCTGCCACAGCTGCGGGTGGGCGCGCAGGCGGGGTCGCGTGAAATGAGTTTAATTAAAGGTGCATTTAAAATTAATTTATAGGGGGGGGTGGTAAAAAAAATTCTGGAAAGGGTGCGGTAGGCCAAAAAAGTTTGGGAACTGATCTAAGTCTTCCTCTTGTCAACCCCACCCACGGCACAGTCCAGTGTATCGCCTCTTTCTTCCAATGGGGCCATCCTCGCAAGTGCATGACCCTGCAAGTGGCAAGCCTGGCTCATGCCATCGCCCCCTTACAGGGGTTCAGCGCCCCCCAAATTCTCCTGAGCCTCCCAGCGCCCCCTTGGATCACCCCCGCCCACCAGGGGGTGGTACTGGGTTAGATTTACCTTAGATTAGATAGAAATAGACTAGCCTGGGTACCCGGAGATGCCCGGGCTACTTGAAAAAATCGTTTTTATTTTGGAAAATGCATAAGGTTGTGGGTGAACTCCCATCATGCCAGGTTAACCTCAAACTCCATCAGTACTTAATGTTGGGCATGTGTGGGAAGTTTGCTTCAGGTGCGTCATTAGTGGGGTTCAGTGTGCTCTCTGGCTGCAGGGTGAACTACAACCCCCACCATGGTAGGTCAGTCTACTGAAACCCCTCCAGTAAGTTTGGTTGGTCATGGGGGTTCTGTGTGCCAAGTGTACTCCTAGACTATGGTCAGTGTCTCTGATTGCAGTGTGTCCAGATGTAGTTGAACTACAACTCCCAGAATGAAAGGACAATTCCCCCGCTCCAAAACTGCTCTTGTATGGTCATGGGGGTTCTGTGTGCCAAGAGTGGTCTAGGTCCATTGTCAGTTGGAGTGAACTACAACTCCCAGAATGCAAGGTCAATTCTCCCAAAACCGCTCCAGGGCATTCAATTGGTCATGAGGGATCTGTGTGCTACATTTGATCCGGGTACATTGTCAGTGGGGGTCACCATTTCTCTGAATGTAGGTGAACTACAACTCCCATAAATTAAGGTGAGTTCTCCTCCAACCATTCCAGTATGTTCAGTTGTGTACCACGTTTGATCCAGGTGCATGACCAGTGGGGGGTCACAGTTTGTAATGTAGGTGAACTACAACTTTTAAAAAATCAAGGACACTACCCACAACCCCCTCCAATATTCAAATTTGGGTGTATCAGGTACGCATGCCGAGTTTGGTCAAGAACCATCTTCATGGATCTTGACTCTGGATATACAGGTCCTTCTAAAAAAATTAGCATATAGTGCTAAAGTTCATTATTTTCCATAATGTAATGATAAAAATTAAACCTTCATATATTTTCAATTCATTGCACAGCAACTGAAATATTTCAGGTCTTTTTTGTTTTAATACTGATGATTTTGGCATACATATCTCAAAAAATTAGCATATTCCATCCAACCAAATATGCTAATTTTTTGAGACAGTATTTTTGGGTTTTCAGGAGCTGTATGCCAAAATCATCAATACAAAACAAAACAAGACCTGAAATATTTCAGTTGGTGTGCAATATATGAAAGTTTAATTTTTATCATTACATTATGGAAAACAATGAACTTTAGCACTATATGCTGATTTTTTGAGAAGGACCTGTAGGTGAACTACAACTCCCCCAAATCAAATTGAATTCCCCCAAAACCTGTCAAAGTTTTGGGGTTTTTGTTTTTTTGGTCATGGGGGTTCTGCGTGCCAAGCTAGGCCCAGGTCCATCATTGGTGGGGTTCAGAGCACTCTGATCTTAAATGAACTATAAGTCCTAGGAGCTACAATATTCAAATGTTAAGATCCATTTCCCCTAAACCTCACCAGTAATGTTTATAAGTTCTGTGTCTCAAGTTTGGTCCAGATCTATTGTCTGGTTTCACAGTAGTCTGATGAACTACAAGTCCCATAAATGAAAGTCAACTGCATCCCACCCCACCTCCCAAAATAGCCCTGCAGCATTTTCTGTTGGTTGTGTGAGTTCTGTGAACCAAGTCTGGTCCATGTCCATCGTTGGGCACCCCTTCTATAAACAGGCTGGGTGGCCATCTGTCGGGAGGGCTTGGATTGTGGAGGACCCAAAGACTTCTCAATTCTTGTGGCTCTACAGCCAGCTCATGGTGAAAGAAAGCAACAGAGTGGTGCATAGACGACCCAGAGAATCTCAGGAAGGCTTGTTTTTCCCATTCACCTTCCCCACTTTTGTGGGACTCCTGTGCCCCCAACACACATGGAAGGCCAACAGTAACTTCTTGAAAGCCACCGTAACTTCTCCAAGGTGGCAGGCTGGTAGAGGCGTGTGGACTGGCAGAAATCCGTTCCAAAATCCAGGTACGTCCCTCCTGTTTCTTTTCGGGAAGATTTCGACACATAATTCAAATTCCAAAGTTTTGTTATTGTTTTGGTAAGATTTGTTCCATTAGTGGCAATGGGGGGGCTGACACTGCAAGGCCCGTTTCCTCCGTCATTTTTATGGCTATTACGATGAAACTTGCCTCACTCGTAGGCCACATTTACAACTCTACGCTTGCCAAGTTTCAGAACGTTTCGGTCATCCACTGATTTTTTAGAATTTTAAAAAAAGGTTTTTTCAAATATTTTCAAATTAAATAAAACCAAAAGAGGGATCCCTTTGAATACCTGCACTATGAGACACAATGAGCAGGGCATCATTCCAACAAAGTTTCAGAAAGATCCGGCCATCCACTGATTTTTAGGAATTTTTTTTCCAATTTAAGCACATATGGTGGGACTGGTTTGTAAGCAGAGACTGGAAGGCCATCTTCTGAGAAGGCTTGAATGGTGTCCTGTCTGTTGAGTAGAGTTGAACTGGATGACACTTGGGGGTCCCTTTAAACTCCCAGTATGAATCTATAAGCAGAGTCTGGATGGCCATCTGTCAGGAAGGATTTAATGGAAGACTATGGCCCTTGGGTTCTCTTCCAACTCTATAAGTCCAATAATAATGGATAATATAATAGTATTTCCATCTTCCTGCTTGGCAGAAGGGTTGGAATGGATGGCCTTTGGGGGTCCCTTCCAACTGTATGAGTCTAATAATAATAATGCATAATATAATGACATAGCTAGACTCGATCCCTTCCAGTCTGGCTTCCGTATTGGGCATGGGACTGAGACCGTGCTTGTCTCCATTACAGACCAACTTCGCTGCCAGTTGGACCATGGCGGGTGAGCTCTGCTGGTGTTGTTAGATCTTACTGCAGCTTTTGAAACGGTAGCTCACGCATTATTGACCCACCGTTTAGCCGCGACGGGAGTTAGGGGGACTGCCCTTAAATGCGTGGCCTCCTTTCTTCAGGACCGAGGACGTGTGGAGAGGGGAGGGATGGCTTCTGAGAGACTCCCATTAAGTTGTGGGGTTTCCCAAGGAGCTATCCTTTCCCCTTTACTGTTTAACATCTACATGCATCCGCTCGCCCGACTGGTTCGCAATTTTGGTCTGGAGTGCCATCAGTACACTGATGACACCCAGCTGGTGCTCAGAATGGATGGCAGGCCGGATACCATACCTGATTGTTTCCATCAATGCCTTGAAGCCGTGACTGGATGGCTGCGCTCCAGCCGGCTGAAGGTGAATCCATCGAAGATGGAGATCTTATGGCTGGGTCGTCCTGGTATGGGTGAGTGCCGGTTGCCTACCCTGGATGGCGAGTGGTTAAGCCCGTCGTCTTTGGTAAAAAGCCTGGGGGTCCAATTAGACCCACTGCTATCGATGGAGACTCAGATCTCCACGGTTAGCAGGACAGCATTTCTCCATCTTCGACAGGCAAGGTGACTGGCTCCTTACCTATTCAGGAATGACCTCGCTACGGTGATCCAGGCGACGGTCATCTCGAGGTTAGACTACTGTAATGCCCTCTACATTGGCCTTCCCTTGTTGACAACCCGGAAACTCAAGTTGGTGCAAAATGCTGCCGCTCAATTGCTGGTGGGAGCACCTGCGAGAGAGCACATCACACCAATCCTACAGAAATTGCACTGGCTGCCAATAGAGTACCGGATTGTTTTCAGGGTGCTGGTTTTGACCTTTAAGGCCTTGTATGGTCTAGCCAGTGTACCTGAGGGACCGCCTCACCCCATACGTTCCCCGAGATCTCTGCGCTCAGAAGAACAAAGCCTTCTGATGATTCCATCAGTTTGTTCCTGTCGCCTCTCAGTGACAAGACAACGAGCCTTCTCTGTGGTGGCGCCGACACTATGGAACGCATTACCAGGCGACGTTCGGGCTATCACGGAGTCAGCGCCCTTCCGGAGGGCCTGCAAGACGACCCTTTTTAAGCAGGCCTTCAATCTAAGTTCCCCTGGACAACTCTGACCATGTCCTTGTGTTTTATATAACAATGTTTTTAATGCATTTTAATCTGTTGTTTTATGTAAACCGCCCCGAGCTTGCAGGGAGGAGCGGTATATAAAAATGAACAATAAATAAATAATAGTAATTCAATTCTACTGCTTGGAAGAATGGTTTGAGACTGGATGGCCTTTGGGGGTCCCTTCCAATTGTATGAGTCTAATAAATAATAATTTTATATAATAACTAGCTTGGGGACCCGGCGGTGCCCGGGTTATTTGAGGAAGGCATTGTGTGCCATAGTTTGTCATTGGTGTGGGCCACAGTGCTCTAAGGAATTGAATTAAAGTACTGCAAGTCCCATCATCCATGGTCCATCCTTCCTCAAACTGCACCAGGATGTAGGGTGCATCTTGGGGGGCCTGTGTGCCAAATTTGGTCTTGTTCTGTCATTGTTGGGGGCCTAGTCAGGAAAATCAAGGAAAAATCCCAAGCTGAGGCCTAAGGAAAATCAAGTTAAGCCTTGTTGTCAATTTTGGGCCTGGTCTGTGATTTATAGGGGCTGCAGTGTTGTTTGGGAAGTGAATGAGGTGAAGGTACTACAAATCCCATCATTCGTGGCCCATCCTGCCCTAAACCACACCAGGTTGTGAAGTGAGCCATTGGTCCCTTGTTTGCCATGTTTGGTCCTGATCCGTCATTGCTGTGGGCCGCAGTGGCTGACTGCCTGAGGCCTTTAATTTTCCCTCTATGTATAGGGGCTGCAGTGTTGTTTGGGAAGTGAATGAGGTGAAGGTACTGCAAATCCCATCATTTGTGGCCTATTCTGCCCTAAATCACACCAGGTTATGAAGTGGGCCATTGGTCCCTTGTTTGCCATGTTTGGTCCTGATCTGTCATTGCTGTGGGCCGCAGTGGCTGACTGCCTGAGGCCTTTTGCTTTCCCTCTGAGTCACCTTAGAAGTGTATTGGGTGAAGGTACTGAACATTCCATTTCCAACAGAAAAAACTGTCAACTGACTAACTTCAACTCCAGCCATTTATGTCTGCCTCAGGCTCTTCCCTTTCCTCTCTGTGCTGTGTTGGAATTTTGGGAGGCTGGCCAGTCACAGCCATTTATGCAAATAATCCGACTGTTGCAGCCAATCGAAACGCTGGCACATATTCGCTCAGTCGCACCACCCACCGCCCGCAAACACTGACTTTTATTATATGCATAGATAGATATTACTAAATAATATTACTTAATAATATTTTTATTATTATTTAGTAATTACACCCCAGGCAATGTTGTTACAGTGTAAAACAAAAAAACCCACTGAATCAACCGAATCGTTTACGAATTTTCGGATGGGCGGTTTCTATTTGTATTGCTTCGGAGGTTGGTTCGCCAGTTCATATTTCGGTAATCCGTTACTCCAAATCGCTCAAATCTTCCGACTTCCAATACAATACAAAACGACTTCCGAAAATTTTGCACATCCCTACAAATTGTGCAAAACACACTGTTTTTCATTTAATGTAAAATCAATTTGGGAACAAAGAGTGGGCCTTACTGAAAAAATACTCAGAAAAAACTCCAAAGGTAGGAACCAAACCGGCCTTTATTCAAAGCCAGGACCCTCGAAAAGCCCCCTTTTAGTCTTAAGCAAGCACTGAAGATTGAGCAAGAATGGGTATTTGCATAAAGGCCTCCTGATTGGCTGTATGCAAATAGCACCACATCACCTAGTCTTAAAGCACACTGCATATATTTATACATATTAAAAAAATAAAAATATGCATCAAAGAGATTAAAAACACGGTCTACTTCTCTCCCCGCTCAACTCAAGGCATCTTTCAAAATATTACAACGGACTTCTTTCCTTAACTGTTTTGATTTTGGCTAAATATGAACAATTAGTTGAAATTAATACCGACCCACAGGTGATAAGAGTGGCAACAAATTACAAACGTTTACTAAAACCTTATCATAATTAATATTATTGCATTTCTACAATTATCTCCCCACCCAATATGATATCTT
The DNA here is from genome assembly GCA_030556195.1 of Anolis apletophallus. Taxonomy (NCBI): domain Eukaryota; kingdom Metazoa; phylum Chordata; class Lepidosauria; order Squamata; family Anolidae; genus Anolis; species Anolis apletophallus. Next base: position 216,264,297 of record JARBWK010000001.1, read on the forward strand.
GTTATATTCACCCCCTTTTTATGTTTAAAAGGGGGAGAGGGGGGCTTTCGGTGATGTTTTCTTCTTTTTTTCTCAAATGTCTTGTTTTTTTTATATAAATTCTGGAAAATTGTTAAAATTATTATTAAAAAAATATTCACCCCCTTCATATTATAAACTGAATGATATCATTCCCTCTCTATTCCCTAAAATGCGTCCTCATTAGGATTCTTCTGTGCCTGGGGGATGCTGGGAGTAGTAGTCCCCAAAGGCGGCATTCTGACGCATGGGCCGCATGGAGTCGAGCTGGTGGTGGGATCCTTCCTCCCAATTGCTCTCAGCACAGGAGGTGGGGCATTTGGGTGGGGGTCAGCAGCGGTTCCCTTTGGGTGCCTTTGGTCTCTGCAAACGCCTTTCCTTCAGTGACCTGCAGAAGGAAAGGGATGGAGTGGGAGACAAGAGGTTTGCCATTGCTTTTCTCTTGTCACCCCTCCCTCGAGATTTATAGTTCCACCAAGAGCTCAGAAATAAATATATTGTTTCCCCCCTTTTTAAAAAAGGCACTTTCCAGGCTTGTGTAGCTTGAAAGATCAAGACCAAAACAGCAACAGCTATCCTATCTAACCCTTTAAAAGACTGTATCACTTCTTCATGACTTTCTATATAGCTTTTATTTTTCGGAATACTATGTCTATTTCGCATCTATTAAAATGTATGATCTTCTTTACCCAAATATAACCAGATAAGCCCAGAGACATTCACCTATCTGCTGAGAGATTTCCTGGACCGGAAGCCCCTCTGGCCATTTCCCAAGCCAAGATAATCACCAAACCTATTGTTCATATAGATCAGGGGTAGGGAACCTATGGCTCGGGAGCCAGGTGTGGCTCTTTTGATGATTGCATCTGGCTCTTTCTCGTGTGCTCCGGATTGGAGGGGAGGGGGAAGAGGCTTGCCTGGAGAAGAGTGTCTCTCTGTGTGTGTCTGAATGTATACCAGCTCTTCGGCATTGGAAAGTGAGCAGGGGAAGTGGGAGTGCGCTTCCTCCATCAGGACCTGTGCATGCGCACTCTGCAAAAGCCGTCTTCCCTCGTGCTGCAAGGCTGGTCAACTATAAATCCACACAACTGCAACTCCCATGTGTCAGGGTCTATTTTCCCCAACCCTCCCAGTATTTTCTGCTGCTCCTGGCAGTTGTGTATGCCAACTTTGGTTCAGTTCAATTGTTGGTGGAGCTCAATGCTCTTTTATTGCAAGTGTACTATAAATCCATACAACTGCAACTCCCAAATCTATTTTTCTATTTCCCCCCAAACTCCACCAGTGTTCAAATTTGGCCATATTGAGTATTTGTGCCAAGTCTGGTCCAGATCCATAGTCGTTTGGGTTCACAGTGCTCTCTAGATGTAGGTGAGCTACATCTCCTGTAAAACTTTTCATATATATACTAGCTGTACCCGGCCCGTGTTGCTGTGCCCTATTTAGGAGATGCGAGAAAGTCTGAGTATGTAAGGGTTGGAATTGATGTTAGTTATGGTCTTGGTGGGGTCATGGCTGTGTCGTTGTGGTTTGTTCTGGTGGGTGGGATGTTGAAGTCCTGTGGAGTTGTTGGTGTGTGGTGTTGCTGGCGTTCTGCAGAGCTTGTGGACAATGTTTTTTGTCTTTCCGTCTGCTGTGTTGATGTAGAGGTTGATACTTGTGTGGGTGGGGTACTTTGGAAGTGAGTGGAGGTACTTGAAATCCCATCATCCATGGTGTGCCCTCCTCTAAACTGCAGTTGGATGGAGTGTGGGTCTCGGGGGCACTGTGTGCCAAGTTGGGTCTTTATCGGTCTTGGTTCTGGGCCACAGTGGTCTGTGGGGAATGAAGGGTTTGAAAGTACTACAAATCCCATAATCCATGGAGGTACTGTACATCAAATCCCATCATCCATGGTCCACCCTCCTCCAAACTGCAGTAGAATGTAGCGTGGGTCATAGGGGCTCTGTGTGTCAAGGTAGGTTACTGTAAATTCAGGCCATACACAATGTCCCATGAGCTGAGGCCTAGTCGGGAAAATCAAGTTAATGAAGCCTTACTGTCAATTCAGAGCGTAAACAGCATCCCATTAAGTGAGGCCTAGTCAGGGAAATCAAGTTAATGAAGCCTTACTGTCAATTTTGGGCGTGGTCTGTGATTTGTAGGGGTTTAAATTTTCTGTGGGAAGTGAATTGGGTGTTTGTGTTGGCGACTGCCTCAGGCCTTTGCTTTATCCTCCTCTGCCAGTTTATTATGGGTCGGAATGTTCATGTTGGCTGGCCAATAGAGGCATTATGCAAATACTCCCCCATTGGCAGCCAATCATGTTGTCAGAATGTAGAGGCTGGGAGATTTGTTGGCAGCCGCGGAGGACGCTGGGAAATGTAGGGGTGTTTTTGTATCGTTGTTTTGGGGGGGGGAAAAGTTTATTTGCTAAAAACCTACCTTGCCTGAGGCCTATTTTTGTTGCCAAGTTTGGTGTCTCTGCCTTGTAAGGTTTCTCTGCCTAGGACGGTCGTTCCATGACGGGACCTCCTTTAGATTTTATATATATATATATATATATATATATATATATATATATACACACACACACACACACACACACACACACACACACACACACTGTATATATATATATGGACACACACACATACACATGTTATTTAAACTAAATATTGTGAAATTATGGTTTTTTTCTTGAAGTGATACACCACCCGAATTATGCTCGGTTTTTTGGCGAATTTTGACACACCACGCTGAAAAGGTTGCCCATCACTGTCATAGTTTGTACGTATATACTCACATTTAGTTGAGTCTTTAAATGTATATATATTATATGGCTCTCACTGAAAAAAAATTCCAAATATTTTGCTTTCATGGCTCTCTTAGTCAAAAAGGTTCCCGGCCCCTGATATAGATGCAGAGATTGGTGATTTCTGTCAGGCTAGATAAAACCAAACCTATTTGTCTAGCTGTATCAGTGGTTCCCAGCCTGTGGTCCGTGGACCACCAGTGGTCCACAAGAACAAAAATATGGTCCACTGCTTCACTACTCACTACTACTACACCGTTGCCTCAAAACCATGCAGCATGAGAGCGATTTGTCTCAAAATCCTCTTACAGTGCCGCGGCAATGGGGATGTTGGAAGGGTGACTACCCACAAAAGATTACTACTACCACATCAGATTATTAAATATGATATTCTGTGGGCTAGCACATGACTCTGGGTGACTTCTTCAAGTCCCACACTCAGTCTAAGACAGTGGTTCCCAACCTGTGATCTCTGGGCCTCCAGTGGTCCCCAAGAACTAAAATATGGTCACAGCCTCATTGTTACTACACCATTGTTAGGCCTGTTCCTGGGGTTATTTGGGGTGCTGATTCAGAAAATGGCATTGGATAGACCACATCAGCTCTAGGTGATGATTAAATATGGTTTTCTGTGGGCGAGTAGATGGCGACTACCAGGTGGCATCATAATGTTTTGTATCAGAAACTAGAATTGATGTGGTGTATCCAATGCAATTTTCTGAATCAGCACCCCAAATAAGCAAACCAAATCTAAAGTTGACCAAAAACTGATTCATAACCTTTTTGGTACTGATGTTGGAGAGTGGTCCCTGGTCAAAAAAGGTTGGGAACCACTGAGCTATATGGTTCACTGAAGCTGAGAGATTGCTGCCTGAAAAATATGTGCTTGTGTCCAACCTCTTTGTTGACAGCAGGCCTTTAAGTCTCCAAGATCAACAACTCTGCCTTGTGCCTTTGATTTCTAAAAGCTCCTTATCTTTGTTTGACATCAAACTTGACATATCTTCACTCTTTGTTTCCCAGACCGTGCCCTCACCGGGGGTGTCTCTGCACAAATAAAAACACCTCTGTGGCTTGTCTTCAACTTGGTGAGTTGGTTTCTCTGTCCTGGCCTATCTGGTTTTTAGCATGCCCACGCCAGGCACGGATCCCCTTTATCTGTGGTACTAGTTAAACGCAACACTCTGAGGCTGAGAAAATGTGACTTGCCCAGAAGAATGGCAGAGCAAGGAGAATTCAGACCCAAAACATGTTATTGGTTTTGCTCCTACATTTTTAAATGGAGCCTAACCTCCCCAATTTGCGAGTCCAAGCAAGCCTCCCCTCCATGATTCCGTATCAGGGTCCTTTAAATAGGATTTAAATACTTCTCAGGGAAGGCTTGGGGGCCAGACTAGACGACCTCTGGGTCCTCCCCATCCCAAAGAACCCTTCTAGGGCTTCTCTTTCTGCCTTCTGCAGGTCATGCATTTTTATCTGGACTTCCTCAATCTCACTGTTGTGGTGGTGGTGGTGGTTGTTAACCTGGCACCTACCAATCCAACCAGGTTCCTGAGTCTCTACGGCAGGGGTGCCCACACTTTTTCAGCACGCAAGCTACCTTTATAACAACCAAGTTGCAAAGGTCTACCTGGCGCGCGTGCACTCCCGCCGCCACGCGTTCTCCCAAGTGAGGCTTTAGTGCGCGGCCCCTGGCGCTCATCTCTTGACACGGTGTGGTGACGTGACCACCCATTGGTTGCTCCTGGGACGGAGGGGGAAAGAGACGAAGGCGCGCGCAGGGATAGGATGCGAGGCTGCGGGAGGGAGTGAGTGTGTGTGTGAGAGAGAAGGCCTCGCCGGAGGAGGATGGCCCCTGCGGTGGGGCTGCAGCTGACGAGCACGCCCTCGACGTGGTGATTGAAGCCTGGACGGGGCCCCAGTGCCGCCGAGGCGAGAGAGAGACAGGGCGGAGTGTGAGGTGGGGCTCCGTCCAGGCTTCACTCACCAGCGTCGAGGGCGCGCTCGTCAGCTGCAGCCCCACCGCAGGGACCATCCTCCTCCGGCAAGGCCTTCTCTCTCTCACACACACACACACTCACTCTCTCCCGCAGCCTCACAGCCTATCCCTGCGTGCGCCTTTGCCTTGCTCCCTCCCCTCCCCCAGGAGCAACCAATGGGCGGGTCACGTCACCACGTGTCAAGAGACGAGCACCAGGGCCCGCCCACTAAAGCCTCATTGGCAGAAGAAACCCTGCGCGGGCGGAAGAAAGCCCCGCGCGTGCAGAAAGCTGGCGGCAAAAGCGCGCACGGTGGCAGCAAGTGCGCGCGAGCGGGGTGCACGCGCACAGTGCCCCATCCTGCTGCGATCTACCTCAGATGGGCTCGTGAGCTACTCGTCGATCGCGATCAACTTCCTGGGCAGCCCTGCTCTGCGGTCTTAAACATCTAACTGGTAACATAACTCTCTCTATACCAACTGCCTAAGATTGAATGTCTGTAGAATCAATGCACCCACTTGAAACTCAGTGACTGAAGGCAATGGAATCCGGGGAGTTGTAGTTCAAGAAGACACTGACACACTTTGGCAGAGAAGGCTATGGAGCTCATGAAGCTACAACTCCCAGGATTTTCATAGCATTTGCTTAGACTTTCTGACAAATTTGGTGCTTACCTTCCGGGAAGGAGCTGCCCTCAATAGGAACGTAACCTGAAGGAGAGGGAGAATAATAATAATAATAACACTTCATTTATATTCCACCCTATCTCCCCAAGGGGACTCAGGGCATCTCACAGTACATATTCACGGCTAACAGTCAATGCCATTTTGGATAGACGGGAGAGAGACAGACAGAACAGAAAGGAGGTATGTTGTGTCCACGTACAGCTTTTTGGCACTTTGGAGGTTGCGCTCGAATCCAGCCACAGGGGGGTGCTGTCGCTCCATCCTCTATGACGAAGAGCTATTTATTTATTTATTTACTTCATTTATATTCCGCCCTTCTCACCCCGCAGGGGACTCAGGGCGGATTACAATGTGTAGACATTACATTTAGATACATAAACACACAAGACAGACAGAGGCAATTTAACATCTGGCCACCAGGGGGAGCTGTCGCACTCCTTCATACCTCAGCGTGTTTCCTGGAGATCTCTTTTATGGCCTTGTAAATCAGTTAAATTTAGCCTCCCCACCAGGAGCGGCCCGACCTAATTTGGGGGGGTACGCGAACAAAATTTTGTCCCCCCCCCCCCGCCGCCGCGTCACTCACCGTCAATTTCCTACTTGACAGATGTAACTGTCTTTTGGGTTGCAAAGGTCGACAACAAGCTATACAATAGGTCGAGAGCTCACCTCGACCCGGGCAGGCCTTGAACTCATGACCTTCTGGTCAGTAGGGATCTTATGCAGCTGACACCCAGCCAGCTGCGCCACATTCCCGGTGCCATCTGGACGTCCTCCTTCCTTGTGGTCACAGGGCAATTTCTGATCTTTTTTCTTTATGGTGTTGTAAAATACCTCCCCCACTTGCTCAGCGGTACCTAATTTCTCTACTTATATCTTGAAGCTGTTTTTGAACTGTTTAGGTAAACAGTAACCTAGGTTGACATTCGGCAGCTCACGCCAACTCGGGGCTTCGAACTGGCAACTTTTCAGTTGGCAGATCTGATCACTGCTAGTGATTTACCAGCTGTGCTAAAGTCAATATTATAACAACAACAATTCTTTGGTACAAGGATGCCGCCCAGGAGAAAACCAATAATAATAATAATAATAATGTATTGGGCTTACCTTGCCGCTCCTTTTCCCTCCAGAACACGGCAGCTGCTGCAACGAAGAAGACCAGGCCCAGGCCCAGGACGGCCCCCGCCAGGCCCACCTTGAGGCGCAGATCCATGGGCAAACCAGGCACTAAAGAGGGAAGGAGGGAGGGAGGGGTTAAGTATAGGCACAGGATGCCCTCCATGGATAACTAAACAGGGGTTCAGAGCAGAGCGGAGGAGGAGCCCTGGCACCACAAAGAGGAAGGAAGGAAGGAAGGAAGGAAGGAAGGAAGGAAGGAAGGAAGGAAGGAAGGAAGGAAGGAAGGAAGGAAGGAGGATATGAAGTGGAATCAATTAAGTGGAAGAGTAGAAAGGGACCCCCCAGGACATCCAGTCCAGCCAAGGGGCTCACTTGGAGATAGACGAACCACCAGCATAAACTCCCTAGAATATATCTTAACCTTATCGTCTATAGCAGTGTTTCCCAACCAGTGTGCCATGGCACACTAGTGTGCCGTGAGCGATCATCAGGTGTGCCGTGGAAAATTGGAACCTCCGATAGCCTTTCTTCCCCCTCCTGTCAAACACTTTTTCTTCTCCACTCGGGCTCCCTTCTTCCCAGCCTCGCTCTGCTCGCTTTGCCTCGCTTTGCTCTGGGGCGAGTCTGTGCAGTAGCGCCCGCACGGGTCACATCTTCCTCCTTCCCCCCTCCCCTCCTGAAGACGCTCACGCTGCGAAGGGGGAGGGGGAGGAAGAGGTCTCTGTCGAAAGCTGGCATGGGCAAACTTGGACCTCCCAGGTGTTTTGGACTCCAACTCCCACCATTCCTAGCAGCCTCTGGCCCTTTTCCTTTTCCCCCCTCAGCCACTTAAGCAGGAAAGGGCCTCAGGCTGTTAGGAATGGTGGGAGTTGGAGTCCAAAGCATCCAGAGGGCCGAAGTTTTCCCAAGCCTGTTTTAGGGACCTTAAAGTGGTGAGCCTCCTTCCAACATTGTGATTCTGGATAGAAAACAAACAACAACATAACATAACATAGTTTGAGTCCACAGTGCTCTCTGGGTGTAGGTGAACTACAACTTCCAAACTCAAGGTCAATTCCCAAGCAAACCCTTTCAGTACTTTCTGTTGGTAATGAGAGTTCAATATCCCAAGTTTGGTTCAGTTCAATTGTTGCAAGAGTTCAGGATGCTCTTTGATTGTGTGTTAACTATAAATCCCAGAAACTGTAACTCCCAAATGTCAAGGTCTATTTTTTCAGCAGAGAGTCCCCCCCCCCCTTTATTTCTCTATTTGAGAGTTTCAAAGCAATCCAGGGTTGCAGGAAGGCACCACCCAATCTCTACCGACAGATGGCCATCCAGCTTCTACTTGAAAGCCTCCAGAGATAGAGACTCCACTGGACTCCCAGGAAGCAGCGGATTCCAACTTTGAAGCCCACCTTGAGGCACAGATCCAGGTGCAAACCGGGCGCTAAAGGGGGAAGGTTAAGTATAGGCACAGGATGCCCCCCATGGATAATGAAAAGAGGGTTCAGAGCAGAGGAAGGAAGGAAGACATTGGAAGACAGACATTGAGTGGACTCCGAGTAGAAAGGGACCCCCCAAAGGACTTCCAGTCCAGCTAAGGAGCTCACTTGGTGATATATACGAACCACCAGCATAAGCTCCCTAGAACACATCTTAACCTTATCACCTATATGTGATTTTCAAGGCAAAACTCCCATCCCGAAATCCCCCCACCTTTATATCTCACTGAGGTGGCCTTCTGGGAGATGTGGTCCAACCCAAGAAAGGACTTGGGTTCAGAGTTTCAAAGCAATCTAGGGTTGCAGGAAGGCACTACTAAACCCTCCCGACAGATGGCCATCCAGCCTCTACTTTAAAGCCTCCAAAGATGGAGACTCCGCTGGACTCTCGACATCGACACTGGAGTGACCAGGAGGGCAAAAACTATTAAGAGGGAGGGATTGTGTGGTGTCTCCCTGCAGGGCTGAATGTGTTTGGACTGGGTGGCCCTTGGGGTTCCACCCAACTCTATGGGTCGATGATTCTCATCCTTTGCCTCCCTGTCCATATGGCCATCGGCTGGACCTTCCTGCCTGGAGGAAGGGGTTGGACTGGATGGCCTTTGGGGGTCCTTCCCACGCTTGCGGTCCTGCTCACCCCACTCCTGGATGATGGGTTCCTGGAGGCTGGGGTGGCTCACACGACAGGAGTAGGTCCCTCCAGGGTGAGGCTCCAGGGCCAGAGTCCTTTCGGCCTGGAAGGTCCAGTCTCCGTTGCTGCGAAGGGAGAGGGGCCCCTGTTGGGCCTCCAGGGGGGGCCCGTTCCAGAACCAGGCGATGTCCACCTCTGACGGGAAGAAGCCCCAGGCCACGCAGGACAAAGCCTTGGCCGATGGGGGGCTTTGCCGGGTCACCGTGTGGATGAGCACCTGCGGGGGAGCTGGGGTGGGGGCGGAGATGGAGAAAGATAGGCTAGTGATGGAAAACCTTTGCGAGACTGAGTGCCCAATCCAGGGGGTACATGCAAACACACAATATAGCTGTAGAAATGTAACAACTGAACAAAGGGAAGCAGAAATATCCAAAAATATTCAATTATAATATCAAGTGGCAAAAGTGCAAGTGTCAATACACATCATATAAAGGCGTCATACATTACCAGCAAGCTGAATATACATCACCCTATTATGCGACAGGATACTGAGGGAACAGATTTAGGATGGGGAAGCAAAGACTGAAGTAAAGGAAAGTTCAATAGAAAGTCCGTGGTAAGTTCAGTCTCAGTCCATATTGAGTTCTAGGTCAACGCATGAGTATAGTCCATGAATAAGCATCCTATCCCAAAGCGATAATCCTGGAGATATTAAATTTTGTAATCCATATATGGGTGGAAAGCTTGCGAGGTAGAAAGAAGCCAGGCGGGGTCGAACTATATCGGGGTCTATTTAAGATCCACCATTCCGATTTAACTTACATTCGGGTCCGCAGGATACTTTAAGACGGATTCCAACCATGCTTTGGTATGTATGGTAGACGTTCCTCTGTACACTACTACTGTAGAAATGGGTTGCTTTTATATATTTCATGTTATTGCTATTATTATTTTCCTGTGTCACGCCGCTTTGTATTGTTGTCATCTGCCGCTTGAGGAAGCCCGAGTAGGGCAAAACAGATCGGGCCCGCAGTTCGACCGTTCGGCCCCTCCTGGCGTCTTTCTACTCATTGGACTATACTCATGCGTTGACCTGGAACTCAATATGGACTGAGACTGAACTTCCCACGGACTTCCTATTGAGCTTTCCTTTACTCCGGTCATGAATTATTGCCATCATAAACAGACCCTCCTGTCTGTTTATCTACCTGTCTATCGTAACAACAACACTATTGTTATTTTCAAGAGTTCTCATTCTTTTTTTCCTTTCTGGCAGGTTCAGCGTTTCTATGCAGCTTCATACATAACCAGGGTTGCAAGGATACTAGAGCGATTGTATTTATTTTTGTTATTATCATCATCATGGCAGTGCTCTCATCCTGTGTTCTTATTTTCTGGCGGTTCCAGGGTTTCCATGCAGCTGTTCTCCTCTCCTGCACTCTCTCGGTCATTCCAGCTTCCCTCCCTCCTGCCTTTGTGAGACACTCTACCCATTGGTTCCCGGAGCCCAATGGCAGGACCTGCTCCCCATCCCTCCATCCGAATGCTGCCCCCCCCCTTGCCCTGGGTGCCCCCACACTCACTCCTGAGCTCGGCTGTGCGGTTCCAGAGGGACTGGGTCTGGGCCTGGCAGGCCTGGCGGGCATCTGGCCCTTGGGGGGGCCCATGGCTGTCCAGCAAATCAGAGATGAATTCGGCGGCTTGGGCCCAGGGGTCGGCCCACCCCAGGCCACAGGGCAGGAAGTGGCCATCTTCATTGTCATAGCAGACCAAGGGCAGCTGGTTGAAGGCCATGGTCCAGTTGGCCCAGAGGACCCGGCCGGAGGGTGAGAGGAAGCAGTCCGTCTCCAGCTGAAGCACAAAGGCCCCTGTGGACAGCAGCGCAGAGAAGGGTTAATGCTCCTGGCACAACCCTGCAGGCCTCCTCTCAATGGAGGCGGGGTGGCCGTGTTAGGATTTGTTATGAAAAACAAAAGAAAATGAGATATTATGACATACTTTGTTATGAAAACAACATATGTTATCAAATCCAGGTACTCATTGCAGAGTGACAAGGCAATTGTCAGATGAGGATGAAACTAGAGTGCAATGACTGGTGTCTATGTAACTTTGGTGCAACGTTGGGGCACCTCAGATAAAGCAATTTATTTATAGTTTATGTATTTACATTATTTATATTCCTCCCTTCTCACCCCGCAGGGGACTCAGGGCGGATTACAATGTACACATACTGTACATGGCAAACATTCAATGCTATAGACACACAACACACATAGACAGGTCAGAGGCTATTTAACATTTCTGGCCACCAGGGGAGCTGTCACTTCACCGTCCATCTGCGACACTGATGAAGTACTTTCCGCATTCCCCACATGTTTTTGCTGGAGATTTTTTATGGCCTCGTAAATTTTGTTAAATTAGCCTCCCCACACATAGGTGGTACCTAAATTTCCTACTTATTTATTTATTTATTTATTTGGACTTGTAGACCGCCACTCCCAAAAGACTTGGGGCAGTTTACAATACAATTCAGTAACAAACAATGTGTTAAAACATAGAATAGGATATACATAAAACAGCAGATAAAGCATGTTTGAATCACCGGCTTTCAAAAGATTGTCTAAACAAATGCGTCTTGCAGGCTTAACGGAAGGTGGCTAAATTTTGTAGAGCCCGCATTTCTGATGGTAGCATATTCCAGAGAGCTGGGCCAATAATAGAAAAGGCCCTGCGCCTTGTCGAAGTCAGATGGAAAGACTTCACACTAGGGATGGCAAGGAGGTTATGGTCTTCAGAATGGACTGATCTCGGAAGGTTATATAGAATCAGGCGATCCCGTAGGTACACTGGCCCCAGACCATGTAAGGCCTTGAAAGTAAGAACTAACACCTTGAAAGTGATCCGGCATTCAATTGGCAGCCAGTGCAGGTTCTGCAGTATAGGTGTAATGTGGCAGCTCGCGGGCTCCAGCATTCTGCACTAGCTTAAGTTTCCGGATCACGGACAAGGGTAGGCCAATGTAAAGAGTGTTACAGTAGTCAAGTCTTCAGATGACCGTAGCTTGGAGTACCGTGGCTACGTCGTTCCATGAGAGATAGGGAGCCAGACGCTTCGCCTGTCGCAGATGGAAGAATGTGATTCTGCTGACGTTTGAGATTTGAGTCTCCATTGACACCAGGAGGTCGAAATGGACACCCAGGCTTTTTACTGATGATGACGGGCAAAGAGCCTCGCCATCCAGGGTCGGCAATTGGACTTCCCTATCACCCGGACGACCCAGCCAAAGGATCTCCGTCTTTGCCGGATTCACCTTCAACCTACTGGTTCACAGCCATCCAGTAACGGCTTCAAGGCACAGATGGAAATTATCGGATACGGTCTCCGGTCGGCCTTCCATCCTCACAATGAGGTGAGTGACATCAGCGTACTGGTGACACACAAGCCCAAAACTACGTACCAGTTGAGCGAGCGGTCGCATATAGATGTTAAATAACAGAGGGGAGAGGATGGCTCCCTGAGGGACCCCACAAGACAGGGGGGAACCCCCGGAAACCAGCCCGCCCCTCTGCACTCGCTGCTTCTGATTGTGGAGAAATGAGGACAGCCAATCTAGAGCTGTCCCCCTCACTCCAACCACGGCAAGGTGGTGCCTCAAAAGATCATAATCGACTGTATCAAACGCTGCTGTGAGATCCAATAACACAAGCAGTGCCGATCCGCCTTGATCGAGCTGGCAACGAGCTAAGACCGTCTCCGTCCCATGCCCAGAACGGAAGCCTGGAAGGGGTCTAAACCAGCTGTGTCGTCTAGGAAAGTCTGCAACTGCTCCATTGCTGCCCTCTCAACCACCTTGCCCAGAAACGACAAATTCGAAACTGGGCGATAGGTAGAGGGAACAGAGAGGTCTTGACAGATGCAACTGTCTTTCGGGTTGCAAAGGTCAACAACAAGCTACACAACTGGCCAGAAGCTCACTCCGACCCAGGCTGGCTTCGAACTCATGACCTTTCGGTCAGTAGTGATCTTTAATGCAGCTGACACCCAGCCAGCTGCGCCACAGTCCCGGTGCAATACAATATGTGTTTAGTGAGACCTGGAATAAAAGTGGAACAGCTTGAGTAATGACTGAGGATGAGTGTTTACGCTGGTGTTAATGCTGATTATTGCAGATAAAGAAGACGAGAGAGCTATCAGCATGGGTTATGGGCCCAGTACTCTTAGCTTTATAGTACCTGCAGAACAAAGGCTGTACTATGGCTCTTCCAATGAGCAGATTACCTTTTGAAAGGGAGAGTGCTCATAATTACTTAGTGTAGTGTGTAAAGCTGAAATGTTGCCTTTTCCAGGAAGATCTCTGGTCTGTTGTAGAGAGACCGCCATCTAACAAAGAATCTGGTGATGAGGATGTGACAAGAGCTGGCCAGAAAGCCAAGGCTACGATCATGTTGGCTGTGGGTGTTTGATTCTACAGCCCAATTTCTCCAAGAACCCATTAATGCCTACGAGGCTGGATGGCCAAGTGCCAGGAAGGCCTGCAATGGCAGAAATGGGGTTAGATTGGATGGCCTTTGGGGTCTCTTCCAGCTCTATGATTAAGCAATTTGGAAAGACGTCCTTATAGTAACAGCTGTGCAACAAACTGGGAGTCGATTGGAGTCCCCTTCCTTCTTTGGAGGTCTCTAAGTGGAAGCTGGATGGCCATCTGTTGGGAGGGCTTTGGTTGTATCGTTCTGCCTGGCAGAATGGGGCTGGACTGGGTGGCCTTTGGGTGCCTCTTTCTCCTCTCGGACTCAACAGGCCCTTCTACACTGCAACATAATCCAGAATGTCAATGGTAGCTAATCCACGTTATCTGCTTTGAACAGGATTATCTGAGTCTACACTGCCATATAATCCAGCTCAAAGCAGATAATCCGGATTGTATACCACCTGGGCATCTTACGGCCTGCAGGCCGGATGCGGCCCGCCGGCCGATTCTGACCGGTCCGGGGAGGGTGTCGGGGATGGGGCCATTTCTGCAAGAGGAAGGGCTTCCGCTGCCGCCATCCCATCATGGGCTGTGGGGCCTTTGTCGGCAGACAGCCCGCCGCTCCGGAGAATGATCGGAGGAGCGGTGGCTTTGGAGTGCCTGCCATCCCAGGAGGCAATCTGGTCCTGCAGTGGGAGCAGTCGGCGACCTGCGGCGGCTGATCGCCCTGGCGACCCGGAAGACATGATCGTTTCCCGGGTTGCCAGGGCGATCAGCCGCAGTGGGTCGCTGACTGCTCCCGCTGCAGGCCCGGATCGCCTCCCAGGATGGCAGGCACTCCAAAGCCGGGATGGCAGGAAATCCATGGCAGGGCGATCAGCCGATCGGGAACGCCTCTGACAGAACGGCTGGGGCGTGAGCGGGCGGGCGGAGACCTGCAGCCTCCGATCGTCTGCTGATCTGCTCTGCTCTGCTGCGGTGGCGGCTGGGTCTGCTTTGTCATCCTCTGGGCTGGGTCCATTGGGCCATTCCATCTTGGGATCCTTCCTTGAGGATGTCAGCCTCCATCTTGGTTCGCACCTTGTTTTCTTGAATTTCATTTCATTTTATTGGTTTTTTATTATTATTTTATAATAATTTATAATAATATAATATAATAAATAATATTATATTATATTAGAATTTCAATATATTATGTCTATATATGTGCTATAATATAATTATGATATTAATACTAATAATATATGAATATTTTTGATATATTAATATGTTAATATTAATGATGTGTAATATATAGTAAATATAGTAAGTAAATAAATAGGTGCGGCCCTCCATAATATTTTTTGGCTCTCGTGTGGCCCTTTGGAAAAAATAATTTCCTACCCCTGGTGTAGAAGGAGCTAAAAGAGAGAAGGAACTGGTGGAAGACTATTGCAAGATGGAGGTGGTAGGTCTGGTGTGGACAGTGGCTCCTTTGGGAGAGAAAAGGTGGGGTATAAATAAACATTATTATTATTATTATTATTATTATTATTATTTGAAAAATGCATTCATAGAATCCTAGAGTTGGGAGGGACCCCAAGGGGCCCTCTGAACTAACCCTTTTTTGCCTTGTAGCACAATCAAAGCACCCCGACAGATGGTTTAAGAGCCTCCACCACTCTGGAGCCTCCACCAGACTGCGAGGCAGAGAGTTCCACTGATGAACAGCTCTTTTTCTAATGATCAGGAAGCTATTCCTAACTTTCAGGTGGAATCTTGCACATTCAAGCTGGTAATGCTTAGGAATCATAAAATTATAACACTAATGATGATAATTTTTACTACTCGGCATTAGAAAATGTGTCCCTGAATTATACTAGTTAGTTAGTTATTGATCAAGGGTTGAGCCTTGGGTGAGTCACACTCTCTCAGCCTCAGGAATTCATAATAATAATAATAATAATAATAATAGAAAATAAGTTGACGACAGATCCCAAGTATAGACTCTGCGAGGCAGCAGACAAAACGATGGATCCCATCCTCAGCTGCTGCAAGAAGATTGCGCAGACAGACTACAAGCGGAGGTATAACACCCTTGCTCAGGTATTTCATTGGAGCATGTGCCACAAACACCATCTGCGTGCAACAAAGAACTGGTGGGATTACAAGACGGAAAAAGTTACAGAAAATGAACACGTCAAACAATTCTGGGACTTCCGAATTCAGACTGACAGAGTTTTGGAGCACAAGATTCCTGACCTCACGATCGTGTATAGATCGTCAATGTTGCAATCCCAGACGACAGCAGGATTGAAGAGAAACACCTGGAAAAGCTTACATGATACGAGGATTTAAAGATCGAACGGCAGAGTCTGACACAAGTCAGTCAAGGGGGTCCCAGGGGTGATCGGCACACTGGGTGCAGCGCCTCAAGACCTTGGCCTGCACTCAAAAACAATAGGTGCTGACAAAATCCCCACCTGCCAGCTGCAGAAGGCCACCTTGCTTGGATCTGCACGCATTATTTGCCAATACATCACACAGTCCTAGACACTTGGGAAGTGTCCGACATGTGAGCCAATACAACAGCCAGCAGAATGATATAGTTTGCTGTGGACTCATGTTGTTGTGTTTCTAATAATAATAATAATAATAATAATAATAATATAGTGCAGTGTTTCCCAACCAGTGTGCCGTGGCACACTAGTGTGCCGAGAGTGATCATCAGGTGTGCCATGGAAAATTGGAACCTCCAATACCCTTTCTTCCCCCTCCTGCCGAAGAGAGAGAGTAGCAGAGCCTAAATACAGTGAGAATTCCCGACCAGAGGTCAGATCGGGGTCTCTCATTACCTAGTCTTTCCCAGTTAATGAGCTTTGTGGGGCTCCTCCCCTCTCCTCCCACCCTTCCCCAAGGAACCTGATGGCAAAATTACTTCCTTTTTTCACTTTTACAAATAGGGGAACTGCAAACCCCACCCACAAGGGGGGGTGGCAGGGACGATGGGACATTAAAGTCCACTATATCAGTGTTTTTCAACCTTTTTTGAGCCGCAGCACATTTCTTACATTTACAAAATCCTGGGGCACACCACCAACCAAAATGACAGAAAATGACACTCGTACACAGTAATACATATAGTTAATATATTTTTAAATGTATTTATATACTCTGTGTGAAACCTGGGCCTGTTTTGATGAACACAACATAGATATCCTGGCAGGAATGGCAGAAAGACACACACGAAGGTCTTGCTCAAATGTGAACACAGATGGAGTTTAGGGAAAATAGACCTTGACATTTGGGAGTTACGGTTTCTGGGATTTATAGTTAACACACAATCAAAGAGCATTCTGAACTCTTGCAACAATGAAATTGAACCAAACTTGGCACATTGAACTCTCATTACCAACAGAAAGTACTGAAAGGATTTGCTTGGGAATTGACCTTGAGTTTGGAAGTTGTAGTTCACCTACACCTAGAGAGCACTGAGGACTCAAACAATGTTATGTTATGTTGTTGTTTGTTTTCTATCCAGAATCACAATCTTGGAAGAAGGCTCACCACTTTAAGGTCCCTAAAACAGGCATGGGAAAACTTTGGCCCTCTGGGTGCTTTAGACTTCAATTCCCACCATTCCTAACAGCCTGAGGCCCTTTCCTGCTTAAGTAGCTGAGGGGAAAAAGGAAAAGGGCCTGAGGCTGCTAGGAATGGTGGGAGTTGGAGTCCAAAACACCTGGAAGGGAGGAAGAGGTCTCTGTCGAAAGCTGACATGGGCAAACTTGGACCTTCCAGTAATATTACATGTAATATAAAATATATAATTATTATATCATATTATTATTAGTAGTACCGGTAGTAGTAGTATATTGTATTACATTATAATATTATCAATTCATACTCAGCCAAACAGCCACAGCGGCGATGATTCTATGATTCCATAATACAACCACAATAGGTTTAACAGGGGGACCAATGAAGGTTCAGAACATTATATGGGTTGATTGTGTGGCCAGATTGGACTACTGTAATTCACTCTGTGTGGGGCTGCCCTTGAAGACGGCTCAGAAATTTAAATTGGTCCAACAGGCGGCAGCTAGGTTACTAACTGGAGTGACTTACAGGGGGCGGTCAAACCCCACCCGGTTTAAGGAGCTCCATTGGCTGCTGTTCATTTTCCAGTCCCAATTCAAGGTGCAGGTTCTTACCTACAAAGCCCGGTTTGGGACCCGCCTACCTGCGTGACCGCATACAAACCCATGCGATCTCTTTGATCATCTGGAGAGGCCCTGCTCTCCCTCCCACCCCCTTCGCAGGAGCAATTGGTGGGGATGAGGGAGAGGGCCTTCTCTGTGGTGCCCCCACCCCCCGACTCTGGAACTTGCTTCCCAAGGATATCAGACAAGCCCCCACGTTGGCAGTCTTTAGGAGGAGCTTGAAAACGTGGCTATTCCAATGTGCCTTCCCTGAATAAAGTAAACAAAGCCCTGCTCTGACCAATCCCTTGCAAAATGTCCTCAGAAGCACTTTAACTACCTGTTGGGTTGATCTCCTTACATCACCCTTTCAAACCCTCCTGCTTAGATACACCCTACCTCTGTTCATGCCCAGTGTTTATTTTAACATTTTAATATATTACATCTGGCCAGGCCATAAGGTATTAAATTTTTGTGTGTTATTGCTTATATGTGAGATATATTAATTGTACTGTTTTTATTTGCTTGCTGCTTTGTTGTTTTACTGATGTGTCGTTGGGCTGGACCTCATGTAAGCCACCCCGAGTCCCCTTGGGAAGATGGTGGCGAGGTATAAATAAAGTTTTATTATTATAGTTTTATTATTATAGAATCATAGCGTTGGAAGAGACCTCGTGGGCCATCCAGTCCAACCCCATTCTGCCAAGAAGCAAGAAAATTGCATGCAAAGCACCCCTGATTGATGGCCATCCAGCCTCTGTTTCAAAGCCTCCAAAGAAGGAGCCTCCACCACACTGCGAGGCAGAGAGTTCCACTGATGAACAGCTCCTCTTCTAATGATCAGGAAGCTCTTCCTAACTTTCAGGTGGAATCTTGCACATTCAAGCTGGTAATGCTTGAATGTGCAAGCATTACGGGGCAGAGAGTTCCACTGCTGAACGGCTCTCACAGTCAGGAAGCTCATCCTCATGTTCAAGTGGAATCCCCGTCCTTTCCTGGAAGTGAATTAAAGTACTGCAAGTCCCATCATCCATGGTCCATCCTCCCTCAAACTGCACCAGGATGTAGAGTGCATCTTGGGGAATCTGTGTGGCAAGTTTAGTCTTGTTCTGTCATTGTTGGGGGCCTAGTCAGGACAATCAAGTTGAGGAAGCCTTGCTGTCAATTTTGGGCCTGGTCTGTGATTTATAGGGGCTACAGTATTGTTTGGGAAGTGAATGAGGTGAAGGTACTGTAAATCCCATCATTCGTGGCCCATCCTGCCCTAAACCACACAAGGTTGTGAAGTGGACCATTGAGCTCCTGTGTGCCAAGTTTGGTCCTGATCCGTCATAGCTGTGGGCCGCAGTGACCGCCTTTTCCCTCTGTGTCACTTTAGAATGTTGGAATGTAGATGGCCAATCAGAGTCCTTTATGCAAATACTCCCTCAGTGGCAACCAATCCCCTCTGTCTGGTGCCTTAGAATGTTGGAGTTCTGAGGTTGGCCAATCAGTGTCCTTTATGCAAATAATCCCACACCAATGTAATGCTTGATTGATTCTACTATGATTCTACTACTAATAAGCTATGATTAGAAGGCCTTGCCCAGGCTTGCACATAACATGTCAACACCATCCTCATTATTATTATTATCGCCCCTGAATGGAGGGCTCTGACCATAATAGGTATTAATAATATTTAATAATAATAATAATAAAGATTCCCCAGGACTATAGGTAACATGCAAATGGAAAATAATAATAATAATAATGATGGAGATTATGATCTTGTTTGTTGTGTACTAATCTTGTTGTGTTTCAAATATTATAATAATAATAATAATAATAATAGAGATTCCCCAGGTCTATAAGTAACATGCAAATGGAGAATGATGATGATGATGACAATAATAATAATAATATTAATAATGGAGGTTATTATCTATTGGGGGTGCCTCCCCTCCAAAAAGTCCCTTCCCCGCCCTTTACCTGCTTGGGAGTTGTAGTTTCCCAGGGCTGCCCACAGTGCCCACAGCGCCCACGGTGAGGGGGCGGGGCCCATTCTGGAGGCGAGGGTCCCACTCGCGTCCGCACTCTGGTTCGGTTCTGCATGCAGAGTGCCTCTCTCTCTCTCTCTCTCTTAATCCCAGACAGAAACCCCCTGGAGGCAGGCAGCCAATGGGGAGGGAGAGCGCCTCCGCGTCACCGGTCGCCGGGTAGAACTCGGTCCAGAGTGGAACTGGGAAGGAAAGGGACGCCTGGGCTGGAGCTGAGCTGCAGAAGGAAAGAAAAGGAGGGATGCTCACAACAACAAAAACAACAGCAGCAACAACAACAACAACAATAGATACATTTCTATCCCGCCCTTCTCTCCTTGTGGGGAGAAGGGTGGGGTAGAAATGTAATAAATAAATAAATAAATAAATAAGGATTTAAAGATTGAACTGCAAAGACTCTGGCAAAACTAGTCAAGGAGGTCTCAGTGGGAATGGGCACACTGGGGATGGTTTACATAAGGCACTATTAACAATAAAATACACTAAAAACAATTAAAAAACAATGCTAAAACCAACAATAAAACAGAGTAAAAAAAGCCTATTAAACGTCAAATTACGTGATTTATTTTACAAATTATAATTTTTACAGCAAATCGACAGAAAACGCAGTTCAATACACGGTAATGTTATGTAGTAATTACTGTATTTACAAATTTAGCACCAAAACATCACAATATATTGAAACAGCTGTGGGAGGCGGACTGCATTGGATAATACAGAACGTTGGATGAGCAAAGGTTGGATAAGTGAGACTGTAATAGAAATGTTTCCTATTCCCTAAAATACGTCCTTGTTAGGAGGCTTCTGTGCCTGGGGAATGCTAGGAGTTGTAGTTTCAAAGGCAGCATTCCGACACATGGGGCACATGGAGTCGAGCTGGTGGTGGGATTCTTCCTCCCAGTTACTCCCAGCACAGAAGGTGGGGCATTTAGATGGGGGTCAGCAATGGTCCTTTTGGGTGGCTTTGGCCTCTGCAAAGGCCTTTCCTTCAGTGACCTGCAGAAGGAAAGAAGTGGAGTGGGAGAGAAGAAGTTTGCCATTGCTTTCCTCTTGTTATCCCCCCTCCCCTCGAGATCTATAGTTCACCAAGGGATCAGAAAAAATATATCATTCCCCCCTTTTAAAAAAAGGCCCTTTCCAGACTTGTGCAAGTTGAAAGATTCAAAAAGTCAAGACCAAACCAGCAACAGCTACCCTATCTAACCCTTTAATAGACTGTATTCATTCTTCATGACTTTCTATATAGCTTTTATCTTTCAGTATACTATATCTATTGCACATGTATAGCTTAAGAGATACCAGAGGATACTACCCAGAGGGCAGAAGAGAGGAGATTCTCATTCAGAATCTGGAAGTTGTCTCGTCAATCAAATCCTCCAGTGTCTTCCTTATGGTACGAGACATTTGGGCGTTTCTCTCGCTTGGTCTCACTCCGTTGGTGCTGGGCACTGGTGACACCCACATAGGTGAGGAAAAACAACATTACATGGGCCAAGGCTGGTCTCAGCAGGGGTTTGCGCAGGGGTAGGGAACCTATGGCTCGGGAGCCAGATGTGGCTCTTTTCATGACTGCACCTGCCTCTCCCCTTCCTTCTTTCCTCCATTCTCCCTCTTCCTTCCTTCCTTCCTCTTCCATTCATTCCTTCTCTCCTTCCTTCCTCTTCCATTCATTCCTTCTCTCCTTCCTTTCCCCCCTCTCCCATTCCTTCTTTCCTCCATTCTCCCTCTTCCTTCCTCTCTCCCCATTCACCCTTTCCTTCTCCCCTTCCTTCTTTCCTCCATTCTTCTTCCTTCCTTTCTCCCCTTCACCCTTTCCTTCGCTCCTTCCTTTCCTTCCCTCTCTCCCCTTAGTTCTATCCTCCATTCTCCCTCCCTCTTCCTTCCTTCCTCTTCTAGCCTTTTCCCCAAGTCTTCCTTTTCTTCTCCTTCCTTTCTTTTCACTTCCCTCTCCCTCCCCTTTTCTTTTCTTCTTTTCCCTTCATTATTTTACTTTTTCCTCACTCTTTCCTTTCTTTTCCCCACCCTTTCCTTTCCTCCCTTCCCATTTCCTTCTTTCTTTTCTCCTCGTCTCTCTCCTGCTTTTCTTTCTTCCTCTCCCTCTCCCTCCTTTATTTCCTCTGTCTGTCTGTCTTTCTTTCTTTTCCCCTTCCTTCCTTCCGCCTTCTCTTCCTTCCCAGAGTCCTGAGCATGCCTTTTGCAGAGCCAGGTCTGAAGTGTCACCTCATTCTGCCGGGGGAATCCTCATCGTATGTACGTATAGACTCACATTTAGTTGAATTCAGTCTTAAAATATATTATATACAGTATATTATATGGCTCTCACTTAAATAAATTTCCAAATATTTTGCTTTCATGGCTCCCTGAGTCAAAAAGGTTCCCGACCCCTTGGTTTGCGGCTATATCCAGACATCTCCTTTTTGTGTGTGTGTGTGGGGGGGGGGGCTTGCCGGGTCACCGGGTGGATGAGCACCTGCGGGGGAGCTGGGGGCACAGGGGAGATGGGGTCATTATCGACCAATGATGGCAAATATTTACGAGATCGAGTGACCAATCTGGGGGGGGTGGCACATGTGATAGGAGAGGGCTCTGTCGGGTAGAAAATACTGTATTAGATATGAAAGCATTGCATGTACCTCCAGTGTGGGAAAATACAGTTCTTATAGACATGTGTTCCCAACACAATCCACTGCAAGGGTTAAGAAAGTACAGATGTATTTCTGGAGCAGACATGAACAAACGTTGCCCCTTCAGGTGTTTTGGACTTCAACTCCCACAATTCCTAACAACAGGTAGGTAGGCTCTTGCCTTTGTGGGACACTTTACCCGTTGGTTCCTGGGGCCCAATGGCAGGACCTGCTCCCCATCCCTCCATCCAAATGTCAGTCCCCTATTGCCCTGGGCGCCCCCACACTCACTCCTGCTCTCAACTGTGCGGCTTCAGAGCGGCTGGGGCTGGACCTTTGGGGGCCCCATGACTGTCCAGCAAATGGGAGATGAATTTGGCGGCTTGGCCCAGGGCTTGGTCCCCCCCAGGCCACAGGGCAGGAAGTGCCCATCTTCGTTGTCATAGCAGACCAAGGGCAGCTGGTTGAAGGCCATGGCCCAGTTGGTCCAGAACAGTGATTTTCAACCTTTTTTGAGCCGCGGCACATTTTTTACATTTACAAAATCCTGGGGCACACCACCAACCAAAATGACACAAAATGACACTCTAACACAGTAATACATATAGTTAATACGTTTTTAAATGTATTTATACACTCAGTGTGAAACCTGGGCCTGTTTCGATGAACACAACATATATATATCCTGGCAGGAATGGTAGAAAGACACACACGAAGCTCTTGCTCAACAGCTGTCAGTCTCTCTCTCTGTATTTAGTTTTTATTGCAGTCAAGCTAGAGAAGTTCATCTCACACAGATATGTGGTTGAAAACGGGAGCAATGTCAAAATAGCTTTGTTGGCCAGAATGGGGAACTCCCTGGCAACAGATAACCAAAAACTGTCCAAAGGAAGATCAGCAAATTTTAGTCCACCACTCATATTAGGGCCTTCATCTGTGTCATAATTTTGTCCAGGGCCCTGTTCGGCATTTGCATTTTCCCTTCTCAAAAACTTCTCCATCGCTGTCACTTGCTTGTCTTGCTGTGATCCCAAATTGCCACTGTCCCTTGACGCGCAGCTGCAGCACTAACTCTAACTTTGTTTACTTAGCCGCGTCTGAGCGAATCCAAGATGGCGCGACCATAGCACTCTCGCGTCACTTCTTAGGTGACGCGAGAGTGCTATGGTTCCATTTCTTAAAGGGACAGATGCGCCTTATAGTTTCTATATGAATGAAGTTCAGAAATAATTTCCCACGGCACACCTGATGATCTCTCACGGCACACTAGTGTTCCGTGGCACACTGGTTGAAAATCACTGTTCCAGAGGACCCGGCCAGAGGGTGAGAGGAAGCAGTCAGTCTCCAGCTGAAGCACAAAGGCACCTGTGGACAGCAGGGCAGAGAAGGGTTAATGCTCCTGGCACAACCAGAATACCTTCCCTGCAGTCCTCCTCTCAATGGAGGCGGGGTGGCCGTGTTAGGATTTGTTATGAAAAAGAAAAGAAAATGAGATATTATGACATACTTTGTTATGAAAACAACATATGTTATCAAATCGAGGTACTAATTGCAGAGTCAGAGTGACAAGGCAATTTTCAGATGAGGATGAAACTAGAGTGCCATGCCTGGTGTCTGATGTAACTTTGGTGCAACCTTGGGGCATTACGGATAAAGCAATACAATATGTACCTGGAATAAAAGTGAAACAGCTTGCGTAATGACTGAGGATGAGTGTTTATGCTAGTGTTGTTGATCGTTACAAATAAAGAAGAAGAGAGAGCTATGTGGGAGAATTATGTAAAGAACTACTGAGAGGGGGAGAAAGTGGGAGGACTTGTTTTTGCGTGTACGTATTGCCAAAACTGCAAGAGAAAAACCTTCCTGATTGTGGAAAGAAACCTGTGTGTGCTTTTCTAGTCAGGTACTACCAGACTACAAGAATTCTTAGAGAACGTCTATCAGTCATAGATTGAGCACAAAATTACTAACATGGGTTATGGGCCCAGTACTCTAAGCTTTATAGTACCTGCAGAACAAAGTCTGTACTGTATCTTTTGAGAGGATTATTTTATTTATCATTTAAGGAGTGAACCAGGGTACAACTCCCAGGATGACAATAACCTAAAGACCTTGGCCTGTCAGCTGCAAAAGGCCACCTTACTGGGATCTGCACACATTATTTGCCAATACATCACACAGTGTTGGCAAATAATAGACACTTGTGAAAAGGTCTGACGTGTGATCCAATAGAACAGCCAGTAGAGTGGTCTTGTTTGCTGTGGACTCATCCTGTTGTGACAATAATAATAATAATAATAATATAAATCTTGATTTATTTTGGGAACTTTTCAAGGGCAGCACCATGTAGTGCCCATCACAGTAGTCTAAATGGGATGCAACTAAGTCATCACGCCATGACCAAGTCCAGCCATGGCCAAGGATCCCATAAGGCAGTGTTTTCCAACCGCTGTTCCGCAGCACACTGGTGTGCCGTGAGCGATCACCTGGTATGCCATGGGAAAACCTCTTTTCCCCCTTTCTTCCCCCTCCTGCCAAACTCCTGTTGCTGCTGCTTGGGGGAGCAGGAGGAGGAGGAGGAGGAGCCGGGCGGCAGCGAATAAGAAGGGACCAGGGTGCCGCCTCCTTCGGCCCTTTCCCCAGCCAGCCAGCCTCCAATCGAGTTCTATCATTGGTGGGATTCAGAATGCTCTTTGATTGTAGGGGAACTATAAATCCCAGCAACTACAACTCCCAAATGGCAAGGTCTATTTCCCCTGAACTCCATCTGTGTTCATATTTGGGCATATTGAGTATTCATTTCAAGTGTGGTCCAGATCCATCATTATTTCAGTCCACAGTGCTCTCTGGGTGTAGGTGAACTACAACTTCCAAACTCAAGGTCAATTCCCAAGCAAACTCTTTCAGTATTCAGTTCAATATGCCAAGTTTGGTTCAATTCCATTGTTGCAAGAGTTCAGGATGCTCTTTGATTGTGTGACTATAAATCCCAGAAACTGTAACTCCCAAATGTCACGGTCTATTTTTCCCAAACTCCATCTCTGTTCACATTTGGGCATATTGAGTATTCATGCCAAGTTTGGTCCTGATCCAACATTGTTTGAGTCCACAATGCTCTCAACCCATAGGTGAACCACAACTCCAAAACTCAAGGTCAATGCCCACCAAACTCTTATAGTATTTTCTCTTGGTTATTGGAGTTCTGTGTGGGAAGTTTGTGTCTTTCTGCCATTCCTGCCAGGATGTCTATGTTGTATTCATCAAACAGGCCCAGGTTTCACATTGAGTGTATAAATAAATTTAAAAACATATTAACTATATGTATTACTGTGTTAGAGTGTCATTTTGGTTGGTGGTGTGCCCCAGAATTTTGTAAATGTAAAAAGTGTGCTGTGGCTCAAAAAAGGTTGGGAAACACTGCCATAAGGGGGGGCAAACTGCATTAAGCCT
Source organism: Anolis apletophallus (assembly GCA_030556195.1). Classification (NCBI taxonomy): domain Eukaryota; kingdom Metazoa; phylum Chordata; class Lepidosauria; order Squamata; family Anolidae; genus Anolis; species Anolis apletophallus. Next base: position 216,289,764 of record JARBWK010000001.1, read on the forward strand.
GCTATGTAGATTGATGCAACCAGAGAGCGACTGCCTTCAGTTGTGCAGCAGCTTGGAAGACATCTCCCTGCCAGAGAAAGGCTTGCAAAGAGACACAAAGAGACTCTGCTCCCCAAGACTTTTCATAGTGTCCTCCTGAGTCCTGGGGATCTGCCTGTGCCTTCAAGTCTCTTTGGCTGACCCATGGGTTTCCCATCGGCTTTCCTCAGGCAGGGGATCCTTGTGGAGGGTTTTGCCGCCCCTTCTTCTGGATCTGGAATACAGCCAGGGGTGCCTTTCTGGCCTCCCATCCAAGGCCCAATCAGGGCTGGCATTGCTTAGCTTCCAGACCAGACCTGGTGCCTTGAGTGGATGGAGGCCTGTCCTAGGAAGGGTTTTCTTCGGCAGGGATCCTCAGAGGAGGTTTTGCCTTCCTATAAAAAAGAGCCTAAAGCACCTGGGAGTCATTGGTGGCTTCCCACCCAAGTCCTATCCAGGGCTGACCCTGCTTAGCTTCCAAGATCCGGTGGGAAAGGGGGCCTTTTAGGGAATATGGGCTGTACTCCAAGTTCAATCTGCACGATTTCTTAATCCATATACCATGTATGTACATGTGTATACACACATACACACATATACGTATACTGTCGTGTTCTTATGAAGACCAGATTACTTTAATTAAAGGTAGTATCACTGAACTCTCCCCATCTTCTCTTTCATGGCACAGGAGAGAAAAACAAGGGGTTGCATAAGAATGAGGACAAGGGGATGAAACTGGAGACATTTGATCTTGAAGCTTAATCTGTGCTATGAGACTTCATTTTGTTGATGGAAAGCTTATCTCCGGTGAGTGGAAATAATCTCTCAGACAGACAGCAAGCTATTTAACCTCGGCAAACTGAAAGCCAAAACCAAGGTTACAACAACATCGGCTATAGAACTCCAATATGCTGATGACAACGTAGCCTGTGCGCATTCAGAAGACCTACAAGCCGCTCTAAACACCTTTGCAGAAGGATACGAGAAGCTCGACCTGTCATTGAACATCAAGAAAACCAAAGTGCTCTTCCAGCAGTCACCAGTCAATCTCTTTCCAATGCCAGAAATACAGCTTAATGGCGTCACATTAGAAAACGTTGACCATTTCCACTTCCTTGGCAGCCGCCTCTCCACCAAAGTCAACATTCAGACTGAGATACCACACTGCCTCAGCTCTGCGAGTGCAGCATTTTTCTGAGTATTTGCGGATTGAGACATCCATAGGGAGACCAAGGGGCTTGTTGATAAAGCCACTGTCCTCTCAACCCTGCGAAACGTGGACGTCGTATGCAACTGCTGGAATGATTCCACCAGTGTAGCCTCCGAAAAATCCTGCAAATCTCCTGGGAAAACAGGCAGACAAAGGTCAGCGTGCTGGAAGAAGCAAATACCACCAGCCTTGAAGCGATGGTGCTCCGCCATCAACTCCGCTGGATCGGCCACGTTGTCCGAATGCCCAATCACCGTCTCCCAAAGCAGTTACTCTACTCCGAACTCAAGAACGGAAAGTGGAATGTTGGAGGACAGGAAAAGAGGTTGAAAGATGGGCTAGAAACTGTGGCATAGACACTGAGAACTGGGAAGCTCTGGCCCAGGCTCTAGCTCAGACCTGGGCATCTTACGGCCCGCGGGCCAGATGTGACCCGCCAGCTGATTCTGACCGGCCCGTGGATCCTTCGGCACCTGGAAAGAAGGGCGTTGTGGGCGGGGCCATTTCCACAGCCCGCCATCCCATCGCGGGCTGTGGGGCCTGCATTGGCAGACAGCCCACCGCTCTGGAGAACGATCGGAGGAGCGGCGGCTTTGGAGTGCCTGCCATCCGGGAGGCGATCCAGGCCTGCAGCGAGAGCAGTCAGCGACCTGCGTCGGCTGATCGCCCTGGCAACCCGGAAGACTCGATTGTCTTCCAGGTCACGAGGGCGATCAGCCGATCGGGAACGCCTCTGACAGAACGGCTGGGGGACGAGAGCGGGCGGAGGCCTGCAGCATCCAATCATCTGCTGCTCTGATCTGCTGCGGCGGTGGCTGGGTCCACTTTGTTATCCTCTGGGCTGGGTCCATTGGGCCATTCCATCTTGGGATCCTTCCTCTCTTGAGGATGTCAGCCTCCATCTTGGTTCGCACCTTGTCTTCTTGAATTTCATTTTATTTTAGTCATTTTTATTACTATTTTATAATAACTTTATAATTATATAATAAATAATATGTTATATTATAATTTCAATATATTATAATGTCTACATATACTATAATATATATACTATAATATAATAATGATGATATTAATACTAATAATATATGAATATGTTAATGTTAATATTAAAATGTTAATATTAATTATGTGTAGTATATAGTAACTATAGTAAGTAAATAAATAAATAAATAAATAATGCAGATTAGAATGTAGTTCAGCCTTTAGGTGCGGCCCTCCATAATATTTTTTGGTTCTCGTGTGGCCCCTTGGAAAAAATAATTGCCCACTCCTGCTCTAGCTGGAGGTCAGCTGTAACCAGCAGTGCTGCAGAATTCGAAGAGGCACGAATGGAGAGCGAAAGAGAGAAATGTGCCAAGAGGAAGGCGCATCAAGCCAACCCCGACCAGGACCACCTTCCATCTGGAAATAGATCCCCACACTGCGGGAGAACATGCAGGTCAAGAATAGGGCTCCACAGTCACCTACGTACCAACCACCAGGCCACTGCACTTGGAGGACAATCTTATTCGGACAATGAGGGATCGCCTAAATGAGTAAGTAAGTAATCCAGGCAAGAGAGCTGGAAGACAGACCAGGGAACTAGGATCCCTGAAGAAACAGCTCACAGCACCGAACTGGAGGCCCAGGGAAAAAGGCACAAGTTTGCCACCTAATGGCAGCTCAGCTAAGGAAGCCAACCTTAAACTTTAGGCTCAGTGCTGCCTGCATGGGAAATGGGATCAGTTAGCTTTATGCAATGTGCTTTATGTCCTTGTACATGTGGGAGGAGGGGGAAGCTGGGAGGACTCCAGGGGCCCAACTCACACCCGAGAAGAAGTGGACGGGCCCTCCCGTGGGGCAGAGAAGAGCCCAGGCTGCAACAACCGGTCATCCATCACCACAGTCCAACACCCACCATTATTTCATAGGCTGCCACTCGTGGCTGAGCATGATGGCCTTCCAAGTGTAGGGTCTTGACGGTGGGCTGTAGAGACCCATTCTTGACCTCCATGTTGTTCTGCAGTGAGGACATCGGTTTCCAGATGAAAGGTCGTGGTGGTCAGGGTTGGCTAGATGCGTCTCCTTCCTCTTTGGCACGTTTCTCCCTTTCGTCCTCCATTCATGCCTCTTTGAATTCCATAGCACTGTTGGTCACAGCTGACCTCCAGTTAGAATGCTCAAACAATGGCCTATAACTGGTGGCAAACCTATGGCACACATGCCAGAAGGAGCATACAGAACTTGTCACGGGGGTGAAAGAGAAGAGTAAAACACCAACACCCCTGTTAGGTAGGCGCGCGAATTCCTCCTCTCATGGCCTCCTCCAGCTGTGCAATCAGACAGACTGTTTTTAAGGCAAGCAATTAGTTTCCGATCCCCAACACACTGCAGAGTCTTGGTCACAGTTAGCAGAGATTTCACATCACGGCCTCTGACCTTCACCACTCGAACAAGCACACTTGAGTTCTGCCTTTCAAGCTCCTTTGGAGGTATATTCTACAGCCGTTGCTACATACAACTCTTTACAGGTCTGCTATCAGTATACAGAGATACTCACAACCATAGCAAGATACTCCCACGACGAGGATGGTGACGGATTAGCGGCATGTTAATCGGAATGTTAAAGGAATTTATTGATATTTTATAATGTTTTATTATATTTTATAATTGAGTCTACTGTTTTAATTGAATGTATATGTTGACAGCATCATTGATGCATATGTGAAGCCGCCCTGAGTCCCCTTGTGGGAGAAGGGTGAGCATGGGCAAACTTCGGTCCTCCTACCAGCTGTTAGGAATTGTGAAAGTCCAAAACATCTGGAGGGCTGAAGTTTGCCCATGCCTGTTTTAGACAAATGTTTCTTTCCTGCCAGTCAAATATGCGGCCAATTGTTCCTCCCATGGCAGGGATGATGGGAATTGACTCAGTTCTGGGGCACAAAGCATTCCAGTGGCGGGGAGTTCCACAGGTTTTCTTTTAAAAAGTAATAATTTGAATTATTAGGCATGGATTAAAGAAGTGGAAAGGATGCTGGATCCCATCACAATGAGGCATGGCCATCAAAGTGTGGTCAAAGGGCATCTGATACTTCCACAGTGCAGACTTAGAAGTGGAATCCCACCCGCCGAATTTGGCAAAGTCGGCTTGTTTGGATTACAACTCTCAAAATTTCAACCAGTTTGCAAGCTTAATCCAATGTTAATATCTTTCAAATTGGATTGAAAGATATTAACATTAAACTTTGCAAATTATAAAAGGGAGTGTATTAGAAAGGGGCAGTTTAGAGGCAGTTTGCATATTATATACAACAACAACAGGACCTCACATGGGATCTCTAGTTTGGTGCACTCCTGGGCAGAGAAGGCCTGCAAAACTATAACTCCTGGGCCAATTGAGCCAGAACAGTGAAAGGGGTGCCGAATTGTCATGATTCTGCAGCGCAAATGCACCCAGAGAAGATGGCAAAGACCTTTAAAACCTACAGCTCCCAGGATCCCATTGCACTGAGCCAGCACAATTAAAGAGGGCCCAAAATACATTGATTCTGGAGTGTGAATACATCCAGATAATGTCTATTACTGTATCCTTATTTTTTTTTAAAAACCTACAACTTCCAGGCATTCCCTACATTAGGAAGAACTTAAAGAGCTGTCGTTCAACAGTGGAACTCTCTGCCTCCAGAGTCTGGTGGAAGCTCCTGCCATGGAAGCTTTTAAACAGAGGCTTTGATTGTGCTTTTCCTGCATGGCAGAACGGGTTTGGACTGGGTGGCCCATTCAGTCTCTTCCTATTATTATTATTATTGAGGCTGGATGGCCATCTCTCAGGGATGCTTTGATTGTGCTTTTCCTGCATGGCAGAAGGGGTTTGGACTGGGTGGCCTAGTTTGAGCAGTAACTCTCATTTGTTCACAAGCAACAGCAGTGTCGAAGCAGACACTGCAGCAAAGCGGCAATGCGCATGCGCCCTTCTTCGGCCTCCTTTCTCCCCCCCGCCCCTTGGCGCATGCGCCTCCGCCCCCTCTCGCGGGCTCCCTCCCGTGGCGCATGCGCGCGGGGCACCAAGAGGCGGGAGGGGCGCGCATGCGCAGTGGGACCCTCCGGGCGTCGCGGGAGCCATGCTGACTTTGCCCCAAAGAGGCGCCTCGGCGGGGGAGGAGGACGACCCCCCCACACAAATTTCCTTGGCTTTTGTTTCCAGCGGGCTTTTCGTCGCCGGCGAGGAATGCCTTCGTTTCCTGAGGCGAGAGGAGCGGGCCGCGGGAGGAGGGGGAGGAGGAGCCCCCCTTCACAAAGTCACCATCCGGGCTTTTTTTTCCTCTCGGGGTGACGTAGCAGGGTCACGTGCCGGACGGGAGCCAATGGGAGAACAGTGACGTCCGCGTTGCCTCGGTTACCCGCCTGGTCGTGGCAGGGAAAAGGCGCCCTGGCTTGGATTTAAACAACAAGAAGATTTTTAATATATTTTTTAAAAATTATTATTTTCTTCGATTCTTGATTATTTATTCATTTTTTCTTTAAAACTTCGACGCCGCCTGACTGGGAAGAAGACGCAGCCAAGATGGAATCTTATCGGCGGAGCGGCCAATGGGGTGAGCCCCTGGCGGTCACGTGGCCTCGCCGCAGCCCCTGTCCGTCAAGGGCTTCTTCCCGCCTCCCATGCGACCCATGGCCCAATCGGGAGCCGGGACGGGCGGCGGCCGCTTAAAGGGCCAGCTGCGTTACGTAAACGGGGGAAGTTGGCTGTCACGTGGCACCTGACCAAGGGGGCCCCTCTTTTTTTTTTCGAGGGGGGAGGAGGAGCGTCTCCGAAGAAGGGGGGCTCGCCTGCGCCCCCCCGCCGCCGCTCCCTTCCCATCCCCAGCATCCCCCCCTTTTTCCTTAAGGCTGCAAAGACGAAGGAGGACTCCTTGGGCAACATGCCTCCCAGGAAGTGTTGGGGTAAAGTGCAACATTCCTTGGCTTTTGGGATGGGTGGGGGGAGAGAAGGGAAGGGGGAAGCATTTTGCGTCGTTTAGCTTTGCTTTATGAGTTTTTTTTGGGGGAGCATGGCGCCGCTTTTGTTTGGAGTGAGGGGGGTGGGGGTCCCACCTTTGTTGTGCCCCAAAGCAAGACCTTTGACCTTCCAGGCCACAGAGGGGGCCCCCATTCTGACCTTTGTGGTCAGAATGGGGGCCAGCTCTTGTCTCCTGGGACTTTTTACTGTGTGTGTGAGAGAGTGTCCCTTTCAAGCCTGCCTTGACTATGGAATTGCAGCATCCTTGGGGCCATTTTGGGGTGTGTGTTTATATGGAGGGGTTGTTGTTAAGTGTGTGTTTCCCTTCTGATTTTTCCTTCTCCAAGATGGAGTCCACTGCTGTTCTTTGGGAGTGCATCTAGTTGGTGTATGTGTGTGTGGGTGGGTGGAGAGGGAGGTTGTGCTTCAGTGTGTGCTTCTCTCCCTCCCCCTTTCCCTTTGTCCTTCCTCCCCCCCCCCCCTTTTCCAAGATGGAGGCCACTGCTGTGTCATTGCTGGAGGAGGAGGAGGCCTGGGATTATTACAGAAGAGGAGGAAACCGGGCACAAAGGCACCCAGCTGCCTGCCCTCCACCCTAGAGAGGCCTCCACTTCCTCCCTCAGCCCCCTTTATCCCCCTTTTGTGTGTTTTGGCAACTGCCTGGGACAGCGAGCCAACTTTCCCCCCCTTTTTTGTGCTTTTCAAAATGGCTGCACCACAGTTGCGGCACAGAGCTTCCCTCCCGCTTCTCCGCCTTTGTCAACAGGCAAAGCACTCTCTCCTACTTTCATTCAGTGAGAAAGAAAGAGAAGAACCGGCTCCAATGCCAGGATGTGACTCACCACAGCACCAGAGGCAGCCAGAACAATCCGGTCGCCCGTTTCCAAGGGGAAGCCATGCTTAAGAAAGGCATGGAAGGAAGGAAGGGGGTCTCCTTCCCTTGCTTCACCTTGAGAGGAGTCCCCAGAAAAGTCATTGTTTTTGTGGGGGGCATGCCTACCACTGGCGTGTCTCCCTGCCATCCATGTGGAGGGAGACCCACACATCCCAAATTCCTGGTTTGGATGGTCCTTGGGGTTCCTGTAATAAATAGACCCTGCACCCACACCCCAAAAGAATAATATAATAATAATACTTTATGCATAGGTGACCCTATCTACCCAAGATAGCCGTTCCCCTCTTAAATCGTAGCATGGGCACAGTTCTATAAGGTTAAGAAAAGCATGGAAGGACAGAAGGAAGGAAAGGGGTCTTTTTCCCTTGCTTCACCTTGAGGGGAGCCCTTGGAAGAATAGGTTTTTATGGGTTGGGGGCATGCTAACTACTAGCATTAATGTGGAGAGAGAAGACCCCTCTACAGATACACACACCCCAAGTTCGTGGCCTAACTAAGCAGCAAGGACAAGAACCTGTAATAAATAGACCCTGCACCCACACCCCAAAAGAATAATATAATAATAATAATTTATGTATAGGTGACTCTATCTACCCAAGGTAGCCATTCCTCTCTTAAATAGTAGCATGGGCAGTTCTATAAGGTTAAGAAAGGCATGGAAGGACAGAAGGAAGGAAAGGAGTCTCCTTCCCTTGCTTCACCTTGAGGGGAGCTTTTTATGGGTTGGGGGCATACTAACTACTAGCATTAATGTGGAGAGAGAGACCCCTCTTCACCCCCAAAGTTTGTGGCCTAACTAAGCAGCAAGGACAAGAACCTGTAATAATAGACCCTGCACCCACACCCCAAAAATAATATAATAATAATACTTTATGTATAGGCGACCCTATCTACCCAAGGTAGCTGTTCCCCTCTTAAATAGTAGCATGGGCACAGTTCTATACGGTTAAGAAAGGCATGGAAGGACAGAAGGAAGGAAAGGGGTCTCCTTCCCTTGCTTCGCCTTGAGGGGAGCCCTGGGAAGAATAGCTTTATGGGTTGGGGGGCATACTAACTACTAGCATTAATGTGGAGAGAGAGACCCCTCTTCACCCCCCCAAGTTCGTGGCTTAACTAAGCAGCAAGGACAAGAACCTATAATAAATGGTCTATTTATTATAGGTTCTTGTCCTTGCTGCTTAGTTAGGCAGTATTATTATTCTTTTGGGGTGTGGGTGTGAATGCAGGGTCTCTGCATCCACACCCCAAAAGAATAATATACTAATACTTTATTTATAGGCTGCCCCATCTCCTCAGTCTTAACTAGTAGGTGGCATGGGCACAGTTCTAGAATTGTAAATAGGAAGGACAATATCCTCCTCATTGGCCCCATTTCTCCTCCGAAGAGAAGCTAGCTTTGTCTCAAACATGGCAGGGGGGTTCCCTGGCTGTGGCAGTCCCATTGGAGTGCTCCAGAATGGTTTCCCTTTGGGCTTGGGGTGCGGCCCTGCCCTCTTTGCCACCCAGAAAAGGGGCCTGGCCTCTTTCCGAAGGGAGGAGGAAGTGGAGGAGCAGCATGCCGGTCACAGGGACTCCAGTTTTGGGGGGGGGGGGGGTGAGGATGATGGGAATGCCCCTTTCTCCTCCCACTTGGGAGTCCTGCTTTTTAGCTGCCCTTTGGGTCTTGTTTAATAATAATAATATCACACAGCCCAAGATGCTTGGGAAGCATTCGACTTGTGATTTTGGGATACGAAATCCAGCATATTGATATCTTGTGATACAAAATCCAGCATATTGCTGTAACAATACTGTTTTTGTGTCAGTAAAATAATAACAGCCTGCAGAGTGACCTTGTTTGCTGTGTACTAATCTTTCTGTGCTTCAAGTAATAACAATGATATAATAATGTGTAGGCATTGTGTGCTGGTCAAAGGAGACAGCTGTGAAGCCGACCTCTGGCCTGAGTGTTTGGGCATGGTGTGGACTGAGGGGGGTTCCATTCTCTGTGGCATTTCCTACTGACCTTTCTCCCCTTTCTCCTTGGGTCAAAGCAGTGCTGAGTCACCCTGGAAAGGACCACTGCCTGGCTCCTCGGCCTGGCTTCTCTAGGGCCTGTGGGGCCGGCCATTTATGGAAGGGTTGCTGTGAATTTTCCAGTCTGCCTGGCTAAGTTCCAGAAGCATGCTCTCCTGACCTTTTGCCCACATCTGTGGCAGGCATCCTTGTTTATATCTGCTTGAAGGGCCTAGTGGGGGCCACGCTTTGGCTCTGGACCCCTTGTGTGTGCTGAGAGGCGGCTGGTGGCCCTTCTGCGTGGCCTGGCCTCGGCTCCATGTCTCCCCTTGGCGTGGCAGGGCCACGTGCTGCGAGGGAGGAAGGTGCGGCGCCTTCTGGGTGGCTCTGGCTTGGATCGAGGCCCCTCCTGGCGCAGGCCCTTCCTGTAAACGCAATCCCGGTGCCATTCCGAACCGGGGGATTGCGTGGCGGGCCGGGCTTTCCTGTCAGGGGTGCTCGTGTGAAGGGGTGACGCGTGTCATGCCTAGTTTCCCGTGTGTATGGGGGCCATGGCGTGCCTCCACGCCTGAGGCGGCTCTGGGCCCCGCTCGGAGGGGCAGCGCGGTTTTGGCGGGAAGCGGCGCCGAAGGAGCGCTCATTGTTCGCTGCTCGCCCTGCTTTCCCTCAGCACAAAATGGCGCCCGCCCCCTCTTCCTCCTCCTCCGCCCCCCCGCGCCACAAAAACAACCAACGGCTGCCCCGCGTGACGTGGCGTCCAATCGCGAGGCAACGAATGGCAAGGCGGCCCAATGCCGGAGCAAGGAGGGGGAAGAAGGGGGGCCGGTGACGGGCGGCGCCGGTGCCCAATCGGCATTCGGCGTTGGGCTTACTCCCGCCTACTGGGCGGTGCCCAGCCGGCAAAGGGGCGTGTCCGGGCGGAGCGGTGATGTCAGCGCCGGCCGCGGCCAATGGGAGCGCGCGGAGCGGCTATATAAGGGCGGCTGAGGGCAGGCCGAGAGGCGCCATTTCGCTGGAGCGGAGGAAGGATTCTGGCCTGAGAGGGAGCCAGCGAGCGAGTGCGCGCGCCTGCCTGTCTGAGGGAAGGAGGAGGAGGAGCAGCGCGGGTGGGCGGACTCAATCCGGAGCCATCCTCGCCGGGCGGCCCCCAATCGCGGGCCGTGGTTGCGCCTCGCGCCTCGGCGGGCCCTCCTCCCGGATTCCGTAGCAGTTTTGTTGACCTCCCTCTTCCCAGTCAGTCAGAGAGAGGTAGTCGAGGCGCCGCCTCGTTCCCAGTCCCAATCCAGTGCCATCCGCGCCCTGGGCCCGGGCGGCGTGCCTCGGCACCGGCTCCCCCTGACGCGGCGGGCTCCCGAGAAGGCGGCGGGACCAGTATTTGTTGCGCCGGCACGGGGCGGGGCTCCGGGGCCTTCCGAAAAGGGGCGCTCCCCCTCCTCCTCCTCCCGCTTTCCCTCAGCTTGCGAAAAAGGCCGCCATTTTTTCAGCGCCGATTGGGCCTCCCCAGAGCGGAGATCTCCGTCAGCGATGCGCCGGCCCTGAGCCGGGAGGACCCCGCTCGCAGGCCTTGTTTTCCGCCCCGGAGCAAAGTGGGGGGGCTCCCCGAGGCGCCCGAGGCCGCTGCTGCCAACCGGGAGAGCGCCCCGGCCGGAGGAGGAAAAGGAGGCATGCTCCAGAACGTCAACCCCGCCGCCGCCAAGTACGTAACCGGGGTGCCGAGCGGGGAAGGGATGGCGGAGAGTGTGCCCAGGACGAGGAGGGTTGTATTGTGTTGACATCGCGTGCCGTTCCCTCCTGGAGGAGCCGCGCGGCCCCCGCCCTCCCTCTCTGCTGCTGCTGCGCGGGTCTCGCCTGACATCACCGTCGCCTAGCAACCGTCCCAGACGCCCGCTTGCCTTGCCTTCCTGCCTCTGGCTCCCTTTCCTGGTCTATAAGGCAAGCCGCCCTCCCCTGGGCAGGAAAAAAGGGGTCTCCTTCACTGAAGAAGCCTCATTATCCCCAGTCCCTGTTTCCACAACAAACCACATTTCCCAAAATCTAGTTCTCACAGATCATAACAATACACACACACACACTGTGGATAATATTATAATGTAATACAATATAATACTAATAATAATACAATATTATAGTTATATATGTTATATTACATTTAATATAACTAATAACTGTAATGGTATGATGCAATATATATATAATGTGATATGGTAATAATGTAATATATTGTACATATAATGTTGGAAATATTGTAATGTAATAGAATATAACACTAATAATACAATATTATAGTTATATATTTATATTACATGTAATATAACTAATAATATAACTGTAATGGTATGATACAATATAGTAATATATAATACGAATATTGTGCTATGGTAATGTAATATATTGTACATACATATAATGTTGATAATATTGTAATGTAATACAATACAACACTAATAATATGATATTATAGTTATGTTTATATTATATGTAATATTACTAGTAATATGGCAGTGTAATGGTATCAAGTATAGTAAGATATAATACAAATATTGTGCTATGGTAATAATGTAATATATTGTACAAGCCTTGTTTCCACAACAAACCACATTTCCCAAAATCTAGTTCTCACAGATAATAACTATACATATATATATATACACACACACTCACACATTAAATATGGATAATATTATAAGGTATTATAATGTAATATAAAATATATAACTATATTGTATTATTATTATAATACTACTACATGTAATATAACTAATAATATAACAGTGTAATGGTATGATACAATATAGTAAAATAATACGAATATTGTGCTATGGTAATAATGTAATATACTGAACGTACATATAATGTTGATCATGTAATGTAATACAATATAATACTAATAACACAATATTATTGTTATGATTTATATTACATGGAATGGTATAATACAATAAAGTAATATATAATATATAATACTAATATTGTGATATGGTAATGCAATATATTGTACATACATATAATGTTGATCATGTAATGTAATACAATATAACACTAATAACACAATATTTATAGTTATATGATTTATATTACATGGAATGGTATAGTACAATAAAGTAATATATAATACTAATATGATATGGTAATTGTACATACTTATAATGTTGATAATACTGTAATGTGATAAATATAACACTAATAATGTAATATTATAGTTCTATGTTTTATATTACTAATAATATAACAGTGTAGTGATATCATACAATATAGTAATATATAATACTAATATTGTGCTATGGTAATAATGTATTATACATACATATAATGTTGATAATGTAATAATACAAAATGACACTAATACAATATTGTAGTTAGATGTTTTATATTGTACGTAATAGTATTAACGGTACTACAGTATAATGGTATAGTACTATATAGGAATATGTAATACTAACATTGTGCTATGGTAATAGTATAGTATAATGTATTTATGTATTTGTAAGCCCCTTCGGGGTGAGAAGGGCAGCATATAAATGTCATAAATAAACAAACAAAATATCTTTATTTACACCCTGCCCCTTCTCCCCATGGGGCCTTGGTCCATATATAACCAAACAAACAAGTACAATAAATGATATAACCAAACATAATCACACATTCGTTAATAAAGCAAGATAACATAACAATAAAAATGATGATAATAATAATAAAACTCAGTTTGTATTCCACCCTATCTCCCCAATGGGACTCACGGCAGATTCCAGCGTAACAACAAACATTCCAAGTACCTGCAAAAAATCCCAGAGAAACCCTGCATATGTGCGATTCACAGTTGACCACAATGGGAGAATTAAACTACACGTAGTCAAACATATAATAATATAAAATAATATAAAATGTAAACAAACATCCACATTAATTTACAACAGCCAACTAAAGTTCACAAAGCAGTGTGAGTTGGTTGTGTAGTCAAATGATATAAACATAACTAGAGAATTTTGAACACAATAGACAGAAAGGGAGGGAAAAACAGAACAGAGATGCAGACAGTAAAATAAAACCTGCAGGGGTATTGACCCTTCCCTTTGCTAAAAAAGGTATCCCTGTTCCAACTTACAGACAAATCCAACTTAAGAACCTCTCTTGCTCAGAACTTGAGGACTACCTGTAGTAGCTACTAACTAGCCAATGTTTTGCTGAAAAGCCAGAGCCATGTGGCCATCCTTGCTGCTCAGGAGAGCATCCGGCCCTGCTTCACCCCCTTGGAGCCACCAGGCAGTGGGATGTGGCAGCTCAGAAGGCCAATGCCATTCCAGGCAGCATCCATAGCAATGGCCAGGTTCTGGTTGTTCTGGACTTCAGCTCCCAGAAGCCTCCACTACTTTGGCCAGTGATTCTGGATGGTGAAGTTCAAAACACCTGGAACCCTCCAGCGCCAGGAAAGGCAGGGTAGAAACGAAGCAATAATAAATCCAAGGGAGTTATGGTCCGCCCCCCCCCCTTTCTGTGTCCAGTTCTGGACAAAGCAATGTGGATAGAGATGTGCCTGGAAACTACAGGTTCTGGCTGAGGAAGCTGAGCCTGTTTGGGTGGCCGGGGGTTGGGGGTGAGAGCCATGTGTAGGTACAGGGTGCCCCAAAAGTCACCATACAATAGGAGACTGGGAAATTGTAGCTAAAAGTACTTTCATTTTTCAAAATATTTGCAAAACATTGTGTGTGTTGGCCACGTCTTTCCTAATTTCCCAGCAACACTGGTTGTTTGGGAATTGGATATCAGATGTTTCTAATCTTTGCATGTAAGCCACAGGTTTTACAATCAGGGATTCTTGCAGGCCATACCATGATCATGTACTATGCCTGTGTTATTTTTCCTTATGCATTGAGATTTTGGGGACACCCTGTATTTGGAAGGATGCTACACTGAGATGAGGGCAAGCTTGTTTTCTTCTGTGGATTCAAATCGCAGGAAAAGAGTTAGGTTCCTGAGTTGTATGAAGAACACCCTAACCGTAAGAAATAATAATACGCTGCTGCCTCACTGTCAAGGTTTTAAAGCAGAGGCTGTATGGCCATCTGTCATGAGGGCTTGGATTGCATGTCCCTGCCTGGTCAAAGGAGGTTGGACTGGAAGGACCTTAAGGATCCCTTCAAGCCCTAGGATTCCATGGTTTTATTCCACCTGTTCTCCCTCCCACTGGTGGAGATATGTCGGGAGGGCTGGGGATGGTGGGCACGGGGGCCATTTCAATCCCTGGCAAAGTCAGCATTGGAATTTTGCTTTTGGTGCTTCTTGTCCTGCTGGAGAAGCCCCTGCCATCCCTCGTGGTGTCTTTTGGGTTTGCTGGGAACGCCTCCTTGTGAAAGGCCTGCTGTGGGAGGAGGATGTGCTCCGGGTTTCTTTGCCCTGGCGCCCGCTCTCCTTCTGTTGTGGGATGGATTTGTGGCGGGAGGGGTCAGTTTTGTGGCAACTATGTTAGGCCCTCTCTGGGTATTTTCTAGGCCTTCCAATGTAACTGAATGGTATCCTTTCAATAGAGTTTGCTTTTTGTGGTTTCCTTTATTGACCTCTGAGGCGCAGCCCCCTGTTGCTTTTCCGCATTGACTCCCCTGACACATTTTGAGCAACACCCAGAAGGCAAAATGGATTGGGTATCCCTGCATGGCCCTGAGGGTTTGTATAGTCAAATCATTTCCAGTCTTTATTTCTAGCATGTGGATCTGGAGAGTGGCTTGCTATGTGGTAAAGCAGTGGCTCTCAACCTGTGGGTTCCCATGTGTTTCGGCCTATAGCTCCCAGAAATCGCAGTCAGTTTACCAGTTGTTAGGATTTCTGGAAGCTGAAGGCAAAAACGTCTGGGGATCCACAGGTTCAGAAGCAGTGGGGTAATCAGCAGGTGATGGGGCCTCCCTCAACACACATACCCACCCCACCCCACCAAGAGCCCTGTCTGCTAAGGAGGTGGGTGGTGCTTGAGGGTTGCTGTGTCATTTGTGTCCTTAGGGTTGCTGCTGTTGCATTGAATTGTGCAAGGTCCCCCTTTCCCCATTTGAAGCTACCTTGCTTTCCTTTTCCTATTGGCAAAGCCTTCATGTTGGTTTGGCATCCTCTTTTCCCTCTCTGTTACCTCCCCATCTCTCCCAAGGACTCCCCCCCCCCCCCCACAGCCAGGTTCTGAAGGTGGGTTGTGTGTAGGCTTCCTGTGAAGTGGCCCAGCAGCAGTGTGATGTGACCAGGAGGTTGCAGATGTTCTCAGGCCGAGGGGAACTTTCACTGGGAGCTCCAGGAGTTCCTTGCAACTTGTACCTTCCCCTGCTGGACTGCATGCTGATGTTGTGCTTTCTTTCGCCGGCTGTATGGCTCCGTCTCTGTCGGAAGCTGTTGCAGCTGATTGAATTGGTCACCTGGGGGAAAGCCTGGCCCGAGGCTAGCATCTGTCATCCTTGTCTTGCAGGACCCTGGGGGAGGGCAATGCCACCTTGGTGGGACTGGCAGTGGAGTCTGCGCCTCCGGGGAAGCGGATCCGCAAGCCGTCGCTGCTCTACGAGGGCTTTGAGGGCCCCCAGAATATGGCCGCCTCGGCGCCATCCCTCCCGCTCAGCCCAGCCATCCCGACTCCTCCAGAGGTGGCCAACCCTAAGAAGCCTGGCCGGGTCACCAACCAGTTGCAGTACCTCCACAAGGTGGTCATGAAGGCCCTGTGGAAGCACCAGTTCGCTTGGCCCTTCCGCCAGCCCGTGGACGCCATGAAGCTGGGCCTGCCGGTAATGGGCCTCTCTTGCCTTTTGGAGGGATGGTGGGGGGTACATATGGAATGCGCACATACACATGCACCATGTCTGTCTGTACGTTGAGTTACTTTTTGAGGGTTGGGGGAGGCTCCTGTGCTCCTTACGGTGGAAGAGGCCTTCCGCTCCTACTCATGGTCTTTGGGGGATCCTGGGCTCCTCTCTCTGAGTCCTGGGGAGCAACCTCCAAGTCAAGCCCTGATGGCTTTGGCTTCCCTTCACCTGTCCCCACCCGCAAAAAGCATTCCTTCCTGCCTTTGGTCCTCCCTGATGCCCCCTACAAAGGTATGGATGAGACGATGCAGCCGCTTGAGCGCTATCATGCCGCCGCCCCTTGATCTAATCTCTTGTCCCCTGAATGCGTTTTGCAGATTCCCATCCATGACTTTGTAGAAGACATCAAGTGGCCCCCAAATTAAAGGCCAGCGCCTGTGGCACCTAAGGAGTTAAAGCCCAGAGGTAACATTGAACAAATACATGGTCCATTCAGTTCTCTGCTTGCCCGGCTCCTGGAAGGGTGCCAAGCAGGACAGCGAAGGCTTTTCAGTGCAGTCCTCCTCTGGGCAGCTCCTTTGGGGCCTAGGCCCTGAGCTTTCCCCAGAAAGGAGCAGCGGGGCCAAGCAAGCAGAAGGGAACCCTCTCTGAGCACGTCCTCTGGGGTAATTGATTGTGGGATGCAAAGAAGGCTTGGGGCAAAGTGTACATCCCTTCTCCCCCCCCCCCCAAATATTGTGGTCTTGGCCTAATAGAGCTCCAGACATTGGACCAGCTTGTGACCCTGGCTGTGTCTCTATTGAGGAAGGTGGCCGTGGGGGCAGCTGGCTGTCCACCCAACTCATGGCCCCCTTCCCTCCTCCCCCAGGATTACCACAAGATCATCAAGCAGCCGATGGACATGGGCACCATTAAGCGGCGCCTGGAGAACAACTACTACTGGAGCTCAGCTGAATGCATGCAGGATTTCAACACTATGTTTACTAATTGTTACATCTACAACAAGGTGAGAAGCCCCTTGCCTTGGCAGAGGCAATTTGTGAGTGTGTGTGTGGTGGGGGGTGGAAGATACAAGTTCATGTGGAGGGTGTTACAAATTGGGTCGAGGAGGAGGCTGGGCTCCTGGGGTGAGTGGGAGAAAGGCTGGAGTAGCAGGTAAGAATGGTGCTTAATAAAGCATAGTGGAATCAAGGTATTAAAAGGGGACCCGAGAGCCATATAGTCCACTCCCTGTCACAAAGCAAAACCTCTGATGAAAGTCACCCATCCATTCTGTGTTAGTGGTTAGAGCCAAGAAAGTCTTCCCACTAGTTAGATTGAACAGGTGCTTGGTTGTTACAGGCAGTGCCCAAGTTACAAACAAGATAGGTTCTTAAGTTGGTTCTTAAGTTGAGATCCAACAGTTAAATGAATTGTCGGAATTTAAAACCCAACAGAAGATCAATTTCTTTTAGCAGGCCTACCCAGTCAATTTTCACTCATGAGTTTTGATTTGCATTCTGTTACCACTATATGTCACTTCTGTAGCTATAAATTTAGTAATTTATTGTGTTTTTGTGTTTATTTGGGTTTTATTAATTATTTGTTGTATTTCTCCTCGAGCCGTCAGGCGAGGTGGGTAATAAATAACATCTATAATTATAATAGACTGCCTTTTATTGGCTGTGTTTTTTGGAGGAGCCCTTCCTCTGAGGCCGAAGAAGGAGGGTGATGTTCCCGAGGCCCCCGGGGTGTTTCCAGGGCTGTGTGGGGATATGAGCCCTAGTCTCACTGAATCCTTGTGTGGCGCTCTACCCCCATGTGGCATTGACATCTTCCTCAGGGCATTATGGTGTGATGGTTACTGCCCTGCCTTCTTTCTGCCCTCCTGTTCCCCCAGAGACCTCTTCTGATGCCCTCATCCTTTCCTTTCTTGCAGCCCACAGACGACATTGTGCTGATGGCCCAAACCTTGGAGAAGATATTCCTGCAGAAGGTGGCTCAGATGCCGCAGGAGGAGCAGGAGGTGGTGGTGACTGTGGCCAAGAACAGCCACAAGAAGGGGGCCTCCCGGGCGGCAGGTAATGGCTGGAGGGCTGGAAGCAGGGGGAAGCAAGGGGGTGGGTGACCTGGGCTCCTCCCACTCAGCTGGGCTGCCTCTGTTTCCCCAGCGCTCCTGGCAGCCGGCAATGCCCAGCAAGTCCCAGCCATCTCCTCGGTGTCCCAGACGCAGCTCCTCCCGGCCACCCCTGTTGCCAGCGCCGCAGACATCCCCACCACGGTCATCAACATCCCCCACCCGTCGGTCATCTCCGCGCTGAAACCCCTCCACACTGCCGTCACTGCTGCTTCTTCCCAGCCCCTGCTGTCTGTCCCGGCCCCCACGCAGCCCCTGGCCAAAGTAAGTTCCTTTGGAATCATAGACTCGGGAGCGTAGGGCCCCAGCAGGGAGGAGCCTCTTTACGGAGGGGTCCGGAGGAGACTGCAAAGCCCAGGGGTTCCCAAAGGACCAGAACTGGGAGGGAGGTTTTCAGTTGCAGCAGCATTGCTGGCACTTGAGCCTGGGCATCTCTTCTTTGGAAGGGAAGTAGTCATGGATTCATAGTTAGTGGAAGAGACCACAAGGGTCATCCAATCCAACCACATTCTTCCACGCTTTGTTCTGTGCTTTCAAGCCATGGTTGATTTCTTGAGACACTAAAGCAGGCATGGGTAAACTGCGGCCCTCCAGGTGTTTAGGGCTTCAACTCCCACAATTCCTTAACAGCCTATGTTTGTTGGGAATTGCGGGAGTTGAAATCCAAAACACACACCTTCTTAAAATAAATTAAAACAGTTTCCTTCCTTTTCTCCTTTCAAGAACCAATTAAAAACTTTACTGTTTAGACGGGCCTTTAGTGAATAGAAACACCATAATGTTGTGGACTGGAACAAAGTGTAGTAGTAAAATCTGACGTCACAAGAGTGCGAATGTATATTGTTGTTCAATGTATTGTCGAAGGCTTTCATGGCTGGAGTCACTGACTTGTAGGGTTTTCGGGCTGTATGGCCGTGTTCTAAAAGTATTCTCTCCTGACGTTTCTCCTGCATCTATGGCAAGGCATCCTCAGAGGTGCAGAGGCAAAACATCAGGAGAATATTTTTAGAACATGGCCATACAGCCCGAAAAACCAACAACTTATTTTGTTGTTTAAGCTGCTTCTTTTATGAAGTTTTATACTTATTATCGATGTATTGTTGTTTACATGTTTTAAATATGTTGTAAACTGCCTTGGGTCCCGTGAGGGAGAAAAGTGGGATATAAATAAGGACTTATTCTTATAATAAATTATTATAAAACACCAGGAGGGAAGGCCGAAGTTTGCCCCTGCCTGCCTGCCAGCCTCCAAGCGAACCGATGGTAGGTTTTCTTGGTAAGGTTTGATCGAGAGGGTTTGCTCCTGTCTTCCTCTAAGGGAGTGTGCCTTACTCTGAGTCGCCCAGTATGTCTCTGTGGCTCAGGAGGGATTCAAACCTGACCTGCCAGTGTCATACTCTTATCCCTGCCCAGATAAATATAAAAGGCAAAAGCTTTCTAGCTCTGAAATAGGGGACAGGTGCCCATCCTGCCCAGTGGGCTTCCTTTGAGCCTCCTGCTGTTCCTCCTGCAGAAGAAGGGCGTGAAGCGGAAAGCGGATACCACCACCCCGACCCCGACAGCCATCATTGCCACCAGCGGCGGAGGAGGGGGCATCAGCGGAGGAGGGGGTGTTGGCATTGGTGTTGGAGGGGAATCCTCCCCGCTGGGTGTGAGGGCACCTTCCCCGCTGGCGGAGGGGGGCAAGGCAGCCAAGATCCCAGCGCGGCGGGAGAGCGGGCGCCCCATCAAGCCCCCCCGCAAGGATCTGCCGGACTCCCAGCAGCACCAGACCTCCAAGCGGGGCAAGCTCTCGGAGCAGCTCAAGTACTGCAACGGCATCCTCAAGGAGCTGGTCTCCAAGAAGCACGCCGCCTATGCCTGGCCCTTCTACAAGCCGGTCGATGCCTCCGCCCTGGGCCTCCATGACTACCATGAGATCATCAAGCACCCCATGGACCTCAGCAGCATCAAGGTAGGCAGGCCTGCAGGCCAGCCTCGCATGACCCTGCGAGGCTCATGCTTCTGTCCGGGCATTTGTCCATTTTGTATTTGTGTCCAGTTTAAGCCTTGCTGGTGGTTTGCACTCCCAAGAAGTGAGGGGATTCCTCTTCCAGAGTGTATTTTGGGGAGTAGATTCTAGAATCCTAGAGTTGGAAGGGACCCCAAAGGCCATCCAGTCCAACCCCATTCTGTACATTGCCTTCAAAGCACCCCTGATAGATGGCCACCCAGTCTCCAAAGAAGGAGCCTCCACCAGACTGTGAGGTAGAGAGTTCCACTGATGAACAGCTCTTCTAATGATCAGGAAGCTCTTCCTAACTTTCAGGTGGAATCTTGCACATTCAAGCCGGTAATGCTTGAATGTGCAAGCATTACGGGGCAGAGAGTTCCACTGCTGAACTGCTCTCACAGTCAGGAAGTTCATCCTCATGTTCAGGTGGAATCCCCGTCCTTTCCTGTCCTTTGAAACCATTGTTCCATTGCGTCCTAGTCTCCAGGGCAGCAGAAAGGAAGCCTGCTCCCTCCTCCCCCCTAGGATTCATATATATACATGGCCATCTGAAGGCTCGACATACCCAGCTCTTTCAGCCGCTCCTCGTGGGGCTTGATTCTACTATGATTCTACTACTAATAAACTATGATTAGAAGGCCTTGCCCAGGCGTGCACATAACATGTCAACACCATCATTATTATCTCCCCTGAATGAAGGGCTCTGACCATAATAGCTATTAATAATATTCCCCGGGTCTATAGGTAACATGCAAATGGAGAATAATAATAATGGGAGATTATATTGGAGGTGACTCCCCCCCCCCCCCCAAGTCCCTTCCCTGCCCTTTACCTGCTTGGAAGTTGAATCCCAGGGCCACCCACAGTTCCCACAGCGCCCGGGGCCACGGCGAGGGGGCGGGGCCCATCCTGGAGGCGAGGGTCCCACTCTGGGTCGGTTCTGCATGCAGAGCGCCTCTCTCTCTCTCTCAATCCCAGGCAGAAACCGCCTGGAGGCAGGCAGCCAATAGGGAGGGAGAGTGCCTCCACGTCACCGGTCGCCGGGTAGAGTGGAACTGGGAAGGAAAGGGACGCCTGGGCTGGAGCTGAGCTGCAGGAGGGGGGAAGGGAGGGATGCTCAGAACAACAACAGTAGTAAGGAGGAGGGGAGAGGATTAATGATAATTGTGCAGATTTCTGGCATTGTTTTAATGCTTGTTGATGTATTGTTTTAATTATGATTTATGTTTTATTGTGGTTTTACTATTGTAATTGTATTGGCATTGTATCGGTGCCCAATGTAACGCACTGAATTTTGCCATTATTTTATGTGCAAACCGCTTTGAGTCTGCCCCCCCCCATGTGAGAAAGACGGTATATAAATACTGTTATATATATATATATATATATATATATATATATATCTGCTGTTCATTTGGATTCTGAACAGCTCTCTCTCTCCCACTCAGGAAGATCAAGTGGAATCTCCTGTTTTCCTGTAGTTTGAAGCCATGGCTCCATTGTGTCCTAGTCTCTCTCCAGTGCATCAGAAAACAAGCCTGCTCTCGCTTCCCTGTGACTTCATCGGCCTCCTCCCTTGATCCCTGGCCCTCATTGTATCTTCTCTCTGCCCTTTCTTCTGCAGGCTAAACATGCCCAGTTCTTTAAGCCGCTCTTCATAGGGCTTGTTCTCCAAATCGCATTCAAAGCAACCATGACACGATTAAAGCACCCCAACATTCCCATCCAGCCTCAATTCAAAAACCTCCAGAGCCTGGCTGGAGGGAAGATATAGAGGAACACCTTATTCCCAAAGATTATGTATATGTGGTTCAGGAGCGATTGAGGATCTAACACATTACTTCCTACATTGCCCTCTGTTTAAGGATCCCAGAAAGATTCTAGGAGGGCTTCTGGAGGATAGGGTGGCTTGGCAGCAGACCGCAGTGATTAAGGATTTGCTAGCAGACTACTCTAAAGATATAACAATAAAGGTTGCCACTTTTGCAGTGGCAGCTCAAAATATCCATGCGAAATTAGTAAAATCCTTAGTGAAGGATGGGAAATAGCACAGGATGATAGAGTGCGTTGTAGACATGACTGGAATTTAAAGAGTCAGTTTTAATGAGTTTTAATATTTGTACTGAAGTCTTATATTGTGTGTACTCACTAATATGTGCGCTTAATTTGTCATGGCTCATGGCTAGAACAATAAAACTTTTTCAAAACCTCCAGAGGAGGAGATGTCAATGAACTCCCAGGCGGCAGCAGCGGCGGCCCATTCCTTTCCCAAACAGTTCTTATGACTGGGAAGTTGAGGCAGAATCCCTTTTCCTGCTGTTTGAATCCATTGCGTCCCAGTCTGTATAGCAGCAGAAAGTTAGCTTGACCTCCTTCACTGTCTGCCCTCCCTCCATTCAAGCGTCCAACCATGGCTCTCTTTTTTCCAGGCTGAACAGCCCCAGCTCTTTAAGCCACTCAGGGATTCAGTGCTTCCAGACCTTTGACAGTTTTGGTGGTCCTTCTCTGATAAAGTTCCCATTTGAGAGTCCATATCCATATCTTGGGTTTTGTTGCCCAGAGCTGGACACAGAAGAGAGTGGGACTATGGCTTCCTTTGATCTAAATCAGGCCCGGGCCAACTTCACCCTCCCTCCAGGTGTTTTGGACTCCCCAAGTCCCACAATTCCCAACGGCCGATAAGCCGTTAGGAATTGTGGGAGTTGAAGTCCTAAACATCTGGAAGGCCCAATTTTGCCCGTGCCTGATTTAGGTACATTTTTACTGATGCAGTCCAAAATTGTATTGGCCATTTGGCCATTTTTGCTGCTGCATGTTATTCTGGGTTGCATCTTTAGGACTGTGGCGGGACTGTGCACTGGGGACTGTGGCGCAGCTGACTGGGAGTCAGTTGCATTAAGATCACTACTGACCGCAAGGTCATGAGTTCGAAGCCAGCCCAGGTCGGAGTGAGCTCCCGACCAAAAAAAAATTGTATAGCTTGTTGTCGACCTTTGCAGCCCAAAAGACAGTTCATCTGTCAAGTAGGAAATTTAGGTACCACTTTGTGTGGAGACGAATTAAATTGATTTATGAGGCCATAAAAATCTGCAGGAAGTATGCAAAGAATGAGGAAACGGCAGCTCCCCTGGTGGCCAGAAGCTGGAATGTTAAATAGCCTTTGAGTGTCTGTCTATATATGTTGTGTGTCTATGGCATTGAATGTTTGCCATGTATATGTACATTGTAATTCACCCTGAGTCCCCTGCGGGGTGAGAAGGGTGGAATAAAAATACTGTAAATAAATAAATAGAGTTGGTGAGCAAGTGCGCTGGTGTGTAACTGTCAGGCTTGCTGAGGAAAGCTTTATTGATTGAATTTTTAAAAGGCATTAATTGGACCCCTCCCCAGAAGCCCTGTGCCAGTTTTTGAAGTTAGCACTAGGGGGCGCTGTGCAGTTTGCAGTGAACTGTGTTTGACTTTTGAATGGAATCCTATTGTTTTCACTGGGTGACCAAGTGTTTCAATACTCTGTATTGGTTCCTCAAACTGTGCTCCTCCAGATGTTTTGGACGTTCCCACAGTTCCTAGCAACTGGTCAACTGGCTGGGATTTATGGGAGCTGAAGTGCAAAACACCTGGAACAGCACAGTTTGAGAAACACTGCTCTATAGAGTTAATTCTATTTCAGTGGTCATTTTTGGATGTTAGAATTCATATTGTTTTACATGGCACAATGCTTTGAAATCCCAGTTTTGGAAGAAAAAAAGTAGGATAGAAATAAATACTACAATTACAGCAACAGCTGTGGATGGAATACTGTTTTAACTTTATTTATTTATTTATCATTCTTGTATGCCGCCACTCCCCAAGGGCTCGGAGCGGCTCACAATCACAAGCATAAAACAGATAAAAACATCAAACTATTCTAAATTTAAACTAAAACTAACTGAATTGACGGTTGATTATGAGTTTTAATTTAACTGAAACTGTTTTAATTCTGCATGTTTTTATGGTTTTATATTGTATACCAGGGCTGTCCAACAGGCGGCCCTGGGGCCGTACACGGCCCCCGAGCCCCTTCCCTGCGGCCCCCTAACTTGTTTTTTTGTAATAAAATACAAAAAAAACCCAAAACCCCTACTTCCGGGTTTAGGCAAGCATTGCGAGACTACGCCAGCCACAGACGGGATTTCGAGGGAGGTCGAAATCCCGTCTGTGGCTGCGTAGTGTCGTGATAGCTGCCGAAATCTCGGGTCCCGCGGGATTTGTGGCCGGCCTGGGCGCGCGCCTCCTCTTCCCTCGCGGCTGCTTCCAGGCCAGCCCCCATTCCCTCAGAGAGAGGGAGGAGGGGAGTGAGGCAGGGAAAGCCCCTCCTGGCTCCGTCCTCTTCCTGTGGAGGGCCCTCGCTTCCCACCCCGCGGATGGGAGAGCCGCCGCGCCCGGCCTGAACTTGGCCTCGGCTCCAGCGGGGCTCTTCGAGGACGGTGGCGGTGTTGGCACTTTTGCCCTGTGACGGGGCTCCCGCAGTATGGGTAAGGGCCTGGCTCGAGTGAAAGCGGGACGGTAGGTGAGTGGGGGGGAGGGGTCCCTCAGCGGCGGTTTCCTTGGCGACGCTTCCTTCCCTTCCTCCGCGCCCCCTCCCCCTTGTTGTGCTGCCTTCCCCCGCGTGCAGGGCACAACGTGGCTTCCTTTGCTCCTGCCCCCGCAGCTTGTTTTCCCTTCAGGGAGGGAGGGATCTCTTTGGGCCTCCTCCACCCGCCTCTGGGAAAGGAGGCCCCATTAAGCCCTGCGACGGCATTGAGGTGTTTGGTTTTTTTTGTGTGTGTCCCAATTTGAGTGTGGACTCAAATAACTCAAAGGTATTAGGAAACATTCCCCCAAATCCACCAGTGTTCCCATTTGGGTATTCATGCCAAGTTTGGTCCAGATCCATCATTATTTGAGTCCAGAGTGCTCTCTGGATGGAGGTGAACTACAACTCCACAACTCAAGGTCAATTGTAAGTAAATTGGAGCCGGGGAGGGGGCGGAGCCGGGGGCGGAGGCAGACCCTTCGGCCCCCCAGGTGATCAGTGACCGGAATTCCGGCCCTTGGGCCCATAGAAGTTGGACAGCCCCGTTGTATACTGTGGCATCGAATTGCTGCCTTTGTCAGCCGCTCTGTGTCCGTCCGTTCCCCTTTTGGGGGGGGGGGGGTTGAGAAGGTCGGGGTAAAAGTACTGTAAGTAAATAAATAAACAGCTGAACAGGACCCCAATAACTGTTTTGCATAATGGTAGCACTCCTGAAATACTCCTCCAATCTCTGTTTTAAGATCCTGGAAATAGGAGAGCCTGGGTTGCTGTGAGTTTTCTGGGCTGTCTGGCCGTGTTCCAGAAGCATTTTCCCTTGACGTTTTGGCCACATCTGTGGCAGGCATCCCCAGAGATTGTGAGGTCTCTTGGAAACTAGACAAGTGGGGTTTATATATACCTGAGGAAAGTCAGGCAGGGTGGGAGAAAGAACTCTTGTCTGTTTGTGGCAAGTGTGAATGTTAGCATTTAATGGCCTTCTAATCAAGGTGATCAATTGCCAGTCAAGGGGACCAATGGCTTATTCTGGCCATGAAAGCCTTCGACAACACATAGGAGACTTTGTTAGGCTCTGAGGCTGCCCAATCCAGAGTCTTTTCCCTTGTGGGCCAGTCTTGGGGGCTTGGGTTGGGGCCCACTATTGAGCAGCTCTGACCATCAGAAGTTCTTAGTGCTGACTTGGAATCTCCCCCCCTCTCCCCCCCCCCCCTTTGAGTTCAACTCCATGGCTCCGGTGGGCCCATCCTCTGGAACTGGAGAAACAAACCTTTCTTGTGCCTCCTCAATGGGGCATCCTTTCTTATAATTAAGCACGGCTCCCCTCAGAGGGATTCCTGGATTCCATGCCTTTGAGTTCTTGGTCACCCTCCTCTCAAATATGAACCGGTCGATCAATATCCTCCTGGATGGATATTATCCTTATCCATCCATCTTAGGATTGACTTGAGAAACTACAAGTTGCTTCTGGTGTGTGAGAATTGGCCGTCTGTAAGGATGTTGCCCAGGGGGCTTTGCCTGGACGTTTGAAGTTTTATTTATTTATTTCATTTGAAGCATTTCTATTCTGCCCTTCTCACCCCGATTCAGGGGACTCGGGGCAGAGCACAACACATATACAGCAAACATCCAATGGCGGGACATAAAACCATAAATATATATAAACATTAAAGTGCTTGTGTATATTTGTGTGTGTGTCCCTCCCCCCCCTCTATATATATTAATATCCACTTTAAAATCTTTTGCTTAAAAACCATCTCAGAACACCAAAGTACCGATCTACTCTTGGAGTTCTTTCAAATCTCAGCTCAAAGCAAACATACGACTTGACCTCAAAATTGCCACTGGGAGCTGGAGCTGACAGAGGGAACTCAACCCGCTCTCCCCGTATTCGAACCACTGACCTGTTGGGTTTTCAGTCCTGCTGGGGGCTCCTAGTATATGAGTATATACTTACAATGACTAGGCGGGTTGAAGTGTAGAGCGTGCCTGTCCTTGCGTGTTTGTGAGCTCGGGTCCTGAGCCCCTGGTCTTTTCCCCCTCAGCGCAAGATGGAGAACCGGGATTATCGTGACGCACAGGAGTTTGCCTCTGACGTCAGGCTGATGTTCTCCAACTGCTACAAGTACAACCCTCCAGACCACGACGTGGTGGCCATGGCTCGCAAACTGCAGGTGGGCATAGGAGGGAAGGGAGGCCAATGTGGGCGGGAGGGCACCACCTACCTCCCTCCTTTATGGCCCCACAGCAGCAGTGACCCTGGGGCCCCTCTTGTTCCTGCAGGACGTCTTTGAGTTCAGCTACGCCAAGATGCCTGATGAGCCCATCGAGCGCAGCCCTCCCTCAGGGTCCCTCCCACAGCCGGGGCTCCTGATGAAGTCCTCCTCAGATGACTCCTCCAGCGAGGAGGAGGAGGAGGATGGTGAAGATGAAGAAGACGAGGAGGATGAGGACGATGATGATGAAAGTAGCAGCGAGACCTCCTCCGACAGTGATGAGAGTTCAGACTCAGAGGAGGAGCGGGCCAACCGCCTGGCAGAGCTCCAGGAGCAGGTGAGGAGGAGCCGCTTGGCTTGGGGAAGGTGTTGGGAGGAGCCCCTCCTCTCACAAAATGAATTTCCACAGGGAGAAATGGACAGTATGGCTCTTACGCAAGAAAAATGCAATGCCCAGAAGTATGGAGGGTGGGGCCTTGGCTTGAAAGCAGTCCATGTGAAAGGGATCTAGGAGTCTTAGGGGACCCCAAACTGAGCATGAGCCAAGATCGTGATGTGGTAGCTGAAAAGGCCAAAGTGATTCAAGGCTCCATCTGTGTTGCGCCCAAGACACTTGGGACCTCCCTTAGTAAACCACAAGAGTCCAACTAAGGTACAACGGTTTATTTAGAATAACTGGTTAAAGGAAAGAGCCTAGGATTCAGTCTAAGATGTCTTAAAGTAGCACCAGCAAAATAGCAGCAATGTTCAATAATAGCAGCAATTGATTATAGTCCCGTAGTAGTCAGGATCCAAAGCAAAACAAAGTCTTTATGCCCAAGCAGGCCAAATCCAAAGAGTGCAGCAAGCAAGCTTGGCAGGCAAAGTTCTTAGCAAGGAGGCCCAGTGGCCTATTCAGGAATCCATGGTCTTGAAGATGCAAAGTTGGCTCGAGATGGGAATGGATGCTAAGGCCCAGTGTTTTATAGTTTTCTAAGGCTTTGAAGCTTTCGAGGTACTTGCGTCAAGTGTCAGTTCACACAGGATGGATCTCAGCTGCTGTTTAGATCTCCTCAGCAGCAAGGTATGTAAACACAATTAACTTTAGACATCTGGGCAAAAAGGAGTAGCTCCATCTCTCTGAGTCTCTCGCCTTAGCTTATCACCCCTCTTGGCTGGGACGACCTTGACCATCGGCTGAACTAACAACTCACTTTGCAGATGGTTTGACAGAATCACAGAAGCAGCCTTTGCTGGCATCTTAACCCCATCATGGCTGCACTTTGGTTCTGAGATGGTGGAGACCAAGGCCTGGGGCCTGACAATCTGTAGGAGTCTAGTCTCTAGGGACAGAAGAAATCCCACTCTCTTCTGCTTGGGTGAGACTTCCTTACCTGGAATAATAACCCTGCATGTAGTCTGGAAGCTACGGATCCCTCTGAGGAGTGGTTTAGCGAGCAAGGGATGCTTAGCTTGGAAAGGAGGTTGAGAGGAGAGGACATGAGGGCCAGGTTTAAGGATCTGAAAGGATGTCCCATTGAGGAGGGGAAGCTGCTCTGGAGATTGGAATACAAAGGAGCATTGTGTTCAAACCCCAGGAAGAGATTCCACTTGAGCTTTAAGTGGAGAGAGCTGTCCAACTGTGGAAGAGGCTGCCTTGTTGGAGTCTGGAGGGGTTTTGTCTTGGGGCTGGGCTGGGCTGGGTGGCCTTTGGGGTCCCTTCCAAGCCTGTGGCCTTCTGCTTGCAGCTGCGGGCGGTGCATGAGCAGCTGGCGGCACTCTCCCAGGGCCCGGTCTCGAAGCCTAAGAAGCGGCGGGAGAAGAGGGACCGGAAGAAGAAGAAGAACAACTCCTTGGAGAAGCAGCGCAAGGGCAAAGCCGGGGAGGGGGAGCCCCGAGCCCTCCCATCCAAGAAGTCCAAGAAGGCCTCCGGGGGAGGGGGAGGAGGCAGTGGCGGCGGCAGCAAGTGAGTGTGCGAGGGAGAGAAGAAGGGTCTTGGGTGGGTGGTTTTGCTGGGGGGGGGGGGCTTTCCCTGCCAGAGTGTCCCTGGCGAAGAAGCCCTTTTGCAAATGAGCCAAGAGCTCCTGGCACCTGTGTCTCAACCATGCCCTTTGCTGCCCTCTTCCTTGCCCAGGAACACCAAGAAGGCAGGGGGCTCCAAGGGCGCCCTGCCCCCCGCCCCGGCCCCTCTGCCCCCACCCCCGCTGATGATGCCCCTGTATGACTCGGAGGAAGAGGAGGAGAGCCGGCCTATGAGCTACGACGAGAAGCGCCAGCTGAGCCTGGACATCAACAAGCTGCCGGGGGAGAAGCTGGGGCGCGTGGTGCACATCATCCAGTCCCGGGAGCCCTCCCTGCGCGACTCCAACCCCGAGGAGATCGAGATCGACTTTGAGACTCTCAAGCCCTCCACCCTGCGGGAACTGGAGCGCTACGTCCTCTCCTGCCTGCGCAAGAAGCCCCGCAAGCCCTACAGCAGCGATGGTGAGCTGGGCACAGAGGGAAGGCAGCCAGGGGAGGGGGGAAGGCCCTCAAGGGAGCCGTGGTAAGGAGTGGCACAGCCATTGGCCAGTTTCCTCCTCCACCCTTGAGCTTCGAGAGAAGAAATACACAGGATGACGCTTTGGTAGGGCCTTCCCTTTCCTATTGCCTTTCAGAGGAAGGAAGACATGGACACAAGGAAGCTGTCTACCTTTGGTAGCTCTCATGTTCCTGTGTGCCACGTCTCTTGAGACCCCAGGGTGGTCCCTCCTCAAGACTTTTTGAGAAGGAGGGGCAAGTCATGTGATCATGTGGACAGAAAGCAAAACTCCTTGAGTACATAGGTCTAAGAAAGAGAGGCTCACAGAACTGTTTCCAATTGCTTTCTCTAGACCAGTGTTTTTCAACCTTTTTCAGCCACGGCACATTTTTTACACTTACAAATTCCTGGGGTACACCACCAACCAAAATGACACTCTAACACAGTAATACATATAATTGATATGTTTTTAAATGTATTTATGCTCTCAGTGTGAAACCTGGACCTGTTTTGATTATCACAACATAGATATCCTGGTAGGAATGACAGAAAGACACAAACTTCCCACACAGAACTCCCATAACCAAGAGAAAATGCTATAAGAGTTTGGTGGGCATAGACCTTGGGTTTTGGAGTTGTGGTTCACCTATATCCAGAGAGCACTGTGGACTGAAACAATGTTGGATCAGGACCAAACTTGGCATGAATACTCAATATGCCCAAATGTGAACACATGGAGTTTGGGGAAAATAGACCTTGACATTTGGGAGTTACAGTTTCTGGGATTTATAGTTAACGCACCATCAAAGAGCATCCTGAACTCTTGCAACAATGGAATTGAACCAAACTTGGCATATTGAACTCTCATTACCAACAGAAAGTACTGAAAGGGCTTGCTTGGAAATTGACCTTGAGTTTGGAAGTTGTAGTTCACCTACACCCAGAGAGCACTGTGGACTCGAACAATGTTATGTTATGTTGTTGTTTGTTTTCTATCCAGAATCACAATGTTGGAAGGAGGCTCACCACTTTAAGGTCCCTAAAACAGGCATGGGAAATCTTCGGCCCTCTGGGTGCTTTGGAATTCAACTCCCACCATTCCTAACGGCCTGAGGCCCTTTCCTGCTTAAGTGGCCGAGGGGGGAAAGGAAAAGGGCCCGAGGCTGCTAGGGAGTTGGAGTCCAAAACACCCGGGTCCAAGTTTGCCCATGCCAGCTTTCAACAGAGACCTCTTCCTCCCCCTTCCCCTTCGTGCCCTTTCTTCCCCCTCCTGCCGAACACTTACTTTTTCTTCTCCACTGCCGCTTCTGCCACCATTTTGATCCGAGGGGGCAGCGTGAGCGTGTTCAGGAGGGGAGGAGGGAGGGAGGAAGGCGTGACCCATGTGGGCGCTACTGTGCAGACTCGCCCCAGAGCAAAGTGAGCAGAGCAAGGCTGGGAAGAAGGGAGCCCAAGTGGAGAAGGAAAAGTGTTCAGCAGGAGGGGGAAGAAAGGGTATTGGAGGTTCCAATTTCCCACTGCATACCTGATGATCGCTCACGGCACACTGGTTGGGAAACACTGCTCTAGACAAGTGTCGGTGCTCCTTTGCCTCCAGGATGGGCTGCCTAAGAGAAGCCTGAGTCCCAGTTCCCTCAGGATCAGGCTTTTAGGGGGAGGCCAAAGGTTACATTGTCAGGGACACACAGGTGCACCAAGACTCCATCCATATAGCTGAATACAATCCCACATTATCTGCTTTGAGCTGGGCTATATGGCAGTGTGGACTCCAATAACCCAGGTCAAAGCAGGTATTGCGGGGTTTTCTGTCTTGATATTCTGGGTGAGATGGCTGTGAGGAAGGGCCCCTAGAAATAAGCTCAAAGGCTAAACTACAAACCCCTCGTATCTGATGGTTTGTGTCTCATCATTCTACAACCTTTCAATGACAACTTTGACCCTCCAGGTGTTTTGGACTTCAACTCCCATAATTCCTAACAGCATGGCTGTTAGGAATTGTGGGAGATGTCCAAAACACCTGGAGGGAGGGCCAAAGTTTGGCCATGTCTGTTACAGAATGACACACGTTTGAATCCAGAACAGGAGGGTGTTTTCTCTCCTTGGAGTAGAATGGGGTAGAGGGGAGGCATAGCGATCTCTGGGAGATGTGGTTTTCATGTTTTAATCTGCTATATATGTACTATAATACTTTTCCCTCAAGATAGGGTGTTGCTGGGGATCATACTTTCTTTAAAAGATACCCAAAGTTTAACCATTAGTTGTAATGGTTATCCAGCAGGAACCCTTCCAGGGGCAACATGTTAAGAAAGGGGGGGGCAGGCTGGGGAGTGGGGTGTCTCTTTTGTGGGGAGGGAAGGGAGGAGGTTTGGGGCAGACAAGCAGAGCCCTGACCTTCCCTCCATTCCTCTCCTGCAGCCCTAAAGAAGCCGGTAGGCAAGACGAAGGAGGAGCTGGCCCTGGAGAAGAAGCGGGAGCTGGAGAAGCGCCTCCAGGATGTCAGCGGGCAGCTCAACTCTGCCAAGAAGCCCCCCAAGAAGGGTGAGTTGCTCCAGGACCCCGCCCCAGGCTCATAGCCACTCAGTCCAGTCCCTTATGCCAGGCAGGGGGACTCAAGGCAGGCCCTCCTGACAGCCTCTGAGAAGGGAGGGAGATGAAGAGGGGGCTTCAGGCAGCTTCCCTTCTCTTACCATTGGGAACTTCCTCCCTAGTCGTGAGGTGGAATCTCTTTTCCGGCCATTTGAATGCATTGTGTCCCAGTCTCTGGAGCAGCGGAAAGGATGCCGGCTCCCTCTTCCTTGTGGCCCCCTCTCAAAGACGTAAACCTGGCCCTCAGGTCCCCTTCTCCCAGCCTCCTCCGCTCCAAGCTGCCGCTCCCTCGGCCACTCCTCAGGGGATTCTTGGCCTCTCCCTGGAGCCCTTCCAGGTAGTCATTGTGCCTGTTTCTCCCCTTTCTTCCCCTCCGACAGTGAGTGAGAAGCCTGAGTCGGCCCACCCGGTGCCGGTCTCCCGCCTGAGCGCCAGCAGCTCCAGCTCAGACTCCAGCAGCTCCAGCTCCTCCTCCTCCTCTTCCTCCTCCTCGGACACAAGCGACTCAGACTCCAGCTAGGCCCGTAAGGGTAAATGGACGGGCAGATGGATGGACAGGCGGATGGCCAGAGAGCCGCATGACCGGCAAATGGGCAGCATGTTTGGGCGCGAGCGTCTCCCTCCTCCACCTGCGGGACCCCAAGTGGAAGCAGAGCGGGATGGACGGCGGGCAGCTGCAGAGGGAGGGAGGGGCCCTCCCCTTGGACCTTGGGCTCACTCCCCATTGGTCGGCCTCGCTTTGGGGGGAGGACTCTTGCACTGTACAGTTTGCTCCAGTGTTCGGAGAGGGGGGAGGGGCTGTGTTTTACTGTTTCGTTTGGTTCTCAAAAAAGAAAGAAAAAAAGAAAAATGTGGTTTTTATAAGACGTTGAACAAGTTTTGGTTTTGTGGCTTTCCTTCTCTCCCCCCCCCCCCCCTTTACTTCTGAAGGGGGCAGTTCCTGTGCCCACAGTGGTTGAACTCAGAGCACCAGGCTCACACCAGACTCGAGGACTTTCCCTAACCCCCTCCTGCTTTTATTTATTTTCTCCCCCCCCCCCTTTCCCCTCTGTGGCCTCTCCCTGATGCCTGTGTCAATAGATGGGCCCCTCAAAGGGGAGGGGGAGGCCGGAGGAAGTGTGGATGTTTCTTTTTTATTATTGTTTGGACTGTATATATATATTTTCTATGGTTCCTTTTAGTCGTCCCTTCCCCTCCCTCCCTCCCTCTCTCCTTGCTCTGGTCCGCCTTCCAGGGCTCTTGTTTCCTCTTTGCCGTATGTTAAAAACTTCTGGTTCTTTAACATGTAAATAAAAGGAAAATGTTATACAAGGCCGGTGGCGGCGTCTCTGAACCTGGGCGCAGGGGGCAAGCGGAGAGCGTTGAGAGTGCGTCTTGCCAAGGGAGTCTGCATAGCGTGGGAGCGCAGCCTGAGGGCCATGCGGTTGGCTCCATCTCGTGAGCCACACTTCTGCTCAAATGGGGGGAGGGGGTGTCCCTGGCTACGAGGGGTATCTGGAAAGTAAGGCAACAAGGCACGTAGCTCGCTCTCTCATGGGGAATTTTCTTGGGGGAAGTTGGTATCATTGCCGTGTAGGGGAAGCCAGTGGAAGTGAATGAGCAGTGCCAGCCATTAGTAGCTCATCGACTGGCCTTGGGATGAATGTTATTGATAAGTGACCTCATTCTGTTTCCCTCCAAGTGCAAAGTTTGTGCTGTAATACTCCACCTAAATGCAAAGGGCATGAACACCACTGCAATTCACTGCAAAATAGTTTCAGTTTATGGAGAGGACACAAAGTCAAGACAGCACGTGACAAAATGGGTACAGAATATATTGTGAGACCATGAAGAAACTTCGCAGAGCCATAAAAAAAAAAAGTCGGAAGCTGATGACGGGAATCTGTCTCCTTCATGACACTGTGCGTCCACACACCACTCACGCAGCACAAGAGTGGTTGACTTCACTTGGTTGGGGTGTTTTCAGCCACCCCTCTCACAGCCCTGATCAATCTTGACTTTCATCTGTTTGCTAAATTGAGGGACACCTCTTTGTGGAAAACACTCTTCCAATGATGACGAGATGAAAATCGAAGTGACGGAACTGGCTGGAAAAGGCAGAGGAAAACTTCTATGACTCAGGCATCCAACACTTGTCCCATGGATGACGAAATGTATTGAACTGAATGGTGATTATGTGGACAAATAATGTCATGCCTATGCTACAATCCATGTCAGTTTTCTTAAAATATAGGCATTCTTTGTATTTTGAAAAAAATCTTGTAAACTTACTTTCCAGATATTCCTCGTATTAACAAGGGCGCGCCCACTGAGCTGGATTCATCTCAGTTATACAGTCTGTGCCCAGCGTATGTGTTAAGACCAGACACAAGCAAACTTTGTCCCTCCCTCCAGGTGTTTTGGATTGCAACTCCCACAATTGCACAAAGAGGGAGCAAGGGGACAGGAGGAAGAAGGCGCCTCCAGCAAGCCCTCATTGTGACAGCCTTCCACCTGGAAATGTATGCTTTCAATACAAAAGGAAGTCCTCCTCAGGCGATCCCTCGTAGCTTGAGGATGATTGTTTTCCAGATGTGGTGTCTTGGCAGTGGGTCTGTAGCTGGCTGTGGAGCCCTATTGATCTCTTGCAGCGAGGACATCTGATTCCAGACGAAAGGCGGTCGCAGTCAGGGTTGGCTTGACGCGCCTTCCTCTTGGCACGTTTCTCCCTTTTGCCCTCCATCCGTGCCTCTTCGAATTCTGCAGCATTGCTGGTCACAGCTGACCTCCAGTTAAAGCGCTCAAGGGGCCAGGGCTTCCCATTTCTCTGTGTCTATGCCACAGTTTTTGAGGGTGGCTTTGAGCCCATCTTTCAATCTCTTCTGTCCACCAAAATTTCAATTTTCTGTTCTTGAGTTCGGAGTACAGCAACTGCTTTGGGAGATGGTGATTGGGCATTTGGACAACATAGCCGGTCCAGCAGAGTTGATGGCGGAGTAGCATTGCTTCAATGCTGGTGGTCTTTGCTTCTTCCAGCATGCTGACATTTCCCCGCCTGTCTTCTCAAGAGATCTGCAGGATTTTTCGGAGGCAGTGCTGATGGAATAATTCCAAGAGTTGCAAATGACATCTGTAGACAGGCCACATTTCACAGGCGTATAGCAGGGTTGGGAGGACAATGGCTTTATAAACCAGCTCCTTGGTATCTCTACGGATATCCTAGTCCTCAAACACTCTGCTTAATTCGGAAAAATGCTGCACTCGCAGAGCTCAGGCAGCGTTGTATTTCAGTGTCAATGTTGACTTTGGTGGAGAGGTGGCTGCCAAGGAAGCGGAAAAGGAAGACCATATGGATCCAGAACAGGTCTTCACAGCCCCAACGTCAAGACTCTCCTTCTGGAGGTCAGTTGGACTTGAGGGACTGCATATGATGAACGTATGAGCAGTCCGTGCAGAAGGGACAAAGGGTTTGGGCAGAGCACGAGCTGGGCCAGAGCCAAGAGGGTGCTGCGGCCTTTACCAAGGCCAATGCGACTCCAGGCTGCATCCAGGTCGAGGCACAGGCACCCAGGCCTTTTAAGGGGCACACTGCCGGGAGAGGGGGGGAGCAATGCTCCCTGTGCCCCCCTCTGCACTCAAAAGGCAATGGGAGGATGTTTTGCTCCAAGGGTCAGAATGGAAAGTTAAGGGTTTGGAGATCAAGAAGTTGGGGGGAAAGCCCCACAAACGCCTCTTTTTCTGGGAAGTTAAAAAGCATAGGGAATAGGAACGAAAGGGTGACCGTGTCCCTCACTCCCCCCCCCCCCAATGTTAAACACCATCATCTGCATCTTCTGTAATTTCTCAGAGCTCAAACAGCCCAATGATTCCCACGCACACACGTTCCCCCTGCTAAAAACTGGTGAATCTTTAAAGGGGTTGGACTAGATGGCCTTTGAGGCCTGACTTCCAAGTGTGGTCCCATTCCTTGCTCCGCTTTCGGTTAACATTCCCTTAAAATTGGTATAGTGCCCCTTGTGGGGAGGAATCCCATGAAAGAAAAGGCCTTCTATAGGATTAAGAGAGGGAAGGCTTTGAGGAGACTGATCTTATTATTCCTGTCTAATTGGAGAGAACACGGTCACTCCCC
The DNA here is from genome assembly GCA_030556195.1 of Anolis apletophallus. Classification (NCBI taxonomy): domain Eukaryota; kingdom Metazoa; phylum Chordata; class Lepidosauria; order Squamata; family Anolidae; genus Anolis; species Anolis apletophallus. Next base: position 216,325,698 of record JARBWK010000001.1, read on the forward strand.
CAGCCCCGGGAACACAGGGGCCCCTTCACCAAAACATAAACATTTGAAGAATTGTTTCTTCCGTCTTTTAAATGAAACAGACCATCTATATAATAAAAGGGAATGTATGTGTATGTGTTTGTGGATATGTGCCTGCTTTCTGATTGGTTGCCACGGTGGGATTATTTGCATAACGCCGCTGATTGCCAGCACCACCAATATTCCAACACTAAAGTGGCAGAGGGGGGTAAGGAAAAGGCCTGAGGCAGTCAGGCATGGTGGGAGTTTAAGGCCAAAACACTTTGCAGCCCCCAACAATGAGAGAACAAGACCAAACTTGGCACACAGAACCCCCAAGATCCATTCTACATCCTGGTGCAGTTTCGAATAGCACGAACCATGGATGATGGGTCTTGAAGTACCTCCATTCACTTCCTGAGACCACTGCAACCCTCATCCAATGACTGATCAAGACTAAACTTGGCACACATAACCGCTATGACCCCCTTTCTCTCCTGGTGAGGTTTGGGGGAGGACAGACCACGGATTATGAGATTTGTAGTACTTTCACCCTTCAGTTCCCACAGACCTCTGTGGCCCCCCAAAAAGACCGATAAAGACCAAACTTGCCATACAGAGCTCCCATGACCCACTCTACATCCTACTGTAGTATGGAAGAGGGCAGACCATGGATGATGGGACTTGAAGTACACTCACCTCCCAAGACCGCTGCAACCCTCATCCACTGACTGATCAAGATCACACTTGGCACACAAAGCAGCCATGACCCACTCTACGGCCTGGTGCTGTTTGGAGGAGGGCACTGGTGCTGTTTGGATGATGGGACTTGAAGTACCTCCACTCACTTCCCGAGACTGCTGCAACCCTCATCCAATCACTGATCAAGACCAAACTTGGCACATACAGATCCCATGACCCACTCTACATCCTGGTGTAGTTTGGAGGAGGATGGACCATGGCCGACGAGACTTGCAGTACCTTCACTAACTTCCTGAGACCACAGTGAGCCACGTAAACAACTGATAAGGACCAACCTTGGCACACAATGCCTTTCTCAAATATCCCGGGCACTGCCGGGTCCCCAAGCTAGTTAAAAATAAAAGCCACATAAGCATCACAAGAGGCAAGACTTTTCTCAGCCCCAGCCCTTCGGAAACCTTTGCCTTTATCTGTGTTGTGTTGTTTCTAGGCACCGAATGTTTGCCCTTGTGTTTGTGTATGTATTTGAGTTCCCTTGGGGAGAAAGGGCGGAATACAAAGAAAGTATTATTATTATGACACAAAAACACTGTCACAGCAAACAAGATATCTGCTGGATTTTGTATCACACAATCACAAGTTGAACCCTTCCCAAGCGTTTAGGACTGTGTGATGTATTTTCGAATGATGCGCGCAGATCCAAGTCTGGTGGTCCTTTGCAGTTACAAGCAAAAGGGTCAAAAGAGCCCAAAAAGGGGCTGAAGTGTGAAGCAATGTTGATAATAAAGATAGTAATGGTTGTATGTAGACACTAGGTGGTGCTGTGTGCTAATACATATATCAAAACCAGTCAGGTATCCTCATACAATATGCAGTATCAAAAATTCACTTAATATACAGGCGACACATTCAAAAGTGATAAGTAAACAATCACTGCACACTTAGGAATCTACACACAATGAAATTCAATCCACAGTATATAACAGTGATCTCACACAATGCATTTACATTAGATCCACAATCTTAGTAATCTCACATTATAAATTCACCATGTATTACAATCATAATGCAAGAATCAATATTTCATTCACAATACAAAATAATGTGGGCAAAGTATCAAATGCGGCATACATACAATGTGATCCAATTAAATAACAAATCCTCATTTCTCACGAACTACAGAAGAGCCGCATCAACCCTTACTGTTTACACAAGTACAGAAAATACTTTAATACATACACTCTAGCACATTAGGTAGCTCGCGAGCTACTAGTAGATCTTCGGCCCTCTTCCACGTGATCTTTGGGCCTCACCAGCCGGATGGGGCACTCCTTGCCATGCGAGCGCACACCCTGCTGCTGGCTTCTGCTCTCGCGGTGCTTCTTTCACCTGCGGGGCATTGCAGGAAGAAGGAAGCATGAGGCGGGGCCTCTGGAGGGAGCGCCCTGCCTCTCTCGTCCAGAAGCAGCTGTGCAGCCTCTGTTGTCAGCAAGACAGGGGCTCCCTCTGGATGCCCCGCCTCGTGCTTTCTCCTTCCTGCAATGCCCTGCAGGCGGAAGAAGCGCTGTGCGGGCAGAAAACAGCAACAGGAGCATGCGCGGTGGCAGGAGCATGCGGGAGCGCATGGCAGCGGGGGCAGATAGATCTTTTGGACTTTGCTGCTTTAAGAGTAGCTCGCATGCTGAAAAAGTGAGAACCCCTGCTCTAGCATGATTCAAACAATAATGATGATCATCATACCCTGACTGGGACATGAGGGAGAAAAGGTACCTCCAATTAATGAACATCAGTTACCAAAGGGAGCTCTTCCGTAGCCGCGGAGAACGCTGCGGTGAACCCGGAAGAGGGAAAATAAGACAAGATCAATCAACAATAGAGTGTATCGCACTCTATGACGCGCAGGCGCCTCACCGTCGTAATCGGTGCTATGAGATTGGGTAGGTATAATACACAATATGCCCACTGTATTACAGGAACCGTGGAGTATTGGACAGTTGACTATATTAATCAAACAGTGGGTCCATTGAGTATGTAATTCTAAATTTCCAAAGTCAGACCAGAGTAGTTGGAAGCCAGAAATGTGATCATTGTTGTAGCGCCTGCGTGCTAATGGCTTCCCTTGCCTGTAACGCCGCTGCTTGGAGGGTCCAACCCACATAAGAATTAAAGATATATCTGTAATATATTAAACCGCCTGGGTGGGATCCCAATCTCTACCAATTCAAAAAATAAATCCACCGGCTGCACGGGGCCTCAAATCCTTTAAATCAGGGCTGTCCAACTTCTTCGGGCCCAAGGGCTGGAATTCAGGTGACTGATCACCTTGGGGGCTGCAGCGGAGGGCGTGGCCGCTCGCGGGGGCGTGGCTACAGCGGGGGCAGGGCTGCTCCCGCCCTGGCGCACCTGGCGCCAATGCCCAGCCCTGCGCAGCCATACACCCCATTCAGTGGGGTGACGTCAGGCGCCACGCCTGACGTCACCCAGCCCCGCCGAAAAGGGGCGGGTCGTGCAAGATACTGGGCTTGCGCGTCAGGGCGGGATCGGGCGAGCCGCCTCCGCCATGTCCCTAGCTCTTGCAGCGGGCTTACCTTCCTTCAGGCGCGACGCTGGGGAGACGATCCCCGCCTGGCATGCCCGGCATCTTGCGCGACCCACCTGTTTTCGACTCCTGACGAAAAGGGGCGGGTCGCGCAAGATGCCGGGCATGCGCACCAGGGCGGGAGGCGGGCCGGGGGATCGTCTCCCCAGCTCTTGCAGCGGCCGCGCCTGAAGGAAGGTAAGCCCGGGAGCTTAGCTTCCTTCAGGCGCGGCCACTGCAAGAGCTAGGGAGACGGCGGAGGTCGGCTCGCCGCTCCCGCCCTGGCACGCAAGCCCGCGAGCGACCCTGCGCGAGTGAGGAACAGGCGGGGGGAAGTCCCGCCCCTAGGGCATCTGACGTGGCTTCCCTCCACCTCCTTACTCGCTTCGGCCCTGCCCCCCTCACGCTGCCCCCCTGGAGATCGAAATTTTTTAGAAATTTTTAAAAAAATGTTTTTTTAAAAAAAACAACTGATGTCTTGCAGGGGGTTAGGGGGCCGTAGGGAAGGGGCTCGGGGGCCGTGTATGGCCCCCGGGTCACCAGTTGGACAGCCCTGCTTTAAATCAAGAGTAGAAAGAGGCCCGCTGCGCGTGTGTAGGTGGCTAAACAGTGTTGATCGTGTCAGGTTATAATATTCCACTTCTAACCTGTTTGGTAGGCTTTACAAGCGTTCAAAGGTACTCAAATCCGCTACAGCACTTATGGGTAGTGTATCATATCAGAGTATTCTTTCGTATATATGAAAATAGCGTCACACTAGAACAAGACCAAGAATGCAACTGCATGGATGCTTTTTGTTTGTTTGTTTCTCTGCCCCTTTGCAGTCGACAGATCGTGATTTTGTCAATCTTTGTTGTTTCCAAATGCCGGCTGAGGTCTTTTGGCACGGCACCCAGTGTGCCGATCACCATTGGAACCACCTGTACTGGTTGATACCAGAGCTTTTGCAGGTCAGTTTGGTTATCACTTGGTACGGCAACATCAATCATCCATTTTTTTTTCTTTTCCACAATCATAAAGTCTGGTGTATTGTGTTCCAAAACTTGGTCAGTCTGGATTTGAAAAGTCCCATCCCCACCTTGTCATGGTGTGTGTGTGTGTGGGGGGGGGGGGGACTGCTCAAAGGATGTTGAGAGCTGTAGTGTAACTCCCAGCAGGTCCAACCGAGTCAGAGAGCTCTCAGCTGAACGAAGTGGAAATAAGAGCACCTCACCCATGAGCATTATGGAGAAACAAACCAAAACGAAGTCTACTGGCTCGGTCATCACCCAGGATAAATAGGACCGTGATGGATGCTGCAGATTCTGGACATTGATTCTTTTAGGTAGTGCTATTTTTCCAGGTTGTCTTTTTGATCTGCTCACTCCCCTTTTGAGTCTGTTCAGGGACTTCCAAGTTGCCCATCCTTGGTTTGCCTTTGGGGACAGGTAGGGGAGCATCCAATTGGGATTTCCTGGTTTAGCTGCCCAGAGGGATGCTCTTGCAGTTGCTGGGGAACATTTAGAGGAGTGGTGGTTCTCATGAAGTGTTTTCCTTGATTTGAGTCTACTGGGAGGAGGCCGATAACCATGCAGTGGGTGGCTTTTCACTTATTTTTGTCTCACAGCAGCCTCTTCACAAACCGGGTTTGGGGGGGGGAGAGAGAGCGAGCAATGCCAGCTAGCTTATAGAGCAAGGATGGGCAATTATTATTTCCAAGGGGCCACATGAGAGCCAAAGAATATTATGGTCGCACCTAAAGGCTGAACTACATTCTAATCTACATTATTTATTTATTTACTATATATTACACATCATTAATATTAACATATTAATATATCAAGAAATATTCATATATTAGTATTAATATAATTATTATAGTATATATATATATAGACGTTATAATATATTGAAATTATAATATAACATTATATTATTTATTATATCATTATTATAAAATTATTATTACAAAATAATAATAAAAACCACTAAAATAAAATGAAATTCAAGAAGACAAGGTACGAACCAAGATAGAGGCTGACATCCTCAAGAGAGGAAGGATCCCAAGATGGAATGGCCCAATGGACCCAGCCCAGAGGACGACAAAGCGGACCCAGCCACCGCCACAGCAGAGCAGAGCAGCAGACGATCAGAGGCTGCAGGCCTCCGGCCGCTCTCGCCCCCGGCCGTTCCCCAGCTGATCACCCTGCCATGGAGTGCCTGCCATCCTGGGAGGGGATTCGGGCCTGCAGTGGGAGCAGTTGGCAACCTGAAGTGGCTGATCACCCAGGCAACCCGGAAGACGATCAAGTCTTCCGGGTTGCCAGGGTGATCAGCCGCTGCAGGTTGCTGACTGCTCCCGCTGCAGGGCTGGATTGCCTCCCGGGATGGCAGGCACTCCAAAGCCGCCACTCCTCCGATTGTTCTCCAGAGCGGTGGGCTGTCTGCCGACGCAGGCCCCACAGCCCGTGATGGGATGGCGGCAGCAGCACCCCTGCCTCTTGATCCCGCCCCTGATGCCCTTCTCCCCGGGCCGGACAGAATCGGCTGCCGGGCTGTAGGTTGCCCAGGTCTGTTATAGAGTCTATCAACAGGTGTAGGTTTAAGACATCCTGTGATTATTCTGCAGTGCTATGCCCACCTGCTTCACGTGGACAGACTTGTGCCAAACAGGGCAGGCATACTCAGCAGTTGAGTAAGACAAGGCAAGGGCTGGTGTCCTTATTCATTTTGGGTCTGCTCCCCATGCGCAGGATGTTATTGCGTGTAGCTACTTTGTGCTTGGCGTTCATACAGTGTTTCCTAAATGTCTGTGTTCAATCTAAGGTGATGCCAGATATTTAGGATATTTAGGATGGGAAGTGTTCAAGTTCTTGGCTTTCCTAGGTAACTTTCAATTTCCTGTTTGCTTCACAGTTCCGTAGGTGGAAAGCACACACTTGAAACCCACCAATTGTCATCTTCCCTAAACCTGAAAGAACTCGGAGAAGTGATTAAGCGATGCAAAACTAGTAAAGCACCTGGCCTAGATGGCTTAATGATGGAGCAAATCAAACACTTGGGTCCCAAAGCTGAAAACTGGCTTTTGAAATTCTATGATCAATGCTTGGCATGCAAACAGATTCCCAGACTATGGAGGAAAACTAAAATCATTGCCATTTCAACATTTGGTAACAATGCCTCCAATGCCAGGAACTACCGACCAATCTCTCTTTTATATCATCTATATATAAAGTATATGACAGGATGGTATTGAATTGATTAGGACCTGTTATCGAACCCTATCTTATTGCACAACAAGCAGATTTCAGACCAGGGAAAAAGTACAGCACAAACTCTTATTCTGAGTACAGTGTTCCCTCAGTCTGTACTCTTAATCTGAGTAGGGTGTTACGTTGTGGGACCACCTGCGAGAAGTGAAAATCTGCGAAGTAGGAAAGCTATATACAGTAGAGCCAGTTATCTGACTCCCAGTTATCCAACACTCCATATTATCTGCAGCCACGACCTTTGCCACCCTCGCCCTTTTCTCCATTACTCGCTCACACACTGGGCCAAGTCCTCGTTCTGCCTCTGCGATCCTTCCTGGTGAGCGAGCGAGGGAAGATGGCGGCAGCAGAAGCAGGCGCCGGGAAAAGTCAGGCAGGTTCCTGCTTCTGCAGCCACTGCCACTTTTGCCACCCTTTTTACTCGCTCGTTCACCTACCCACTCACACACCCACTCACCCCTTGCTCGCTACTCACCAGCCCAAGTCCTGCTTCTGTCGCTGCTTCTGCCTTTGCGGCCCTCCCTCCCTCGCTACTCACCAGGTTGCGTCTCAGTGGCAGAACCAGCACTCGGCCCGGTGAGTAGCAAGGAAGCGAAAAGTGAACCGCAAAGTAGCAAGGGAACATTGTACATCAGTTTTACTATAAGCCACTTTGAGTCCCTTTATTGGAGAGGGAAAAGTGGGGAATAAATAATAAGGCAGGCCTTTAAACAATGAGCTGGGCCATGTTTTATTCATTTTTCCAGTTTTTAATGCTTTTAGGTGAATTGGGACCATTTTGTTTTCTAACTCCTCTGTTTTCATGTTTATAGGCTGTAGGTTTTTAATTGTAAACTTGTCCTGCTGTTCAGTGTTGTGAGCCACTCAGGGCCGGACTTGTGCCTAGGCAAAGTGGCCCTCTGTGATGTCACTGGGAAAGAAGACATTAATGAGGGAGGGAGGAAAGAAAGGAGAGATATAGAGGGGAAGGGAGAGGAGTGGGGAGGAAGAGATGGGGGGAAAGGCAGCTATGATAATAAATATACCCCGCCACCATCTCCCCAAGGGGACTTGGGGCAGCTTCCATGAGGCCAAGCCCAATGACACATAATAAACAACACAACAGCAAATTATCTATCTATGTGTATAAGTCAGTGTTTGCGTGCGGCGGTTGCGTGCGGAGGAATATGTGGCAGCGTTTTGATTGGTTGCCACTGTGGGATTATTTGCATAAAGGACACTGATTGGCCAGCCTCTAAGGCACCAGATTATTTGCATAAAGGACTCAGATTGGCCAGCCTCAGAACTCCAACAATCTAAGGCACCAGACAGAGTTGCCACTGAAATGGTATTTGCATAAAGGACTCTGATTGGCCAGCAAAACAGAATGCAACTGAATGCTTGAGTAAGCCAAATGACAGTTTTTTCCGTTGGAAATGGAATGTTCATTTTCTGCAAAGGTGCCAAGGAATATGTGACACCATTTGGATAGGTTGCCACTATGGGATTATTTGCATAAAGGACTCTGATTGGCCAGCCTCAGAACTCCAACATTCTACGGCCCCAGACAGAGGGGATTGGTTGCCACTGAAATGGTATTTGCATAAAGGACTCCGATTGGCCATCCACATTCCAACATTCTAAGGTGACTCAGAGGGAAAAGGAAAGGCCTCAGGCAGTCAGACACTGCGGCCCACAGCAGTGACGGATCAGGACCAAACTTCCCACACAGAGGCCCAATGACCCACTTCACAACGCAACCCTCACCCAATGACCAATACAGACCAAAATTAGCACAGAGAGCCCCCTTGACCCACTCTACACCTTGGTGCTGTTTCATGGAGGATGGACCACAGATGATGGGACTTGTAATACCTTCACTCACCTTCTGAGACCGCTGCAACCCTCATCCAAAGAATGATCAAGACCAAATGTGACACAGATAGCCCCCATGACCCACTCTACATCCTGGTGCTGTTTGGAGGGGGGTGGACCATGTCCAATGGGACTTGCAGTACCTTCACTAAGTTCCTGAGACCACTGCAAGCCACATAAACATCTAATAGGAACCAATCTTGCCACACAATGCCTTCCTCAAATAACCCGGGCACCGCCGGGTCCCCAAACTAGTAAAACAATAAATACAATCAATATAACTTACACATAAGCCATAACAGACAATTTAAATGATGGACTGGATGAGGGCCAAGCTGAAGCTTAATCCAGACAAGAGGAGGCTCTCCTGGCCAGTCATGGAGCCGATTGGGGTCTCAGGTGGCAACCTGTGCTCGATGGGTTATGCTCCCCCTGAGGACACAGGTCCGCAGCCTGGGCATCCTCCTGAACTCGGTGCCAATGCTTGATGCTCAGGTGCTAGCGGTGGCCGGGAGGGCCTTCATACAACTAAAACTTGTGCACTTGTGCCCCAGTTGTAATTGTACCTCGAGAAGATTTACTTGGCCATGGTGGTCCATGCTTTAGTGACATCCAGAATGGACTACTACAATTCATTCTACATGGGGCTGTTTTGAAGATGGCTCGTTAACTGCAGTTAGTGCAAGGGCCGGCGACCGGGTTACTAACTGGAGCTGGTTATAGGAAGCACACCATGCTCCTACTAAAGCGGCTCCACTGGCTGCTGCTGAGTTTCCGGGCCCAATTCAAAGTGCAGGTTATTACCTACAAAGCCCTATTCGGTTCAGGTCTAACCTATCTTCGAGACTGCATCTCTTTCTATGAAGCGGCACGGGCATGGAGATCTGCCTGGGAGGCACTCCTCTCGGTCCCACTTCTGTCTCAAGCAGTTAGTGGGGACGAAAGATAAGGCCTTCTCGGTGGTGGCCCCTTGCCTTTGGAATGACCCCCCCCTCCCCCGAGGGAGAGCAAGCAGGCCCCACTCTCCTAGCTTTCCATATACAATTGAAGACTTGGCTTTTTTGACAAGCCTTTGACCATGTTTAGCATCCCTTAATGCAGTGTTTCCCAACCGGTGTGCCATGGCACACTAATGTGCCGTGAGCGATCATCAGGTGTGCCGTGGGAAATTGGAACCTCCAATACTCTTTCTTCCCCCTCCTGCCGAACAATTACTTTTTCTTCTCCACTCGGGCTCTCTTCTTCCCAGCCTCGCTCTGCTCGCTTTGCCTTGCTTTGCTCACGCTGCCGCTTCTGCCACCATTTTGATTCGAGGGGGCAGCCTGAGCGTGTTCAGGAGGGGAGGGGGGAGGGAGGAAGACGTGACCAGTGCGGGCGCTACTGTGCTGACTCGCCCCACGTCTTCCTCCCTTCCCCCTTGAACAGAAGCGGCAGCATGAACAAAGTGAGGCAAAGTGAGCAGAGCAAGGCTGGGAAGAAGGGAGCCCGAGTGGAGAAGAAAAAGTAAGTGTTGGGCAGGAGGGGGAAGAAAGGGCGCGAAGGGGAAGGGGGAGAAAGAGGTCTCTGTCAAAAGCTGGCATGGGCAAACCTGGACCTTCCAGATGTTTTGAACTCCCAACTCCCACCATTCCTAGCAGCCTCAGGCCCTCCCCCCCCCCCCCCCCAGCCAGTTAAGCAGGAAAGGGCCTCAGGCTGTTAAGAATGGAAATGTGAATCCATTGAAGACGGAGATCTTTAGGTTGGGCCACCCGGTGTGTGTGTGTGTGTGTGTGTGTGGGGGGGGGGTGCCGGCTGCCTACCCCAGACGGCAAAGCACACTGACAGTCATCCTTGGTAAAGAGTCTGGGGGTCCAGTTGGACCCGCTGCTGGCCATGGAGGCCCATGTCTCTGTGGTCAGCAGATCTGCATTTTTTCCATCTGCAACAGGCTAGACGGTTGGCACTATATCTGTCCGAGGGCGACCTGGCCACGGTGATCCAGGTGACGGTCATCTCGAGACTAGACTCCTGTAACGCCCTCTACATTGGCCTTCCTTTGTCCGTGATCCGGAAACTCAAACTGGTGCAGAATGCTGCAGCTCGTCTACTCACTGGGGTCCCGGTTAGATGCCACATAACTCCCATCCTGCAGCAGCTGCACAGGCTCCCAGGAGAGTACTGGATTACATTCAAAGTGTTGGTGTTAACCTTTAAGGCCTTATATGGTCTAGAACCTGTGTACTTGAGGGACCATCTCTCCCTGTATGTTCCCCAGAGATCACTACGGTCTAAAGAACATAACTTATTGGAAGTCCCTTTTGTCCGTACTTATCACCTGTCCTCTACCAGACAGAGAGCCTTTTCGGTGGCAGCCCCGACTCTTTGGAATGCCCTGCCAGATGAGATCCGGGCCCTTAGAGAGTTGCCTGCGTTCCGAAGAGCCTGTAAAACAAAAATAAATAAATGTTAGGAAATGTGGGAGTTGGAGTCCAAAGCACCCAGAGGGCCGAAGTTTTCCCATGCCTGTTTTAGAGGGACCTTAAAGTGGTGAGCCTCCTTCCAACATTGTGATTCTGGATAGAAAACAAACATAACATTGTTTGAGTCCACAGTGCTCTCTGGGTGTAGGTGAACTACAACTTCCAAACTCATTCCTGCCAGGATATCTATGTAGTGTTCATCGAAACAGGCCCAGGTTTCACACTGAGTGTATAAATACATTTAAAAACATATTAACTAATGTATTACTGTGTTAGAGTGTCATTTTGGTTGGTGGTGTGCCCCAGGATTTTGTAAATGTAATAAATGTGCCGCGGCTCAAAAAAGGTTGAAAAACACTGCCTTAATGAACATATTTGAGGACCTAGAGATTATTTAACCGTGCACTTTATGAGACTGAGATTGATTGCAGCTGCTTTATTCCTGTAGTCCTGGTTGCATTTTACTGATCTTAACCTGGGGTTTTTTGTGATGTTTATGTTGGTTGTTATTGTTTTTGTGTGACTGGTTTTGCACTTTCTGTATTTTGTGTGTTTGCACCATACAGCGCTTTGTGAGACACTCAAGAGTCCCTCTGGGAGATGGTGGCAGGGTACAAATCAAGTGCAATGATTATCTATATTTATACTACACTCTAGCACTGGCTGCTCTGCTACAGATTGCAAGGCTCCTACACGCATAAGCCCTCCCGGATAACACAAATCCTTCATGGATGCAATAGTAAGAGGCTGAGAAAGGGAGGGACAGAAATGTGACTTTATTTTACTGTGACCAGAGGATCCGAGGCTGAGCCAGCTGCGGGGCCTCCCTCTTCTTCCTCCCTCCCTCCTTCATGCCTTGAGGGCGGCTGCCTTGCCCGAGGGAGCCTGGGCCTTCTGGAAGTCCTGCTGCAGCTTCCCCAGCAGGTCCCGCTGCTGCTCCGACTTCCTCTCCAGGTCCTGCATCTGGGACTCATAGCGCTTGCTGCAAGAGAAGGAAGGAGGGATGCATGCATTCCTCCCAAGGCCCCCCAGCCCGCCCCCTTTAGGAGAACACAACCAGAGCCCTTCCAACAGAGGGCCATCCCGCCTGGGCAGTGGATTCTCCTGCAGGACAGCTCAGAGTGCCAGGGATGGGATGGGCAATTACCGGCTCTCCAGGTGTTTTGGACTTCAACTCCCAGAAATCCTAACAGCTGGTAAACTGGCTAGGATTTCTGGGAGTTGAAGTCCAAAACACCTGGGGCCATGGCTCCCTTGGGTCCCAGTCTTTGGAGCAGCAGGAAACAGGCCATCTCCCTCCTCAAAGTAGCTGGACAGGAAGAGGATTCAACACTTGTGTATATGGGACAATGAGAGATTGAGGAAGCCCAGTGAGGCACACTGGTTTTGTACCCATTTTCTAGATCTGTGTCGCTCAAGGTGTCTGCTTCCTGCTTCCATGGAGAGGTGTCCCTTTCTCCTTTTTCTTTTGCATGTCCAGTTTCCCTTTCGATTGAGAAAGGGAGCACTGTGAGGCGTCTCTCTGGCACAAAGAGACCCCAGAGTCAGCATTGTAGGTCCTTCTTCCAAAGTTAGGCCACTTTGCCTTTTGTCCTTCTACTCTTTTATATGAGATACATGGCCTGCAACAAGCAAAGGACGCTTTCTGCCTTCAGAAGCTGTACCAGAACCTCACCCAGGATGTATTCCCTCCCATTTCCTACCAGAAGCTCATACGCTGCACTCTGCTCTCCTACAGACATCTTCCTGCAAATATGGCCTCCTTTCAAATGCTTCAACACAGCAATATGTGGTGCCCCCTCTTCCCCTCCAAGGCAAACATGCTGAGCTCCCCCCCCCCCCAAGGTGCTCCCCAAAGGGATTCTAGGCTTCCAGCCCTTGGACCATTTTGCGATCCTTTCCTTCTCTGCTTGACCATCTCCTTCTTGAATGAGTTTGCTCACAGTCTCGCTCTCTTTCTCTGCTTTGGTCAGCCCTTCTCGCCTGGAACAATAGCCCTGGGTCCAGGTTTGGGCAACAGAATTCAAGGAGACACGCAGGATAGGAGGGAGGGAGGCCACACGGTCCAAGGACCAGAACCACAAATCCCCCTGAGGAGCTTCTTAAGGAGCTGGGTCTGCTCAGCTTGGGGAAGGGGAGGCTGAGAGAAGGTCCCTTAGGAGAGCCAGGCTGAAGCACCCGGAAGGAGGAAGAGCCAGGCTGGTCTTGCGCTGCTCTGGAGGAGACTTGGACACAAGGGAGCCGTGGATTCAAGCGGCAGGAAAAGAGGTCCCATCTCAACACGAAGGAGGACATCCTGAAGGCAAGAGATGTTCAGCCATGGAACCTGCTGCTTCCTGGCAGTCCTGTTGGGGTCTCCTTCCTACTCTGGAGATTCTGAAGCAGTGGCTGGATATGACCATCTATTGGGAGGGATTGGGTTGTGCTTTTCCCAACTGTCTGGAAGGGGATGGACTGGATGACCCTTGGGGGTTCCTCCCAAATCTAGTGGGACATGGACAGCCTGGGAGTCTGGAGGAGTCATCTCCTCTGGATACCTTTCAGCAAACACTGGGTGGCCATCTGCCGAGGGCTGGACTGGATGTCCCTTGGGGTCCCTTCCAACTGTGAGAGAGGAGTGGTCAGAGAGGTCTTTCCTCGCCTCGTAACCCGTTGGGACCATAGGCCCCAGCGCAGAATGCCATGGAGGCTCTGGAGGTGTCCAGAGAGTGGGGCTGCCCCACTTTTGCCTCAGGAAACTCTCCTTGAGCATAAGGGAGTGAAGGCAGCGCAGGCCCCCTGGAGCCCATCCTGTGCCCTCCCTTCCTTGTTGGATCAGGGCCCAGAGGAGAGCTATGACTGGACCTGGAGGGTCTCAAGGGGATGGGCTGTGCCTGCTGGTTCAAGGGCCCCTCCCTCCCTCCGCCACGCCCAGACCCACTCACATCTCCCCCGCAATGTACTCCAGCCTCTTCCCGACCGTGGCCTTCGCTTCCTCCGTGTCCTGCTTCACCAAGACGGGCCCAATCAGCTTGAACACGGCGTTGGAGGCGTCCAGGAAGCCCAGCTCCTAGAGAAGAGCCGGGTCAGGCTTCGGCCTTGGATTGGGACTCAAGAGACGTAAAAGCATCCCCAGGGGAGGGAGGATGCCCCACTCACCCAGCTCCATAGGAAGGCAAAGGAAACCTTCCCAAGGAGAACCCCAGGAAGGGCTGCCCTAAGTCAGGAACCCCTTGGAGGTGAGAAACATTGAAGGAAATAACGTGAAGGCACATTATCACAACAATAACAACCCAAAGGAAGTGTACTCTGTGAAAGCTGCTCTCCACCGTGCCCCATTCATTGTGGGAGAGAGCTGCTCTACAGCTGTGGGATTCCTTCCTTCCTTCCTTCCGCGTAGAGCCATCCAGGAAGCCCAGCTCCCAAAGAAGAGATGGGTCAGGCTTGGGCATTGGACCGAGGCCAGCGTTGGGGTGGAAAAGCCCCTCCCTGGGATGGGGGAGGGTTGGGGGTCCTGGGGGAGGCACCACACTCTCTCAGCCCCAGAGGAAGGCAGGGGAAGCCTGGCCAAAGAAACCCCCGGGGAAGGACCGCTCTAAGTCAGGAACCTCTTGTTGGCGAGAAACATAGAAGGAAATACTAGGTTGTGAGTTTTAAGGGCTGCCTGGCCATGTTCCAGAAGCATTCTCTCCCGATGTTTCGCCCACATCTATGGCAGGCATCCTCAGAGGTTGTGAGGTCTGTTTATATACCTGTGGAATAATGTCCAGGGTGGGAGAAAAAACTCTGTTGGAGGCAGGTGTGAATGTTTCCATTGACCATCTTGATTAGCATTTGATGGCCCAACAGTTGTCAAGGTGTGGCTTCTTACTGCCTGGGGGAATCCTTTGTTGAGAGGTGATCTTTCTCCCACCCCGGACATTCCAGATATATAAACCCCATTTTCCTAGAGTCCAACAGACCTCAAAAACCCCTGAGGATGTCTTTAGCCACAGGTGCAGGCGAAACATCAGGAGAGAATGCTTCTGGAACATGGCCAGGCAGCATGAAAAACTTACAACAACCCAGTGGTTCCGGCCATGAAAGCTTTGGACAATACATCGAAGGAAACAACTTGAAGGCACACGATGACAACGACAACAACAGCAACAACACAAAGGAAGAGCTGCCTTCCTCCATGTTCCAATGTGGGGGAAAGCTTCGAGATTCCTTCCTTCCTTCCGCACAGAGCCATGGGCATTGGGATCCTTTGGACACCAAGGGAGAACCCACCTCTTCGCGGAGGCCCTCGAGCTTCGGTTTCACCCCCTTTACACTGCCAGATGTTAAGCAATAAACCCTTCATGATCATGATGTTGGAAAGGGACGCCGTTGTGGGGATCCACCCTGGGATCATCGCGGGACAGAACTACTTCCGCAAAGGCACGCGAGGCCCAGGACAACCCAGACTCACCTCCTGCACAATGTTGTTCTCAGTCAGCTGGGCCTCCAGCTTCTGCCGGGACGACATGCATTTGCTGATATCTGGAAGGAGAGAGGGAGGCCCAAGGAAATGGGTCAAGGGACCCACACAGAGCCCTTGGAAGAACCCAGAGCCTGGTTCCATGGGATCCCAAAGGCCGTTCGGCCCAACCCACGGCATCACTCTCCCTTTCCGGAGAGAGATTCTTCTAATCTGGGCACGGGCAAACTGGGGCCCTCCTTCCAGGTGTTTTGGACTCCAACTCCCACCATTCCTCACAGCCTCAGGGCCCTTCCTGTTCCTTTTCCGCTTAAGCGGCTGAGGGGGGAAAGGAAGGGCCCTGAGGCTGTGAGGAATGATGGGAGTTGCAGTCCAAAACATCTGGAAGGAGGGCCCAAGTTTGCCCAGGCCTGTTCTAATCATACGCTCCAGTTTTTGGTTCTCAAGTGCCAGCCAAGAGTTCCCATCATTACAAACATCTAACAAGGGCATAAATACTCTTAACCCTGGCCTGTGAGGAAAACACTCCTTCCCATATCACAGCATGATGATGATGGTTACTACTAGTACCGGTAGTACTACTGTATTCATACCCCACTTTCCTCTCTTAAGACCAGGCTCATAGAAGAATAGTTGGAAGAGACCACACGGGCCATCGAGTCCAACCCCCTCCTGCCTTCATGCAGGAAAAGCACCATCAAAGCATCCCAGACAGATGGCTAACCAGCCTCTGTTTAAAAGCCTCCAAGGAGATAGTTCCACTGCTGAACACTTCTCCTTCCAGTCGGAAAGGTCTCGCTAACGTTCAGATGGAATCTCCTTTCCTGTCGCTGGAAGATGGAAGACCGCCCTGGGCTCCCACCTGTCCCCTTCCCCAGTTCCAACATGGGTGCCGGAGGGATTCAAGGGCAAACCAGGCCGGGCCCCATCTGGAACTTAGGGGCATCCCAAGGCAAAGACCCTCTTTCCCGTTTGGACACCTAATCTGGGCGATGGTCATCTCGAGGCTAGACTACTGTAACGCCCTCTACATCAGCCTTCCCTTGTCGACAACCCGGAAACTAAAGCTGGTGCAAAATGCTGCTGCTCGATTGCTGGTGGGAGCATTGACAAGAGAGCACATTACACCAATTTTACAGCAATTGCACTGGCTACCAGTAGAGTACTGGATTGTCTTCAAGGTGCTGGTTTTGACCTTTAAGGCCTTGTATGGTCTAGGGCCAGTGTACCTGAGGGACCGCCTCACCCCCATACGTTCCCCCGAGATTGTTGCGTTCAGAAGAACAAAATCTCCTGGTTATTCCATCAATCCGTTCCTGCCACCTCTCAACAAGACAAAGAGCCTTTTCTGTGGTGGCGGCAATTCTATGGAATGAGTTACCAGACGGAACTCACGCTATCAGAGTTGACCCCCTTCCAGAGGGCCTGCAAGACGTTCCTCTTTAGGCAGGCTTTTAATCTAGGCACCTCCTGATAATCCTGTCCATACCCTTGTGTTTTTACATATTCAAACTGTTTTATGTGTATTTTATTGTTTTATGTAAACCGCCCCGAGCCTATTTATTAAAAGTGAATAATAAATAAAAATAAATAAGGCGGCTCTCAACATTAAAAAGCCATACAATTTAAAAAAAACCCAAGATATAAACACTAAATTGAATTAGACACAGAATTGTTAAAAAGCAATTGGTTGAACACGGCTCTTGTTGGAGCATGCAAGGAATCTGTGAGTGTGTGTGAGTGGGGGGTAAAAACTGTAAAATAAGATGGACAAAGCTGGTTGGCCCGACAACGGCTGCAGAGCAGGCTGAGTCTGGGACTTTTGGACATTGTTACATTTTTGTTCAGGCTTGAGCTATGCAAGTGCAGAGAGAGAAGAAGAGAAACTTTAGAGATAGAGTTTGGAGTATGCTCTCGCTTCCTGAGCTGCTGAAGTTTATCCAAGTGGACAAAGAAATACCATTTAAACCTCTCATAAAAGGGCATGATGTGAATTGATGCAACTGATCTCCTTGTACATATGTTGTTCTGAACTACGAAGAGTAAACTACTTGTTATTTACTGCTCACCTGAGTGGCATATATTCTTTCTCTGGCAAGAGAAATGTGTGGGCTGATCCAACGTGAACTACACGTGGTTTATTTTACATGACGGCACAGATCTCTCTTCTCTTCCCTCATCAAGGGGATCGCAATGGTGGACAAATTTAGGGAACTCGGGGAAAGAGCTTGTTCTCAGAGCGAACTGCAATTTGACAGCCCAAATAATAATACATTATAATAAAGCTTTATCTATATTCCGCCCTAATTCCCCTTGGGGACTCAGGGGAGAGTCCTCCAAGCTCTGCCAACCATCCATGCTGTATTGCAGCCATGTTTCAATATCCGAAAAGACGTCCCATTGAGGAGGAAGAAGGCTTCCTTCCTGCTGCTCTGGAGACTCAAGAGACAACGGAGTTATTAATTCAAACAGTGGGAAAATGAGGAAGGACTTCCAGAGGGTAAGTAGAGTAGTTACTGCTGCTCTGGACCAGAACGAAGAGAGAAGGGGCCACGAGGACAGTTCCATCTTGTCTCCTGTGCTATGCTTACAATATAATATATTGTACATTCATATAATATGTATAATATTATAATGTAAATACAATATAATACTAATACAATATTATAATTGCATATTTTATATTACATGTAATATTACTAATAATATTACAATATAATGGTATAGTACAATATAGTAATATATAATATTGATATTGTGCTATGCTAATAACATAATATATTGTATGGATATATATCTTGTAAGCCCTTTGGGGTGAGAAGGGCAGCATATAAATGCCATAAATATAAAAAAAATAAAGAAATTGTTTGGCAGGGGAACTCTCTCCCTTTGAATTCAGTGGAGTATTTAGTCAGAAGCTAAATGGCCATCCCTATATTGTCCCCCCAGACCACTGTGTTCAGAGACACACAACCTCCTTGAGATCCCGAGCTGTAGACTGCAACAAGGAGGAGAGCATTCCGCGTCATTGCGCCAACTCTCTGGAATGCCCTCCCACCCGAGGTTCGCGCCTTGACCAGTCTTTTAGCAGGCGTTTGACCGTTAGTCCCTCGGGCGTATTATTTACTTGCACAACTTGCTCCAGTTATATGCTGTGTATGTGATGAGTTATATACGCTATGTTGTATATTCCATTTTTAATGGTTTTAGGTTAAATGTGTTGTTTATATATGCGATTTTATCTGTATTTTATCTGCTTTTATTTGTATTCTAGTGTTGTGAGTCGCCCCGAGCCGCACGGGAGTGGCGACAGACAAGTTGAAACAAATAAAATAAAATCTGTGGGGAGACTTTAGGATTGTGTTTCCCTGCCTGGCAGAAGGGGGTGGGGCTGGGTGGCCCTTGGGGTCCCTCCCAACTCTGTGGCTCCTGGGATTCCTCATGTCTCAGTCCTAGGCCAAGGCCTCCTCCTCTTCCTCCTCCCTCGGCCTCACCTTTCTGCAGCTGCTGGTACTTCTCCACTTCGGCCTGGAGCTTCTTCTGCAGGGGCTCCGCCATTCCCACCGCCCTGGAGCCTCTCTCCTCTGCCGAGGGAAGGATCCGGGTTATGGGTCTGGGAAAGGGAAAAGCAGTCAAAAAGGGCAAAGTGGCAACAACCACAGTTCGGCAGATCAGGGTGCAGAGTCGGCCTTTGCAAAGGTTCACTAGACTTTATTCAAAGAGCCACACAACTAGACAGGAAAGTTAACAGAACCTGGCCATCTAAGTAACCACAGACATCTTGTCTCTCTCCATGCTCACAGGAGAAGCAAGATGTGGAGGATTCAGGGGCTGGCCATGCGCTCAGAAAAAGTAGTGTGTCCTGGGATGTATCTGTCTAATATGGAAAATATAGGAAGGATTGGCTTCAATTGAATTGGAAAGTCCTTTCTTAGCCTGCCCTGCAAGGGGTCGTGGGTCCCACGTTGTGGCTCTTGGTGTTGGGGGATGGCTTACGGGTCTTATTATTAGCAAGAGTAATTATGAACCGTTAGAGATAATGTTCTGGAGGTCAGTTTCCCACAGAAACAAGACACATGATGCACATTGGACCCAAAGAACCGACCGGGAACCAGGCCCCAAAGGACGGAAGGAAGGAAGGAAGGAAGGAAGGAAGGAAGAAAAAAAGAAAGGGAGTAATGAAGGGAGGAAGGAAGAGCGGAAGGGAGGAGGGAGAGAAGTGATATAGGAAGGATTGGCTTCAATTGAAGTGGAAAGTCCTTTCTTAGCCTGCCCTGCAAGGGGTCGTGGGTCCCACGTTGTGGCTCTTGGTGTTGGGGGATGACTTACGGGTCTTATTATTAGCAAGAGTAATTATGAACCGTTAGAGATAATGTTCTGGAGGTCAGTTTCCCACAGAAACAAGACACATGATGCACATTGGACCCAAAGCACCGACCGGGAACCAGGCCCCAAAGGACGGAAGGAAGGAAGGAAGGAAGAAAAAAAGAAAGGGAGTAATGAAGGGAGGAAGAGCGGAAGGGAGGAGGGAGAGAAGTGATGGAGGAAGGAAAGGAAAGAAGGAAGGGAAGGAGGAAAGGAAGAAAGGGAGGAAGGAAGAAGAGAAGGGAGGGCCAATGACACAAACAGTGCATGCCTCACTCCCAGGGTAGCTGGCATCCCTAAAGCACACCTTTGAAGGAAACAAGCACATTTCAAAACATATCAAAACGTAGTGTGTGGCCAGCCCCATCCAAGCGCCCTGATTTCCCTTCACACACACCCCACCCCATCCATCCATCTATGTATATGTTTGTGTGAAGGGAGGAATGAAGGGAGGGAGCAAGGAAGAGTGGAAGGAAGGAAAAGCGGAAGGGAGGAAGGAAGGAGAGGAAGAAGGAAGAAAGGGAGGTGCCAATGACACAAACAGCGCAAGCTTCACTCCCAGGGTAGCTGTCATCTGTAAAGCACACTTTTGAAACCGGCACAT
This sequence comes from Anolis apletophallus, assembly GCA_030556195.1. Lineage (NCBI taxonomy): Eukaryota > Metazoa > Chordata > Lepidosauria > Squamata > Anolidae > Anolis > Anolis apletophallus. The sequence continues at coordinate 216,345,946 of JARBWK010000001.1, forward strand.
TTCAAAACATAGCGTGTGACCACCCCAATCCAAGTGCCCTGATATCCCTTGGCACACACACCTGTCTGTCTATCTCTGTTTGTCTGCATATATGTGTGTTTGTGGGCGAAGGATTCCTGATTGGCTCCCTCTTCCAGAGCCCACGGCAACAACCCCCCCCCCCCATGATGAGGGACCTTCCTTCCTTCCACTTTTCCTTCCTTCATGCCTTCCTTCTCTCGCTCCCTTTATCCCTTCCAGTCGTCCTTCCTTCCTCCCTTGTCTCCCTCCCTCCATACAAACATATGCATTGATAGATAGGTGGATATGTGTGTGTGTGTGTGTCAAGGAAAATCGGGGCACTTGGGTGGGGCTGGTCACAAGCTATGTTTTGAAATGTGCTTGTTTCCTTCAGCTGCAAACAGTTTTACAGTTTTTTTAGTTAAGAGTTCAATTCCTTTTGTTATTTTAAAGTGTGTTTTCTATATTCTCTGTAAGCACCGGGAATATGGCGCAGCTGGCTAAGTGTCAGCTGCATAAGATCTCTCTGACCAATAGGTCATGAGTTTGAGGCCTGCCCGGGTTGAGGTGGGTGCTCGACCTTTAAGTGTAGCCTGCTGATGACCTTTGCAGCCCAAAAGACAGTTGCATCTGTCAAGTAGGAGATAAAGGTACCACGTTAATTGGGGAGGCAAATTTTGACTGAATTATGAGGCCATTAAAGAACTCCAGGAATGCGGAAGGAACAACAAGGGACGCTGGGAACGCTGAGAGATGAGGAGTGCGTCAGCTCCCCCTGGTGCCCAGAGTTTGCCTCTGTTCGCCTATATGTTGTGTATGTAGAAAACAGCAGGAATTGTCTGCTAGTATGTGTACCTGTAATCCGCTCTGAGTCCCCTTCGGGGTGAGAAGAGTGGAATATAAATAAAGTAAATAAATAAAAAAATAAATAAATAAGCCATTCTGAGCCTTGAGGAAGGACGGCATACAAAACTGAATAAATAAAAGTGTGCTTGAGGGATGCCAGCTGCCCTGGAGTGAGGCTTGCGCTGTTTGTGTCATTGGCCCCTCCCTCCCTTTCTTCCTTCTCTCCCTCCTGCTCTTCCTTCTGACTTTCATCCCTTTCTCTCCTTCTCTCTCTCCTTCCTTACTTCATTCCTCCCTTTTTTCCTCTCTGCTTTCCACTCTTCCTTCCTTCCACTCTTCCTTCCTATCCTTCACCTCTTACTTCCAGCCTTCTGCTCTTCCTCCCCTCCTCCCTCCCATTCGTCCTTCCTCCTCTTCATTCCTCTCTTCATCCCTTCCTTCCACACTGTATCTATCTGCACACAGACAAACAGATAGATAGATGCATAAATATCTAGGGGAGTGGAGGCAGAAAATCCTGGAAACCTGCCAAATGGAAAAATTAACAGAGGCAATAAGAGAGAGTGGCAATGGGGAAAAGGGAAATTCCAAGTGGGATTGGGAGTTACTTAAAAAATACTGCAAAACAGAATGCAATGTAGATATAGAGATGTAAAAACTAAGAAACAACAAGAAACAGAAATGTCTGGACCTCACTTGTTGCTTTTGTTTGCTGATATTGTGTTTTCCTATCATAGGATGTATAAGGACTCGCTGGGAATCAGAAAGACAAGAATAACGATGACATTACAATAGGATTTTCTTAGATTAAATAAGAAGAAGAAGTTGTATCACCTCTCTAAAAAATTTCCGGAGCACTACTATCCCATTTCATTTTAGTTTTCTATTCTATCCGCAAGATGTGGATACTCTTAGCTATCTAGCTCTTTTCTTGAACTTTGCTATCCATGGTGCTGGGTATTGCTTTTATTTTACCGTTTTCTTTTAATTTGTGAAAAACCTAATAAAGACTTATTTTTTAAAAAAAGATAGATGCATAGATAGATGGATGGATGTGTGTGTCAAGGAAAATCAGGGTGCTTGGATGGGGCTGGTCACACACTATGTTTTGAAATGTGCTTGTTGCCTTCCAGAGTGTGCTTGAGGGATGCCAGCTGCCCTGGGAGGGAGGCCGGCCCTGTTCGTGTCATTGGCACCTCCCTCCTTTTCTTCCTTCTCTCCCTCCCTTCGTCTCTGCTTTCCACTCTTCCTTCCTTGCTCCCTTCCTTTTTCCCATTCTTCACCTCTTACTTCCAGCCTTCTGCCCTTCCTCCCTCCCTTCATTCCTCTCTTCATCCCTTCCACACTGTATCTATCTGCATGAAGACAAACAGATAGATAGATGCATAGATGGGTGGATGTGCGTGTCAAGGAAAACCCGGGCGCTTGGATAGGGCTGGTTACACGCTATGTTTTTAAATTCCTCCTTCCCTCTCCTCATCCTTTTCTTCCTTCTTTCTCTCCAGTCTCCCATCCAACTTTCCTGCCTTCCCCCATTGGCCTCTCTACCTTCCTTTCTCTCCTATATTCTCCACATGAGAGGGATGGGAAAACCTATATCTACCTCTATCTATGTACAATTGCCTGTCTTGCCAGTATATAAGGACATTGCAATTTGCCGTATCTGTGTTCTGTGATCCACTCTGAGTCCCCTTCAGGGCGAGAAGGGCAGAATATAAATTTACTTATTTATTTTATTTACTTTGCTTCTATACCGCCCCTCTCAGCCCTAAGGCGGTGTACATATGGCAAGGACTGCCCAAGATAAACACACCAGCTGTTACCAACACAATCACATCATATACAAATTAAAGATTAAAATTAAACACAATATCAACGTCTCCTTATTAAATTGATTTCTAATTGCTGCGTAGTCATTCCTTAGGTCTCAATTAATAATCATACTACATCTGCAAATGCCCGCTCAAACAGTCAGGTCTTGACTTTCTTGTGAAATGTCAGGAGGGAGGGGGCTGGTCCGGTGTCACTAGGGAGGGCGTTCCAAAGCCGAGGAGCCACCACTGAAAAGGCCCTGTCAATAAATACTGCCAGTAAGTAAGTAAGTAAGTAAGTAAAGAGTGTGGCCCACATCTGGGACACCAAAGCTCCTCTCAGCCCCCCAAAGTTCCCCTCCCCTTTTAAAAAAAGCATGTTAGGCAGTGTTTCTCAACCTGGGGGTCGGGACCCCCAGGGGGGTCGCGAGAGGGTTTCAGAGGGGTCGCCAAAGGCCATCAGAAAACATATGTTTCTGATGGTCTTAGGAAGCCTTTTTGCAGAGAAGGTTGAAGATCTCTCCGCTTGTCCTTCTCTCTTTTTTTTTTGAAACAGACCTAAAGCTCTTCTTTGCTATGATTGGCAGGCCTACCAGCCAAGGGGAGGGCTGTTTCTGATACTCCAAACAGGGAAGGGAGAGCAGGCATGCTTGGTGCATGGCAGCATGATGCGCATGTGTGGGTGAGGGAGAGTGTGAGAGGTGGGATGGAGGCTCACGCCTGCTAGTCCCTTCAAGGCATGAGGGTTTTGTGTAGGAAGTTTGACCCATTCCTATCATTGGTGGGGTGCAAGGGGCTCTTTGATTGTAGGTGAACTATAAATCCCAGCAACTACAACTCCCAATTGTCAAGACCTATTTTCCCCAAACTCCACCAGTGTTCACATTTGGGTATATTGAGGATTCGTGTCAAGTGTGGTCCAGATCCATCCTTGTTGAGCCTATAGTGCTCTCTGGATGTAGGTGAACTACAACTCCCAAACTCAAGGTCCAGGCCCACCAAACCCTTCCAGTATTTGCTGTTGGTCATGGGAATTTTGAGTGCCAAGTTTGTTTCAATTCCATTGTTGCTGGAGTTCAGAATGCTCTTTGATTGTAGGTGAACTATAAATTCCAGAAACTACAACTTCCAAATGACAAAATCAACCCCACCCCACCTCACACACAAATACAGTTATGAAGTAGCAATGGAAATAATGTTATGGTTAGGGGTCACCACAACATGAGGAACTGTATTAAGGGGTCGCAGCATTAGGAAGGTTGAGAAACACTGTGTTAGAAGTGTTTCTCAACCTTCCGAATGCCGCGACCCCTAATACAGTTTCTCATGTGGTGGTGACCCCCAACCATAAAATTAGTTTTGTTGCTACTTCATAACTGTAATTTTGCTACTGTTATGAATCATCATGTAAATATCTGATACACAAGATGTATATTCTGGACCAAATTTGGCAAAAATACCCGATACACCCAAATCTGAATACTGGTGAGGTGTGGGGGGGGGGGGGGGAGGGGGGAAAGATATTGTCATTTGGGAGTTGTAGTTGCTGGGAGTTATAGTTCACCTACAATCAGAGAGCATTCTGAACTCCACCAATGGGGGAATTGAAGCAATCTAGGCACACATGACCAACAAAAAATATTGGAAGGGTTTAGTGCGCATTGACCTTGAGTTTTTGGAGTTGTAGTTCACCTACTTACAGAGAGCTCTGTGGACTCAAAACAATGATGGATCTGGACCAAACTTGGCATGAATATTAAATATGCCCAAATGTGAAAACTGGTGGAATTTGGGGACAATAGACCTTGACATTTGGGAGTTCTAATTGCTGGGATTTATAGTTCACCTACAATCAAAGAGCACTCTGAACCCCACCAATGACAGAATTGGGTCAAACTTCCCACACAGAACCACCATGAACAACAAAAATACTATGTTTTCTGATAGTAATTGGCGACCCCTCTGACACCCACTCACGACCCCCCCGAGGGGTCCCGACCCCCAGGTTGAGAAACACAGTGGAGGGATACACCCAACTCCTTTCCTGAGCGCATGGCCAGCCCCAGAGTCCTCCACATTCCTCTCCTGGGAGCAAGCACATGGGGAACCCACAGACAACAAGGGGAGGGTTGGGGGGGGGGGAGTGTAAGGTGCCCCAGGACCTTTCCCAATGGGAGCCTCCCTCCCTCCCTCCCTCCCCAGGAGGCAACCTAGAGCTGAATCCCAGGCTGACCCCGACTCCTGAGCACAGGCTTCAGGCCTCCCTTGGGCCTCCCTCTCCTCACTAGGCCCGACCTGAGGTAACTGAGGGAAGGAGGCCAGAAGGAGGCCAGGCCTATGGACAGCCTGTGTAGGTACAGATCCACGCCACAATAGCCTAATGCCTGACGCTCATCCCTGCCCATCCCTCCTTCCACTCACACGTGGGAGGCTTCCTCTGAACCTGGGGAAGCGTTGCTGCCTCTCTCTCTCTCTCTCTCAGCTTGGCCCAACCGGAAGCTCCCCCTCACTTCCGCCCGCGGGGCTAACCCCCCTTTCCCTCTGTCTCCAATAGGCCTTGCCGTGACGTCACCCTGAAGCCCTACTTCCGCCCGGCGCTGCCATGGCGTTGCCCAAAGAGGGGCGGGGCTTCGCCTTAAAGGAGCAGGACTGCAGGAAGGAGAGTGACAGGCGCAGACAGAAGAGTGGCGCCTCTCCTCTCCTTCCTGGCCCAGCCTGGGGATCCCTGCCGCGGAAGAGGGAGAGAGGGAGGGCCAGAGCCCAGCCAGGCTGTGTTGGGACTGGGCAGACTGAGAGGGGAAGCTGGGCCATGGAGAGACCAAACAATTCCCTACCCAATTTCTCTCTCTCTCTCCCTCCCTCTCTCTCCCTCTCTCCCTCTGTCCTCTCTCTCTCTCTCCTCTCTCTCTCATCCCACGCTTTTTACAAGCACGTTGATGACTAAAAAGGCCAATCTGAGATAGGCAAGTCCGGTTGCAGAAAGCACAGCAGAAAGTCTCCTTGGGTGATGTTGTTTCCAAGTTGCGCTTCTTTCTGCGTTGTCGAGACCCATTCGGCGTGCCTTCTCGAAAGAGGCCGCAGCATTGTGGACAATGCGTCTCCACGCCTCCTGATGTGAGGCCAGGGTGGACCATTTTTGGTGATCTATCTGGTGTTGTTTCAGGGAGTCCTTATACCTCATTTTGGAGGCGCCTCTCTTGCGCTGACCCGTGGCGAGTTCACCGTAGAGTAGTATCTTTGGGAGGCGGTGGTCCTCCATCCTAGAGACGTGCCCTGCCCTGAGCTGTGTTCTCAATAGCATGGCCTCAATGCTGGTGATCCCTGCTTGGTCAAGGACAGCAACATTCGTCACATAGTCGGTCCAGTGTATATTCAGGATTGTGCGAAGACAGCGCTGATGAAAGCGTTCGAGGAGTTGTAGGTGCTGGCGATAGGTGACCCATGTTTCAGACCCATAGAGGAGAATAGACAGCACGATAGCTCTGTACACACTGATTTTGGTGCTTTGCCTCAGGTGCTTGTTGCTCCAGACTCTTTTGTGAAGCCTTCCGAATGCACTCTATGCCTTTGCTAATCTGTGATCTATCTCTTTATCAATCTTGGCGTCTGAAGAGATTATGCTTCCCAGGGAGGACTTAAGCACAGATGTGCCTATGCTGACGTGGGGATGATGGTGTTCTTCCTGTGGTGCCTGCTGGTAGAGGACTTCCCTTTTCTTCAGGCTGACTTCCAGCCCAAACGGCTGTTAATATGTTTTTTTAATGTATTTATACACTCAGTGTGAAACCTGGGCCTGTTTTGATGAACACAATATAGATATCCTGGCAGGAATGGCAGAAAGACACACACAAAGGTTTTGCTCAACAGCTGGGAGTTATAATTCACCCGCAATCAAAGAGCATTCTGATCTTCACCAATGATGGAATGGAATGAAACTTCCCACACAGAACTCCCATAACCAAGAAAAAATACTATAAGAGTTTGGTGGGCATTGACCTTGAGTTTTGGAGTTGTAGTTCACCTATATCCAGAGAGCACTGTGGAGGGAAGGGAGGAAGACATGGGGCGAGTCTGCGCAGTAGCGCCCGCACGGGTCGCATCTTCCTCCCCCCTCCCGCAGAAGCGGCAGCGTGAGCAAAGCAAGACAAAGCAAGCTGGGAACTCGACAGGGGGAGTGTGTCCCTGTTGGTTCTGCTGGACCTCTCATCGGCCTTTGATACCGTCGACCATGGTATCCTTCTGAGACGCCTTGCAGGAATGGGCCTTGGGGGGTACTGCTTTGCAGTGGCTCCAGTCCTTCCTTGAGGGTTGGTCCCAGAAGGTGTTGCTAGGGGACTCTTGCTCAGCCCCACGGCCATTGTACTGTGGGGTCCTGCCGGGCTCAATACTGTCCCCTATGTTGTTCAACATATACATGAAGCCGTGGGGGAGATCATCCGGAGTTTCGGGGTGCGGTGTCATCTGTACGCAGATGATGTCCAGCTCTGTCACTCCTTCCCACCTGCTACTAAGGAGGCTGTTCAAGTCCTGAACTGGTGCTTGGCCGCTGTCACGGACTGGATGAAGGCAAACAGATTGAAACTGAATCCAGACAAGACAGAGGTCCTCGTGGTCAGTTGTAAGGCCGAACAGGGCATAGGGTTACAACCTGTGCTTGGCGGGGTTACACACCCCCTGAAGGCGCAGGTTCGCAGTCTGGGAGTGATCCTGGACTCATCGCCGAGCCTGGAGCCCTAGGTCTCGGCGGTGGCCGGAAGAGCTTTTGCACAGTTAAAGCTTGTGTGCCAGCTGCGCCTGTATTTTGGGAAGACTTGGCTACGGTGGTCCATGCTCTGGTTACATCCTGAATAGACTACTGCAACGCTCTCTACGTGGGGTTGCCTCTGAAGACTGCCCGGAATCTGCAATTAGTCCAACGTTCAGCAGCCAGGTTACTAACAGGAGCGGGGTACAGGGAGCATACAACCCCCTTGCTGCGCCAGCTCCACTGGCTGCCAATTAGCTTCCGAGCACAATTCAAAGTGCTGGTTTTAACCTACAAAACCCTATACGGTTCTGGCCCAGTTTACCTGTCCGAACGGATTCTCCCCTATGAACCATCAAGGACATTAAGATCCTCCGGAGAGGCCCTGCTCTTGGAACCCGCCGGCTTCGCAAGTGCAGCTGGTGGGGACGAGAGACAGTGCCTTCTCTGTGGTGGTCCCTTGGCTGTGAAACTCTCTCCCAAGTGATGCCAGATCTGCCTCTTCCCTGTTGTCCTTTAGAAGGCTGGTGAAGACCCGGATGTGGAACCAAGCCTTCCCAGAATAGGCTGAAATGGCTACTATCTGAATGTTTGACCACGTTTACAGATTGAGTGGAATTGTTTTAATGGCGATGTGGTTTTATGCTGGGTTTTTATGTATTTTAATATGTTGTTCTAGTTGTTTTTAAATTGTATAGCATTGAATTTTTGCTGTTATGCCGGTCTGAGTCCCTCAATAGAGGTGAAAAGATCGGGGTACAAAAGTTTTAAATAAATAAATAAATAAATAAGCAGAGCAAGTCTGGGAAGGAGGAAGCCCGAGTGGAGAAGGGGGGAAGAAACACTGCTCTACCCCTTCCTGAAAAAAACCCCCACTAGGGTGTGTATGAGGCACACTGGAGAAAGGACACTCCTATATAGAAATACACACAAAGTAAGCAATCAATCTATGCAATAATATAAGCCAACGCTAGATGGTGCTATGCTCAAGGGAAAAAGGTGGATACAAGTTAAAGAGCGTCTAACTGACTCGTATAACATACAGCAAAAACAGTGTTCAATAAACTATGAACCATCCACGCAAACCTCTGTTGCAAAAAGCATACAAGTATTATACTATAGGGATAATGACCCTATAGATAATGTCAGAGAGCAAAGGAGGGGGCGGGCATGGATGACGTGATGCGCGGCTGGCATCGCGTCATCCACGCCCGCCCCCCTCAGAGGCAGGATGGGGCGCTTCTGCAAAATGCGTGCGGACCGCCAGCCGCGCGTCGCGTCATCCACGCTCACCCCTCCTTTGCTCTCTGACGACTTAGCGTGGCCTGACAAGGAGGGAGGAGGAATGAGCAGAGAAAAGTAGGGGGCCAGGCGTGGATGACGTGATGCGCGACTGGCACTACGCGCGCAGGCACAGAAGCACCCCATCCTGCCTCTGGGATGACTCATGCGCACTTGGAGGTGGCGTGCGTGCAGGCGGCGCGCGAAGATGAGCAACGACGGAGGAGAAACAGAAGGTGGGAGAAAGAACTGCAATCCACCAGCTGAGGCCTGAAGATCGACTGGATGAGGCCAGAAGATCGACTAGCCGATCGCGATCGACTCATTGAGCGGCCCTGTCCTATAGGCTGCTACAAACAGTTCCGCCGTAGAATGAAGGTCCGCCGTGCGGTGTATGCACACAACGCAATGTTTACTCACGTCTCATATGAATATCACAAAAGTTAATTAAATCCAGATATCGTCAGGCAGGGTCCAAATCTTGCGGTGTTTCCCTTTTTCACCGAATTCTCGCGGAGTTATCGAAGTTCGCCGAACTCTCGCTATGTTACTGAGAGGCCACACGGAAGTCTCGTGTGAATTCAAGGGAGTCTCCGAGATGGTCGGGCGCTGCGGTACTGTCAGGTGATGCGGAAGTGCCCGCAAGGAGAACAGAGCCACAATGCCGATCGCCCAAGGAACAAACAGTAGGTTTGTGCATCAAAATATGCGCTGGAATGACCATAGAAATTCAGCGGTGGTGCGTGACAGAACGCGCTCCTGTGTCATCGCAGTGGAGTGCCGCTCTCAGGATACAAATAATGAAGGAATGGTTTCCCAGCAGAGGATAGTCACCATTTGTGTAAATGGCCAATATCAGATCAAAATAAAGTTACTTCCCCTTATGTTTAAAGGTTAATAGGAGTGTCCAAACAATAAAAGAATCTTCCAAAACGACTCAATGGTCTCCATTTTTTTTAAATATATCCAAAGTTATAAGTATTCATAATAATAATGTGGTGGAGGCGACAAACATGGAATGAGCCAACGGGCTGTGTCCTAGACAAAACATCTGTCCAGGGGGTTTCAGGCTCTACCCGTTTCGCATGGGGTACATAGTAGTACTAGTAATAAGTTGCTTCCTCAAGGCTCCCATAGAAGGTCACCAACAAATCAGCAGTCAGTCAATGTAAGGCGCAAAATCCAGTAGCATGACTGGCTCAAGCCAATAAAGGTAATTCCCTCTACCCCTTCCGCCTCCTTCCCCGCATTCCCTCTCCCTCGGCCGGTGGACATCTTGACCAGGGCAGGCAGGGTTCAGGCTGGTGAGAAGGCCGCTCTCTTTCCTCCCCTTTGCCTCCCTTCCTCTCCCTTCTTTCTCTTTCCCTTCCCCTTTCCTTCCTCTCCTTTTCCGTTCCCCTTCCCCTTCTGTTCACTTCCACTCCTCTCCCCTCTTCCCCTTTCTTTCCCTTCTGTTCCCTTCCCCTTCTCCTTTCCTTCCCCTCCCTTCCCCTTCCCTTTTCCTTCCCCTCCCCTCCTCTTTCATTCCCTTCCCCTTAGTATCGAGCCGGGAACCCCCTGCTTTTGGATTGGTTTGATGCGCAGCAGGGAGTTCCATAGTTCCTGAATGCCCCGCTTGGCCACAATCAGCAGGAATGTGGTTCCAGCAACAGCCTCAATAGAGACTTTTCTCTCCTATACTCTTCTTCCCCTCTCCTAACATTGTAACTAATCCCCCAATTTAAAAAACCTAAACTACAGCTTTTTCCTCTCCATAGTCTTACATTGTGTCCTTTGCTGACTCAAACTAACCAAAACCATAAATCAACCTTTTCTGGGCTGCAGAACACCGCAGGCCTGCCCGAGACACCTTTGTGGTGTCTCAGGGAGGCCGAAGCTGCGCTCATCCAAACCGCGGATACGGAGATCTCCATTGGCCTCCATATTCACGAGATGGTAGATCGCCTCCATTTTGGTGCCAGATTTTTTCTACGCTAATTCTAACCTATTATTACCTATTTAAGGTAATGTTTTAAAAGGAAAATCAACCAGCTGATAGGTAAATTTGCAGGTTCCTACCCTTCATCTTCAAATATTATAGGCCACAGCAACGCGTGGCAGGGCACAGCTAGTAAAATCATAAGTTTCAACCCCGCCTGAATTTTTTTCTGGCTACGGGCCTTATAAATTATATACAATGATATAGAAGTAAGTATATATATATATACACACACACACACACAGAGAGAGAGACGCAGAGAGAGATAGGTAAAGGTAAAGGTTTTCCCCTTACATGAAGTCCAGTCGTATCAGACTCTGGGGGTGGTGCTCATCTCCATTTCTAACCCAAAGAGCCGGTGTTGTCTGTAGACACTTCCAAGGTCATATGGCCACTGGCATGACTGCATGGAGCACTGTTACCTTCCCACCAGAGCGGTAGCTATTGATCTACTCACATTTGCATGTTTTCAAACTGCTAGGTTGGCAGAAGCTGGGGCTGACAAGGGGAGCTCACTCCGCTCCCTGGATTCGAACTGCTGACCTTTCGGTCAACAAGTTTAGCAGCTCAGTGGTTTAACCCACTGCCCACCGGGGGCACACAGGTATATATAAACACAGATGTTTTAATGTACATATAGCCCAAGCGAGGCTGGTTGGGACAAGGGGGGGGTGTTTCTCTATGATCTGGAACTCCCTCCCTTAAAATGGCCGTATTTACGCACTTTAGCTTATGGAGAAGAGGAGAACTAGTACATCTTTATATATACCCTTGGCCAGATATTGGACACCTACCTCAGCTCCTTGGAAGCCATAAACTACCTCATGCTTTTAATGCCTTCTTAATCTAACTTGTAACACAGGGGGTTTAATCATGGTAAATGTGTATTAGATTATGTTTACTTCAGTTTTAATTTTGGGTTATTTTCTGGTTGAGTTCATAAGTTTTTATCGAGATTGTTTTATCTATTGTTTTTGACTTGATTTATCATTTGTTTGTTTGTGGCATTGAATGTTTGTCATTTTTTTATTTGCTAGTAACCGCCCTGAGTCCCCACGGGGAGATAGTGTGGTTGACAGATAAATTATCATCACTGAATGGTATCATGACATAGGTAACGCTCACGATAACGTTTTTAGGCTGTAAGGTTTTTTAATGTTTTGTGATATTTTAAATTTTAATTTTATACTGTATATTAATGGTTAATGCTTTCTTAGTCGTTTTTAATTGTTACTGTGCTGTGGCATTGAATTATTGCCAATTGTAAACCGCCCTGAGTCGCCCTCAGGCTGAGCAAGGCAGTGTGGAGATGCATCATTTCTTCTAACTGTGGCAGTGGTAATTGCAAATGTGCAATGGCCACTACTGGTATTGAGCTTTCTTCCTGTCAGAAGTCCTTCTTTCCCTTCTGACCTATTCGCTGCCACCATAAACTTCCAAAGTAGACGGAGAGGCTGGTGTTTAAAAGAACTATAACTTGGCTTATTTTATAACAGAGTTGCAAGGCGTAAAGCTTTCAGAGGTACAATGGCTTGGTGGTTACAAAAGGTGCTGGTTTACTTTCCTAAGTAGATGTTGCTAAGTTGCTATAACACTTCCTGATTTCAGTTAAGCCAGGGGTAGGGAACCTACGGCTCGGGAGCCAGATGTGGCTCTTTTCATGATTGCACCTGGCTCTCCAGAGCAGCTCGGGCCTCGGTTTCCCAGCATGCAGCGGGGAGGAGTGACGCAAATGTGCTGCAACTGCCGCTTCCGCACCGCCATCGCCGCCTCTTCCTCATCCCCTGCTGCTCTCAGGGCCCTGCGCCCTCTTTGCCGGGGATGGCGGAGCCCGGCGGCGGCGCCTCGTCCTCATCTTCCTCTTCGTCCTCTGCCATGGGTCTCGGGGGAGGTGGCTGAGACGGGCCTGGCCATGGCATTGCGGACCCAGCCTCGCTGCCCCCGGGGAATGGCCAGCTCATCGCCCTCACCGACGTCAACACCAAGGTCCACCTTCGCCCCGCGCCCTCCTCCCCCTTCCTTCCTTTCTCTTCCTTCTTTTTCCATCACTTTTTCTTTCATTCTTTTCCCCCCTCTCTCCCTACCTTCTTTCCTCCCTCCCTCTTTGTTCCTTCCTTCCTTCCTCTTCCATTCTTTCCTTATCTCCTTCCTTTTCCCTGCCTCTCCCATTCCTTCTTTCCTCTATTCTCCCTCTTCCTTCCTTTCTTTCTCCCCCTTCACCCTTTCCTTCTTTCCTACCTTTCCCTCCCTCTCCTCTTCCTTCTTTCCTCCATTCTCCCTTCCTCCCTCTTCCTTCCTTTTCTATTCTTTTCCCCCAAGTCTTCCTTTCCTTCTCCTCCCTTTCTTTTCACTTCCCTCTCTCTCCCCTTCTTTCTTTTCTTCTTTTCCCTTCATTGTTTTACATTTTTCCACTCCCTTTCCTTTCTTTTCCCCACCCTTTCCTTCCCCCCTTCCCATTTCCTTCTTTCTTCCCCCTTGTCTCTCTCCTGCTTTTCTTTTATTCCTTTTCCACAGTTCTTTTCTTTCTTCCTCTCCCCCTCCCTCCTTTATTTCCTCTGTCTTTCTTTCTTTCTTTCGAGTTAGAGCAGGACCTGGTTATGAGTTACCATGGTAACCAGCATTGGCCAGGGGGAGGAGCCAACAGACGCTGCTGCAGAAAGGAATTTTGAAAAAGGAGTCAGTTAGGATTTGTCAGTAGAAGACGGCAGTTGAGATTCGTCAGTTGAAGAGAGGGGTTGGTTTTGGAACTGAGGGAAGCACACAGTTCTGGGACTGTGCTTGAATAGCCAGTCTAAGTAAAAGCCTGAGGGCTGGAAAAAGCAGTAGTGCCTAGTAAAAAAAGGAGTTAAGGAACCAGAAGGAGTCTGATTCTAGTTAGTTAAGGCTGCAGTCAAAGGGGAAGACTGTTAGTCAGCTTAACTCAGGGGTCAGGAACCATTTTGAGTCAGAGAGCCATGAAAGCAAAATATTTGGAAATTTATTTCTGTGAGAGCCATATAATATATAAATATATATTTTAAGATTTAATTCAACTAAATGTGAGTCTATACGTACATACTATGAGAAAAGGATTCCCCCCGGCTAAATAAATATTCCTTTCCTTCTCCTTCCTTTCTTTTCACTTCCCTCTCTCCCCTTCTTTCTTTTCTTCTTTTCTCTTCATTATTTTACTTTTTCCTCACTCCCTTTCCTTTCTTTTCCTCACCCTTTCCTTTCCTCCCTTCCCGTTTCCTTCTTTCTTTTCCCCTCCTTGTCTCTCTCCTGCTTTTCTTTTCTTCCTTTTCCTTAGTTCATTCTTCTTCTCTTTCTTCCTCTCCCCCTCCCTCCTTTATTTCCTCTTTCTTTCTTTCTCTCCCCCTTCCTTCCTTCCGTCTTCTCTTCCTTCCTAGAGTCCTGAGCATGCCTTTTGCAGAGCTAGGTCTGAAGTGTCCCGTCATTCTGCCGGGGGAATCCTTTTCTCATAGTATGTACCTATATACTCACATTTAGTTGAATTAAATCTTAAAATATATTTTATATATTATATGGCTCTCACAGAAATGGGTTCACTCTAAGCAGGGATAAGTACACAGAAAGCATATAATATCTGGTAAAATTTTGTTTTTTGTGTCATATCGGATGTGGGTTTCTTCCAAATTTGAAATAAAAAGATTTGCCACTGAAGGGGCCAAAGGATTTCCCATCATGACATCAAAAATCTGTAGATAAAATTGGGTTTTAAATCTGAAAAAATTATATTCCAGGATCATGTCAACAGATCCATTAAGATCTATTACACATGGACTTCCGGTGTGGACAGCATGGCTGCTGGTCAGACTCTTTCAGGGCTCTCAAAGTGCCAGCCGAGCAAGGTGGTTGGGTAGAGCGTGTAGCTCCCTCTCCCTGGCTGGTTGAGCCCGGGGAGACAGCAAAACCCACAGGGCTAGACCCTGATGGTCTAAGTGATGTTACCCCTCAAGGGTGGCGTCCAAAGACCCAGGAGGCAGCCCACAGGGTATAGCGGACCACAGCGAGGCGATCCAAGTCTCAGACGAGACTCGAATTACAGCAGACCAATCCACATTTAAAAAACAAGAACAGGAGAGGAGAGGTGAAGAAAGATAAGAAGATACATCAAAACGTAAGTTTCTAAGAAAAAATCAATTTACTAAGGGAAAAAGGAGGCAGAGTGATAACTATAAAGGACTTAACAATTTAACAATTTAAAAGCAAGTACGGAGATAAGAACGAGAGAAAATTGAACGCAAAATAAATAATCTGCTTTATGGGATGGAAGGAGAGGAGAAGTTAAGAATTATATTAAATGACAAAAAAACCCCATGGAATGCCTGGATTTTAAGAACACCATTAATGTAAAAGAAAAGATAAAGCTGACTTTATTTATTTATTTATTTATAGCATTTATATTCCGCGCTTCTCACATAGCAGGGGACTCAGGGCTAATTACAATGTACATATACAGGCAAACATTCAATGCCATAGACCAATGTTTCCCAACCAGTGTGCCGTGCCGTGAGAGATCATCAGGTGTGCCGTGGGAAATTACAGTGTAGAGAGAGAGAGTCTAGCAGGAAACTTCAGGCAGCAGAAATGAGTCTTTCCTGGCCGAAGCAGCAATGCCAGCTAGCCTGGCTGCAGTCAGGGAGAGCCCTTGGCATCCAAAACTTTCCTCCCTCCCTCCTCTCTCTCTCCTTCCCTTCCTTCCCTCCCTCTGCGCGCCAAGGGCTGCCTGGCTGGGCTGTGGCTCCTCCTGCTTCCTGGCTCCTGGGCACTCTTCTGCCCTCCTTCCCCTCTGGCAGCAAGGAGGAGGAGAAGGAGGAGGAATCCGCGGGAGCTGCCCCCGTCCAACCCCGCTCCCGGAGGCTCGAGGTGAGGCTTTCTTCCCTCTATCCCCTCCACGCCGGGGAAAGGGAGCAACCTCTCATCTCCTGACCTCTCCTGGCTGGGCTCCGGGTTCGCTGCAGAGCAGAGGCCGGGAATGTGCAGCTCTACAGCCTAGCTTGGTTCCTTCCCAATCTGGCCCCAAGATGACAGCAGGGAAGCCGAAGGGACGTGTGTGGGGGGGAGGCACTCCTGGGGGGGGGGGCTGAACCCCTTCGGGAAGGAGAGCTGGGGGTGTCGACGGCTGCGACCCTCCATCAGTTTGTTCCGAGGCTCGGAGCCACCCCGTGTGCTCAATTCCTATTTGTCCTGCTCAGCTGAGCCTGCATGCGCTTCGGCCACTCAGCGCAGCCCTCCCCCGAGGGACAGTGACGGGCCTCCTGTGCGTGGGCCCCCCCCCCCGGGGGCGGGGAGGGGGGTTGGCGGAAGCAGCAGCGTCACGAGGGTGACAGTTAGTAAAATGACAGTTAGAGTGTGATTTTATGTCATTTTGGTTGGTGGTGTGCCCCAGGATTTTGTAAAAGTAAAAAATGTGCCGCGGCTCAAAAAAGATTGAAAATCACTGCCATAGACACACAACACATATAGACAGACCTTGAAGCGGAGAATGTTTAGTCTAGCAAAGCCTTTCTTTATAAACAACTAACCGGGTAAAAGAGGGAGGAGGAGGATCTGGAAGTGTCGTAAAGAAGATAAAGAAGGGCAAAGACACTAGGAGAGAAGGGCAGAAGCAGAGGCAGAATACCGTGAGACTGAAAACGGGAGGAAGAGTGGAGGAGAGAACATTAATTAAAGGTATTAAGAACTGAATATAAACAAATCCACTACCAATTAGCCTATCAATCTATCAATTATTACCAGTTATTGAATTACAGAAAACTATCCTGATTAATATATAGCAAATATATATAGCAAATTGTTATATTAAAATTCAACAAAATACGCTTAATTCAAGACTGATATCAATTTAAATAAAATGTGTCTATATAAAAAAAAACAAATTCATTGATTGCAAATTATGACAACACCAAAAACCAAAATGGATAAAGATAAAGAGAAGAAATTACTCCCCCCAAGAAGAAGTTCACTTCCGGGTGATATTGATTTAAGAGATGTCCTAACAGAGATTCAAAAACTATCAGAGAAAGAAGATACACTTTATCAACAGTTCAATGTGCAAATATCAAGCCTCCGAAGAGATACTAAAGAAGTGAATGCAATAAAAAAGAGATGTCAACATAAGATGAATTGGAAAAAAAAACCAAGATATCAAGAAGATGGAAAAAGAAAAGACTAAGAATAAAGTTGGAAAACTAGAAGAAGCTAATTCAAGACTTGAGAAAAAAACAAAGAACTGATAGAACGTGAACTAGCGTTACAACTTAGATTTAGAAACTTACAAGAAGACCCCAAAGAAAATATTCAACAAATCATTGTGAAATTGACAGTGGAATTACTCAAGATTCCTCAAGAACAAATTGAATAATATATTGATAGAGTTTACAGCAATGGTTCCCAAACTTTTTTGGCCTACCCTCCCCCCTTAACAGATTTTTTTTAACTCAGCACCCCTCTAAAATTATTTTTTTAAAAAAATTAATAGCAATTAAACAGAAAGATATACGTATTAATGCAGTGGTTCTCAACCTTTCTAATGCCGTGACCCCTAAATAAGTTTCCTCATGTTGTGGTGACCCCCAACCATATTTTTGTTGCTACTTCATAAATAATTTTGCTACCCTTATGAATTCTAATGCAAATATCTAATAAGCAGAATGTATTTTCACTGTTACAAATTGAACATAATTAAAGCATAATGACTAATCACAAAAACAATATGTTTGGGGGAGTATGGACAACGGATGATGGGATTTGCAGTACCTTCAGCCAATTCAGATCTGACTTCCACAGACCACTGAGATTCCCCACGAATTACAGACCTGGACCAAACTTGGCACACAGAACTCCCATGACCAACACAAAATACTGGAGAGGCTGTCAGAAAATATACCTTGGCATTTGGGAATTGCTGGGATATATATTTCCCTCATCAAAAAGCCAACTGGCAACGGGGAAACATTGAAGCTCTGGCTTCGCCATTACATTAGCCTTACAAGGACGGATAGGCACTCCATTACTTGGGGCTTTCTGCTGCTTCATGGACACAGCCTCACATTGCAGACGAACGCATTACCATAGCAACAGCATTCCTCCCTATATCGGCGGTCAACTAAGTGGGTCTTTCTCTCCGTTTACATTACAGGGACGGCAGCATTTCTGCAATGAGCCTTTTCCTTGCTTTGGGAGGTACAGATTGTGTGCCTGGAAAAATTTGAATATGATGTGAAGAACAGATTAGTTTGTATAGATATGTACAACTGGGCATTAAGTTCATTTCCACGGGTTTAGCTACCATTTATTATTATCTTTGTGCAGTGTATACGGTACATTGACTTACATTAACTACATAGGAAGGTGTGTTTCCACATCCTCAACCGTGTTTTTGTGTGTTTGCTTAGGTAGAGTGTCCCCACTGTTTTGGTCTGTTGTGTTTACTATAGTCCCCTGCCATCAAAAAGCATTCTGATTTCATGCAACCATGGACTTGACTCCAACTTGACATAGAGACCTCCCATGACCAACACAAAATACTGGAGAGGCTGTCAGAAAATATACCTTGGCAATTGAGAGTTGCTGGGATATATAGTTCCCTGGCTAAAGAAACGAGCAGGCTGGTAATGATAAGTACACACAAAGCAAGACTCATGGTCTTGTGTTCCAGAGCTCTGCAGGTATAAAGCCTGAGGTTTATTAAACAAACACAAGATAAGCCAAGACTATATTTACTTACAAGTCTTCAGTCCAGCCTAACCTACAAACAGTGGTCTTTAAAGGCTTTCTAAACCCTAACTGCCTTCTGCAGTATTAAAACACAGCCTTTATTCTGTTCTCCTCAGAACAGATAGCAGCAGCCTCTCAAAACTGCTACCAGTCGGTCTAACCGCTCCAACTCTAACTGATGATTTTCAAAACTGGAAATTCTAAGTCTAGTGGTAGGCTCCGCCTCCTGTTGCTATAGCAATGGAACTTCTCATAGGCTGGGCACTGTAATATTCTCCGTTAACCCTTTGTGGTCTAACATTTAATCATCTAACACAGGGCTGTCCAACTTCTACCGGACCAGGGGCATGAATTCCGGTCACTGATGACCTGGGGGGCTGAAGGGTCTGCCCCCGCCCCGGCTCCACCCCACCCCAGCTCCGCCCCCTCCCCCAGCTCCGCCCCCGCCCCTCTGAAATTGATGGAATTCATCACGAAATACTTGAGAACGATAGTTACTGACTAATTTGAATTTGCTTTCTGCAACCGAACTTGCCTATCTCAGATTGGCCTTTGTAGTCATCAACGCGCTTGTAAAAAGCGTGGGATGAGTCTTCCTGAATCTTCGTTTGCAAAATAATGCCGAGAGAGACATACAGACATATATATATATATATATATATATATGAGTATATAAAACCTCAATTACAAAGGTGAATCTTTAAATTACTACTCATAAGAGGCATCCATGCAGTCAAATATAATCTTTTACTGAGATAAAATGCAGGGTGGGCATTCAAAAGGGGCATGCATACAGTCAAATATAATCTTTTACTGAGATAGAATGCAGGGATAAAATGTTAAATTATTTTAATTTAATATTAAATATATTTAATTCCATCCTCCCCTCCCCTTATTTTACTGTAATATTAAATATATTTAATTCCATCCTCCCATCTCCCCTTATTTCATCTTTAAATATATTTAATTTTATATTTAATACATGAGGGGAGATGGGGGGAGGGAATGAGGAGCCCCCTGAGGAGCCCCCTGCTTCGGCCTACCTTTTCCAAACGCGCAGGATTCAGGATTACCCGGACAATGAGAGAGGCGATGACCGACTGAGTCGAAGAAGGTCCTAATCGCGTCTGTGGGCCTCAGCGATCCAGTAGTAGAGTAGCCGAAGAGTATCGCGAGAATACGCAATCCACACGGGATTTCGCTGTCAACGCCGGCGTGATCTCACGTTGACAGCGAAATCCCGTGTGGATTGCGTATTCTCACGATACTTGCTCCAAACCCGGAAGTAGGTTTTTTTTTAAAAAAAAAATTTAATTTTTTTTTTCAATTTTTATTTTTTATTTAAAAGTTTAGGGGGCCGCTGGGAAGGGGCTGGGGAGCCGTATACGGCCCCCGGGCCGCCAGTTGGACAGCCCTGATCTAACACAATCCAAATGTAATAACACAAACCACACATTTAACAAAAAAAGAAAGATATAACCCTCAATACACATAGCGACTTCACTACAGCGACACAAACAGTAGTTCATGGTAGAGAGAAAGAGAGAGAGCCAGGCGCCAGCCTTCCTCTTTCCTTCCAATATTTTTTAAAAGAGAGCTCAGAAACTGAACTGCAGGTCTCATCTAGCAGCACATGAGTTCCGTGATGTTTAATTTATACTGAATATTCTCTACAGCTCTTTCCACATTCCATGAATTTATATAGTGTCTCCACTATGTGGCTCCTTTAGAAGGAATGTAGGTAGTTACTCTGACTGAAACTTTCTTGACATTATATGCATTTCTATGGCTTCTGTACTATGTGAGTCATTTGGTGGGTACGCAGATTTACTCTGAATGAAGCTCTTTCCACATTCCATGCATTTATAAGGCTTCTCCCCTGTGTGGGTCCTTTGATGGGAACGCAATGCTCCACTCTGACTGAAGCACTTTCCACATTCCAAGCATTTATAAGGCTTCTCCCCTGTGTGGGTTCTCTTATGGCAACGCAGCTCTCCACTTTGCCTGAAGCTCTTTCCACATGCAAAGCATTTATGTGGCTTCTCCCCCGTGTGGGCCTGTATATGGAAACGGAGACTGCCACTGTGGCTGAAGCTCTTTCCACATTCCATGCATTCATATGGCTTCTCCCCTGTGTGGGTCCTTTGATGGGATCGTAGCTTGTCACTCCGACTGAAGCTTTCTCCACAGTCCATGCATTTATGTGGCTTCTCCCCTTTGTGGGTCCTTTGATGAGTACACAGAATTGAACTGCAACTGAAATTCTTTCCACATTCCATGCATTTATATGGCTTTTCCCCTGTGTGGGTCCTTACATGGGATTGTAGGTGGTCATTGCGACTGAAGCTTTCTCCACATTCCACGCATGTATATGGCTTCTCCCCTGTGTGGGTCATTTGATGGGAACGTAGATTGTCACTCCGAATGAAGCTTTCTCCACATTCCATGCATTTATATGGCTTTTCCCCCGTGTGGATTTTTTGATGGGTATGTAGACTGTGACTCTGACTGAAGCTCTTTCCACATTCCATGCATTGATACGGCTTTTCACCTGTGTGGGTCATTTGATGGGAACGCAGATGTCCACTCGTCCTGAAGCTCTTTCCACATTCCATGCATTGATACGGCTTTTCACCTGTGTGGATCCTTTGATGGCAACGCAGATTTCCACTTGTCCCGAAGCTTTCTCCACATTCCATACATTTATATGGCTTCTCCCCTGTGTGGGTTCTTTGATGGCGATGTAAATTGCCACTCCAACTGAAGCTTTCTCCACATTCAATGCATTTATATGGCTTCTCCCCTGTGTGGGTCCGTTTATGTACAGTAAGAGAACTTTTCCTACCAAATTGTTTTCCACATTCTATACACTGATGTAACTTTCCCCCTGTACCTGACCTAGGAAAGGGAGGTAGGGGACTTGCCATTCTTTTACATTTATAATTCAAATATTATGCCGGGGGTTCACAGATATAACTCCTGAACAGCAGTTTTTGTATTGCTGTAGCCTTCTTCTCGCTTTCCCAAGCTTCTCTTTTTTTAGCACAATCTTACCCCCCCCCCCCCTTAATTGCATAGGTATGTAGTTTGAAAGATATTGTTCTACTCCTTATTTTTTCTTGTTGTCATTGCTGTATATTTTGAGGTCACTTTGGACCTACAGTACTCCTCGGGTAAAGTTCTCACAAGGTATTCTTCGCAGAACTTGTTCTGAAGTTACCTGCCAGAGAAATGAGAGGAAAATCTCTTTAGGAGTTGAACAGGAAAAGATCTCATGGGACATGAAGAGTAATTCTAGTGCTATAGAAAACCCATGGGAAGAGGGAAGGTGCCCATTGCCTGGTGACATACTTTGAAACTTGTCCAAGAATGAACAATCCCTCCTCAGGTACAAAGGGGACATTGCTGAAAGATTATCTGTCTGCGATTTCTTACACTGCAAGGTGTTCAAAGAGGGGCCTTTACCACCCCCCGAAGAGAACTGACTGGTCCCCGGTGAAAACCTTCCTGAAAGCACGGGGTGCAGCTGGAACAACTTGATCACCAGCCTCCACCGCCCCCCCCCATCAAGTACAGAAGGGGTAACATCACGAATTTCAGCTCAATAGCTCACAGGAGGGAAAAACTCCCCCCTTTTCCACCAGAGACTCAGAGACCTCCAAGATCCACGAAAAGACACTGCCACCCCCCGTCACAGGGCCCGCCCCTGCCACCCCCGTTTGCCTCACTGCGACCTTCCCCCCCTCCCCCCCCCGCCCCTCTCCCCTCATCCCCGGTTACCCCCTCTCCCTCCCTTTCCTCCCCCCCTTATCTACCCCTCCGCCCCCTCCGCCACTCCTGACCTCTCATCTCTCTGTCTTTCCTACTGTCCTCTACCTGAAATTGTTCTCCCACTTTTGTTGTTAAGGAAAAACCCGAATAAATATATTTTTTTAAAAAAAGAAAAGAGGGGCCTTTATACTTCTCGGCCGGAGAGGTCCTGGGCCTCTCTGAACTACAAACCCTAGAATCCTGCCGGAAGCAGACACAAGGTTTTAAAGGGGAAGCACGCTCTTCTCCTACTTGGAAGGCCAGACTCTAACTTTCCTGAGACTGCAGGGGTTCTTCTTCCATGTGGCTTTCTGAGCCTTCTTCTCTGAGTCCATCCTCCCCTCCTTTCTTTGCAGGCCCCTCTGTGCTCCTCTTCCTGCCTCCAGGGGGCGCTTACATACTTCCCACCCTTCCTTTGGTCATGAACGGGGAGCGGTGGATGTGTTGCAGCCACCACAGGCTTCACCTATTACCTCCAGCTCTGCAGTGTGGTGTGTCTGTTTTGAAAAGTGTGTTTCTTAAAAACATGAGTTTGTGTTTCCGAAACACAATTGTTTAGTTATTACTATTTTAAACTTTTCTTATTAATGGTCTATGAATTGTAATTTCTTTTAAAGGAAGGGAATGTATCAGGAACCAGCATTTGGGGCCTGAAAGTTGGTGCCCAAAACCCGGATTACTGACCAGACATAACAACTGATAAGATTTCTTGGTGCTGGGAGTGTGGGAAGCAATGGTCTGCAGGCTTGGCAGGAGCAGCTACGTGGGAAATAGGGAAAGTGGGCATGTACTGTTTGAATGAAGGGGATTGTATATAAGAGGGGTGGGGGTAGAAAATGAGTGAATGAAAGTTCATAATGTTGGAGACAACATTCAAAAAGTTTAAGGCTTGCAATAACTAAATCATTAACTATCTGCTTGCTGGAATGTAATTAAAACCTGCTAATGAGAACTGAAAAGGTAAACTCTGATAAGAACTGTGACAATGATAAGAGAATGTTTTACAACGTTAAGAAGGAAGTCAACACATGGCTAACACCCATCATGAAGAGTTAATATCTGACCAGGAAACTGAGAGGGAGTCAACATATTCCACAATGGAATATTGAACATATGCCATCCAGTAGTCGCCATCTGCTCACCCACTGAAAGCCACACTTAATAAACTAGAGCTGATGTGGACTATCTAATGCAATTTTCTGAATCAGCACCCCAAATAATCTGAGGAACAGGTCCAAAAACCAAAACAGCAAGAAAACAAGTTTTTGTTTGGTCTATGTAATTACCTGTGAATTTTGTTAACGCTCATGTTAAAAATAAAAGGGGGTGACATTGACAAAAAACCAAAAAGCAAAGTGCGAGACCCAAGAAAGTGTCCCTAATGACTGTAACAACAACAACTTTGGAGGACTGAAGAGGGTTTTACAAAGGGCTGCTTTCCATTACAACTCTTGTGTTTGGCAACAGGAGCTAATCATCATAGTTCCTTTGGGGCAGGGTTCAGGAACCTTTTTGACTCAGAGAGCCATGAAAGCAAAATATTTGTAAATTTATTTCAGTGAGAGCCATATAATATATATAATATATATTAAGACTGAATTCAACTAAACGTGAGTATATACGTACATAGTATGATAAGTTCTCTACCAGCCCGCACCACAGGAAGAGCACCATCATCCCCACGTCAGCATAGGCAAATCTGTGCTTAAGTCCGTTCAGCAGCTCACCTACCTGGGAAGCATCATCTCTTCAGACGCCAAGATTGACAAAGAGATAGATCACAGATTAGCAAAGGCATATAGTGCATTCGGAAGGCTTCACAAAAGAGTCTGAATTAACAAGCACCGGAGACAAAGCACCAAAACCAGTATGTACAGAGCTATCGTACTGTCTATTCTCCTCTATGGGTCTGAAACCTATCGCCAGCACCTACGACTCCTTAAACGCTTCCATCAGCGCTGTCTTCGCACAATCCTAAATATACACTGGACCGACTATGTGACAAATGTTGCTGTCCTTGACCAAGCAGGGATCACCAGCATTGAAGCCATGCTATTGAAAACACAGCTGCGCTGGGCAGGGCACGTCTCTAGGATGGAGGACCACCGCCTCCCAAAGATACTACTCTATGGTGAACTCGCCACGGATCAGCTCAAGAGAGGCACCCCCAAAAAGAGATACAAGGACTCCCTGAAACAACATCAGGCTCGGCCAGATTGATCACCAAAAATGGTCCACACTGGCCTCACATCGGGAGGCATTGAGATGCACTATCCACAATGCTGCGGCCTCTTTTGAGAAGACACGTCGAATGGGTCTCAAAGAGAAACTACAACACAGAAAGAACCGCAACTTGGAAACAACATCACCCAAGGAGACTTTCTGTTCTGCAACCGAACTTGCCTATCTCAGATTGGCTTTTTTAGTCATCAACGCGCTTGTAAAAAGCGTGAGATGAGTCCTTCCTAAGAATCTTCGTTTGTGAAGTAATGCTGAGAGATTGTATCAATGTATATATAATATATTATACCATACTCATATTATACTATATTGCATCGCAATATCATTAACAATATTGCATGTAAAACCAATATACAATTATATCACAATATCATTAGTACTATATTATATATTATATCATACTTACATTATACTACATTACAATATAATTATTATATTATAATATATTGACATTACAATATAATACATTATTATATAATATTATATTGTTGCTGGGGAGGAGCAAGAGACAAGATGGATCTGTTTTCTCTGCTCCCTTCTTCACTGTGGCCCCAGAGCGGCCCTTGGGTTAGGTCTCAGACTAGGCCTCAGTTAATGGGATACTGTAAATTGCCTGAATTGACAGTAAGGTTTCATTAATTTGATTTTCCTAACTAGGCCTCACATAATGGGGTACTGTGTATGGCCTGAATTCTGACTAGGCTTCAGTTAATGGGATACTGTGCATGGCCTGGATTGACAGTAAGGCTTCATTAATTCAACTGAAGTAAAATAATTAGAAATCCAGATGGCAAACAGAAACTCTGAGTTATTAAAAAACTCAAGGAGGGGAGGACCCAGGCAGGCAGGTGAGTGGGTTGGCAGGGGAAAGCCATGGGCCCCTCTCTGCTGGCCTCTCCCTCCTCCAAAGGAAGGATCCCCCGGACGCTCTGTAGTGATGACCCCCAATCCCATGTGCACCAGGCTCCCTTTTCTCCATGGCACACGTGGCTCAAGGCCAGGCTCCATCTCCTTTCAAGGAGGAGAGCTTAGAAAGGGGTTGTCTTCCTTCTTCTCAGCCAGTGTGTGTGTCTCCGTGTGTGTGAGGAGGCCAACCTGTGTGTGGAACAGGCCTGGGCCCACTCCGGCCCTCCCTCCCTCCGGGTGTTTTGGGTTTCGGCCCCTCTTTGGCCCTTTGGAGAAGAAATGGGAAGAAGACTCACCGGAAGGAGAGGAAGGAGGAGAGACAGGCTGCAAAGAGGAGGAGGAGGAAGAGGCCAAAGGGGCCAACTCTTCTCTTCTGTCCCAGCCAGGCAAAGAAGGGCAAAGGGGAGGGAGTTTGGGTCCTAGAGGGGCAGGAAAGGCAGGTCTGAGGAGGAGATGGCCCGCTTCCTTCCTGCCTCTCTGGGATCCAAACACACCTGGCCCAGATGACCTGTCCGAACGTCTCTCCTGGTACGAACCCTGGGAGGAAGGTGGCAGTGTGGAGGGACGGCCTTGACTCCTCCTGCCCTGGACCGGTCCTTATCTGGTCAGGCTCAGGGCGCCCTCTCACCTCCACAGGGCTGGAGGGCCTCTTGACATGGCCTGCCCCGGGAGGCTGATGGGCCCAGAGTGAGAGGATTCGAAAGGGTGGGCTGGCTGGAGAGAGATGTGTCAGCAGCCGATTGGCTGAGTGTGCCAGGGGCCAGGGTTCTGATTGGCTGCTGCCTCTGCTAACTGGAGAGAGATGTGTCAGCAGCCGATTGGCTGAGTGTGCCAGGGGCCAGGGTTCTGATTGGCTGCTGCCTCTGGCTGGCTGCTGAGGCCAACCGTTCCAACTGCCGTTCTGCCCTTTGTGAGGAAACATGGCTGGCTGCCCACGGCCTTGAAGCCGGATCCTTTGGAGGCTGGAGGCATATTTTAAGGACTGATTCAAAAGGGCTATTTCGTTCCTCTCTTCCCTGCCTGGATTCAAAGAGACCGATGCATACATTGTTACCCTGGATACTTCGGTCTCTTTGCTGTTATTTCTTTCACAAACCTGAGTGACATTTTATAATACAGCAGGGTATAGATTGGTTTAAATACTGAGGTAGAGCCCCTACTTACTCTGCTTATACACATTTACCAAGCCTCACACAGAGGGCTTCCTGACGGCTCTTGGGGAATTTCCCGCCACCCTGGCCGGAGCTCCTGTCGATGCTCCGCTCTCTCGCTGGAGTGGTGAGACGGACAGGGCAATAGGCACGATCGCGCTGGGGCATTCAGTCTCTCATTTCAGAGCTAACCCAGCTCTTTGGTTCACTGAGGAGCTGGCAGTGATGAAGCATGAGACTAGAGGGCGCATGGCGCACATCTCACAAGGAATCAGACCGAACATGTATATGTGCGTATTTAAGGTCGTATTCTGCGGCAGTGGAGGCCACAAAAATATTCTATTGCAACTGACATTGCGTCAGTGAGGAACCGTCCGGCTGAGCTGTTTCGAAGGTTGTTAAGGAGCCTCCACCACACTCCAGGGCAGAGAGTTCCACTGTTGAACAGTTCTCCCAGTCAGGAAGTTCTTCCTAATGTTTAGATAGAATCTCCTTGTTGTTTTTGCCAGTTTCCAATTTCCTCTTTTTAGGCAGTCTTGGAAGGTGTGGTCGCCTCACAACTCCAGGTGTTCTTGGATGACACTGATTATCTGGATTCGTTGCAGTTTGGCTTCAAACTGGGTCTTGGAACTGAGGCGGCCTTGGTCTCCTTCGTGGACGATCTATGCAGAGAGCTTGAAAGGGAAAGTGTGCCCCCCCCCCCCGGTGTTGGTTCTCCTGGACCTTTCAGCAGCCGTTTAAAAAAATTGATTTTTTAATTTGGAATAAAAAGTTGCAGAAAAGGTAGGTAGAGAAGTTTGGATCTTAAAAATCAATAAAGAGAAAACACAGATATTGACTAAAAATATATGTAAAAGGAGAACAGAAGAACTAGGCGCAGGCATCAAAATCACAACAAAACTAAAATACCTAGGGGTGATATTTACAGCTAGCAATGCACAATTACTAAAAAAACTATGACAAGAAATGGTTACAAATCAAGAAAAAAATGGAAATTTTATCCATATGTGGTGGATGTGTAAGATGGTCAAAAAATACACAATTTTTTTAAAATAGAGAAAATTCTCCACCTAAAATTTGAGTTTTGACCTGAGTATTTTTATTGGAAATTAAAGACTTAAGAATGGATAAAAACACAAGTTAAATTTATATGGTAACAGCAGGGATTAAGTCATCAATGATGGAAGACACAAGGAATACCAACCATGGAACAAGGGATCTTAAAAGTAATGGATATCATCAACATGGACTTATTAACACAAAAAATAGACCAGAATAATTTCCAAACACACAAAACAGATTGATGGAAATTTAGGGAATTTTTTAAAAATGAAAATATAAAAATATGTTAAAATGACATTAAAAAAGGCAGAAATCGGAACCAAAGAGAAACCAACGCTACGAGAACAAAATATAAAGTCAGTATAAGAAGATACACCAGACAGAAGAGACCTGGAAGGACAGCCTTAAACATTTTTCTTTTCGTGTCCTGTTTCTATTGCTGTGCCCTTTCCCCCCCTCTCATTTTTTGCCTTTTTCTTAACCACATTGTTCATCCACTTTATGTAAAAACAAAAAAAAACACCCGACCCTACAGGAGCCTTAAATATTGTAGACCACTATATCCTTCTGGGACGCCTGGCGGGAAGGGGTCTTGGGGCCCTGTCCTGCCGTGGCTCTGCTCCTTTTTAGACCGATCTCAGAAGGTGTTGTTGTTGGACGCTTGCTTGGCCTCGCAGCCATTGTCCTGTGGGTCCCGCAGGGATCAGTACTGTCTCTCATGTTGTTTAACATCTACATGAAGCCATTCATACCTTCTCCCAGTCAGGGACACCAGGTTTACAGGAGATAAAATAGATATGGCTGTGTGGAGAGTAGAGAGGGTGCATGCATGGCAAGAGAAAGGGGAAAGTGTGTGCTGCCCAAAGAGGCTGCACAAGAACCTCCCTTTCTCTTCCTCTCACTGTGCAAGCTAACCTCTCTGGTCTCTGCACAGCCACCCAGTTGGGTTGCTGTGTGGAGAGCAGAGAGAGAGCGTGCATGGCAAGTGAAGAGGCAGTGCATGCACCTGCCTTTCTCTTCTTCGTGCTGTGCACACACCACCTCTGTTCTCTGCTGGAGGGCGCATGCATGGCGATAGGAGGGGGAAGGAGGTGTGCTCATCCCTCCCTGTTATTGCCGTGTGCTTGCACGCCTCTCTTGCCACACACACTGTAACTCTTCCAAGGCAGCTTTTATACTACGTGGGGATGACATGAAAAACACATATTAAAGGAGCAGCAGAGTTAGTAAATGTCTGTAAAGGCACCCAGCGTGCGGCAAGAGGTGAAGGTCCTTGCGTAAAGACAGGGAATTAAAGGGCTTTTTTCAGCCCCACGCCTTCCCACCAGGACCCTCACTTAATTTTAAGCCAAAGGGAGCATTTTCACCCTTAAAAAAGGGCTGAAACACTCAGCTTATACTAGAGTATGTGTGGTATGTTTTTTAAATAAGTGGCATAAGAATCGTATTTAACCCTCTGGATTGTCACAAAGAGCCGGCTTTCTGCTGCTCCAAGAACAGGACCCCACCTTCGGGATTGAAATGACAAGAAGGGGGTCTCTATCAAATCTGAGGCAGAACTTCCCAAAGGGTTCCGTTTGAAATCAGATATATTTACTGCAACGGCAATACCCTAATAGCTGAGAGGAATGTCACTCGACTATAGAGGATTCTCCGCCCTTTATTTTCTTCTAAAAATTGAACACACGCTGCCACCAAATATAAAGCTCTTCCACAAGATCTACCTCCTTAGATGCGTAGTTTGTATGAGAGGCATTCAGAGACTTGTGTTTGGTATGAACCAAGAAAGATGTTTATTTATTTATTCTGAATAGGCACAAAAGCTTAGTGGTTTCGGTAATACTTGTACAAAGCGTTATGGTTTCAGAAGTAGTTCAGTTCTTGAGCTACAGGTTCCAGTCAAAACTTGAGAAACTTTTAATATTCCACCAAACAGTTCCTTCAATACAAACAATGTCCAGAGAAGCAAAATGATTATCCAAAACTGTCCCAAGTCAAATAAGAACAAAAAACACCAAAAACTGAACAAGAGTTCAAAACCACAAAGAAAGTTGTCAAGCCAAACCCAACTTAAAGCCAAGGGAACCACACGTGTTCATCGGGAAACGTTGAACGTTTAGTCTACTGGACCAGAATGTCCAGAACCTGCCATTTCCCTGTTGCAACACATTTTATTAGTTTTGTCCCAGCTCTTTGGATGATTTCTCTCCTGTACGTTCCCTCTGATGGTTCAACAAGTATGAACTCTGAGTAAAACATTTCCCACACTCCTGGCATTAGTATGGCTTCTCTCCTGTGTGGAGTCTTTTGTGGTTCACCAAGGTTGAACTGCGAGCAAAACATTTCCCACACTCCTGGCATTGGTATGGCTTCTCTCCTGTGTGGAGTCTTTTGTGCCTCTCCAAGGCTGAATTGTGAGCAAAACATTTCTCACACTCCTGGCATTGGTATGGCTTCTCTCCTGTGTGGAGTCTTTTGTGTCTCTCCAAGGCTGAACTGTCAGCAAAACATTTCCCACACTCCTGGCATTGGTATGGCTTCTCTCCTGTGTGGACTCTTTTGTGGCTCACCAAATGTGAACTGCGGGCAAAACATTTCCCACACTCCTGGCATTGGTATGGCTTCTCTCCTGTGTGGAGTCTTTTGTGGCTCAACAAGGTGGAACTGTCAGCAAAACATTTCCCACACTCCTGGCATTGGTATGGCTTCTCTCCTGTGTGGAGTCTTTTGTGGCTCACCAAGGTTGAATTGTCAGCAAAACATTTCCCACACTCCTGGCATTGGTATGGCTTCTCTCCTGTGTGGAGTCTTTTGTGGTTCACCAAATATGAACTTCGAGCAAAACATTTCCCACACTCCTGGCATTGGTATGGCTTCTCTCCTGTGTGGAGTCTTTTGTGGATCACCAAATGTGAACTCTGAGTAAAACATTTCCCACACTCCTGGCATTGGTATGGCTTCTCTCCTGTGTGGAGTCTTTTGTGGTTCACCAAGGTTGAACTCTGAGCAAAACATTTCCCACACTCCTGGCATTGGTATGGCTTCTCTCCTGTGTGGAGTCTTTTGTGTTTGGTGTTCCAGTTATCTGTTGTAAAGAAGGACAGAAACAGTGTGAGTGATAAGGACTCTAGGGAATTGGTATAAGAAGGAGATTGAAGTGATCCTTAAAACAACATAGAAATGGAAGAAAATAAGATATAAATGCTGTCCTCTCCCCACCCCTTGTTCAGTAAAGATGGACACTATTTGACTGCCAGGGGCCTCTAAGTTGTTGTCTATTCGTGCACTCGCTTCCGACACTTCGTGACCTCCTGGACCAGCCCACGCCAGAGCTCCCTGTCGGCTGTGGCCATTTTTCCCAGTTCCTTCAAAGTCAAGCCTTTCTTTTCAAGGATCACCTCCATCCACCTTGACTTTGGTCGGCCCCTCAAAGGTAGAGGTGAGTAACATATACTCCAGAGGCTCCCTGTTCCTCAGCCCAGCCTGGCTTTTGATTCTGTCTCCTTCTTTCTGGGGGAATGGATGACTTTTCCCTTCACATTCAAAGGCTGGCTTCTTTCTCTAGCTAAAACTTTACCTTGCTACCACCTATTTCACAATGAACAGTTGCAGCTGTCAAATAGGAAATTTAGGTACCGCCCATGTGGGGAGGCTACTTTAACTAATTTACGATGCCATAAAAATCTCCAGCAAGCCTGCAAAGAATGAGCAAGTACTTCATCAGTGTCACAAATGGACGGTGAAGCAACAGATCCCCTCGTGGCCAGAAGACCCTCAAGAAATGTTGGAATGTTAAATTGATCACAATGTTGTTAACAACAGCAAGGCTATTAAGAGCAAAGTATTGGAAAGGAGGGTTAAAAAAAGAAGAAACATTGAGAAAAGAGGATGGGAAGCAGAGGCTGGATGGCCACCTGTTGGGGGTTCTTTGAAAGGATTGCCCTGCTCCTTGGCACCGGGAATGTGGCACAGCTGGCTAAGTGTCAGCTGCGTAAGATCTCTGACCAGTAGGTCATGAGTTTGAGACCTGGCCGGGTCGAGGTGGGTGCTTGACCTTTAAGTGTAGCCTGCTGCCAACCTTTGCAGCCTGAAAGACAGTTGCATATGTCAAGCAGGAGATAAAGGTACCACATTAAGTGGGGAGGCAAAGTTTGACTGAATGAGGCCATTAAAGAACTCCAGGAATGCGGAAGGAACAACAAGGGACGCTGGAAACGCTGAGAGACAAGGAGTGCGTCAGCTCCCCCTGGTGGCGAGAGTTTGCCCCTGTTAGTCTATATATGTCGTATGAGGAAACGGCAAGGATTGTCTGCTAAGTCCGTTTACCTGTAATCCCCTTCGGTGTGAGGAGAGCGGAATATAAAGTGTATTATTATTATTATTGGCAGAATGGGGTTGGACTGGATGGCCCACAAGGTCTCTCCCAACTCTATGATCCTAGGATTCCATGATTCTAAGCAACCCTCAGCAGAAGACATGCAGTTCTGGTGGGACCACAAAGAAAAGGACTCTGGATACAGGGAGCACAACAGGGAAAGTGAGAATGAATACATAAATACATGAATTATAGAGATTGTGTTTTGTAATGAAATGGAATACTATTATTATTAAGAATAATTCTGGGTGTTTGCCCAGGCCTGCTTTATACAAACTGATATAAGGAGCAGGGAAACAGATGGGCAACGCTAGCCAGAGAGAAGATTTGTTCCTCAAGGGAAGTTGTAGTGCGAGCGTCTTTTCCTTGGGCTTGGCGTCAACAGAAACACTGTCTTCCATTCTGGAATCCCGGCGGAAAAACAGCATTCACAAACTGGACATTGGCAACTAAAAGAGGAAAGGGAGCTGGAAACTAAGCCCAGAGGAACAATGGATGGGAGTACGTATGTTGGCACCCACAAAAAGATATCAAACTGTAGTTGCCCATTTTTAGCCCATAAGAGGGATATTGTCCGTCCATCCATCCATTCCTTTCTCATTTAAACTCAATCTATTATATAAGATAGTTTCAAATATTGTCAGGCGATAGTTTCTTTTATTATCAAAGCTTGACGTATTGTCTAAGTCAAGCATGTAGCTGATGAACATGCACTTCCATTATTTTTTCTGACTTGAATTAACATACAATCTGAAATTGTGTCTGCTGCCATTATTTATTTAATATTTATTTAAGTTTGCTCACAAAGTATCCTCGATCAGACAGCAACTGCTATAAAACAAAAAGTCTTTGTTTAACTTTCGTAAAAGAGGCGCCTTGCCTTCTTGCCCTCAAAGTTGTGTTCAATTTGCCTGAACACATCACACGGAATGACTATTCTGCCTTGCTCCGACCACACCTGGGAAAATGCTGTGTCCAATTCTAGGTACCACAATTGAAGGGTGATGTCAACAAACTGGAATTTCCTCAGAGGAGGGGGGCTGAAATGATCAAGGGTCTGGAGAACAGGCCTCCCTTTCTCTTTTTTCCTGTTCCCAACCCTTTCTCTGCAGGGTTGTTGTGTGGAGAGCAGAGAGGCATGCTTGGCTGGGATCCTGCATTTTGAAACAGAAATCCCCACCAGTGAGGGAGCCTTACCAAGAGAGTCGACCATCCAACGAATCTCCTCCATGATCTGCTCGTGCATGGCTTTCTGACCCGGATCCAGGAGAGCCCACTCCTCCAAAGAGAAAGGGACATCCACGTCCTCAAAGACAATTGGGCCCTGGTGGAAAAAGGGAAATAAGGGAACCCAAGAAAAATAATTACAAGAATCTCTTTGAAATGATTTACATGGATGTTGGTTCAATCTTTTCTGTTTCAAAGGATGTTTGATGACTGAGCTTGCAACCAATGGCCCCCAGGCAGCTCCAGCCCTCCTCTCCCAGGAATCCTTCTGCTTACCTGGTTCAGTTCCACTCCCTCACAAAGCGGAAGAAGTGACTCTGGATTCGGCAACAACATCGTTCCAGTCTCTAGGAAAGAGATAACAAGGTGCGGAAAGTGATCACAGAAATATGTCTCAGAGGTAACAATGGCCCTAAAAAGAAACCAATGAGGAAATGACCCCATGAAGACAGGAGCGTTTTAGAGTTTTAGAGTTTAGGCCATTTATTCTCAAGCAGTGATGGAAGTAGCTTGTGTTGGAAGGAGTCCTGGGCTTGGTATTTCAATGGACTAAAGTTATTTTTGTCTGTTTGTCTTCCAGCTCAGTTTCAGGGCTCATCTTCGCTTCGGGTTTCACCTGAGAACATACCGTACAGTTGATCTTTCCGTCCCACCCAACAGTATGCAAATGTAGAAATTGAACAAGAAAGAAAACTCCAAATCACACCTTTTGCCACCAAATCATTCCTATATACTCCTTACAAGCCGAAATGATCCTACATGCATGCCTTCTCTAGCTCAAACTGATTGTAGGTGTGCTACAATTCCCTGAAGGGCAATTTGCATTAGCATAAAATACTAAAACTCCCAGAAGGGTTCTTCCTTACCCTGCAAGGATGCAGCCCCATCTCCATCCTGATCGAGTTCCTTCTGCTGGAGGCTCTGGGTGGTGCCTGAGTGAGATTTTTCCGATTCAGGGACGTCAGAGTGGACTTCAAAGCAGTTATTTTGGGCCTGAAAGAGCACAGAGTATTCCAGAAGTAGTATGATGATTTTTTAAAAAAATCACACATCTATGTGCAAAAACTGCACAGACTTTTAAAAAAGAATAAATCTGAGTTTGAAACAAATGACACGCTCCCCCTTCTATCATTTTCAATGTGATATCTGGGATCAAGAAATTTGGGTAGAGCAGCAACTGAGCTCACAGTGGATCTGGAGGTGAGAGCAGAAGGGGCAGAGCAGGTGGGAAAAGAGGCCGAGAGAGCAGAGCCTGGCTTCTCCCCCACATCAGCCCCATCTTGGAAGGAAGGCAAGATGTACGTTTAACCTATCCATCAGCCCCAAGGTGAGTGAACCCAAGAGGAAATGCCTCACCTGTCCTTCCTGCTTCTCGTCCTCTGCCCGACTCAGGAGGAAGCCTTCCGCCAAGGCCACTGCCTGGGAACAGGTCTCTGCCCCACATTCTCGGACCCAGCTCTCCATATCTGGGGGCAAGATGCTCAGGAAATTCTCCAGGATCACCAGGTCCAGCATCTCCGCCTTGGTGTGTTGCTCCGGCTTCAGCCACTGGCGGCAGAAAGAGTGGAGGCGGCTGCAAACCGCTCTGGGCCCCTCGCCCTCTCTGTAGAAGGACTGCCTGAATCGCTGGTCCTGTGTGTCGGAGCTATAAAGGTCCACACTCAGGAACTTAGGTGTAGTTTTCCCCCAGGATGCTGCACTGCTCCCAAGTCCTGCTTCAGGTCCAGGTGAGTTGGGTCTCTCCATGTTGGAACCACTGTTTGTCGAAGAAGCAAACTGGATCCAAGATGCTCTTCCTGGCTCGTCTTTCTTTGGAAAGAATTCCCTCAACAGGCTCTGAATGGAAAAAGGGAAGACGAAAATTTAAGAGGTGTCCAAATAAAGAGAAAATTAAAGTCAAAATTAAAATTGCAGACGATGTGGTTTTGATTATTGAGAATCCAGTAGACTCCATAACAAATTGGCTAGAATTAAAGTAGAAGAATTTGGAAGGGTGGCGGGATTCAAAATAAATAAAGATAAAAGAGACATCTCCTGGTGTATGATTTGGAACTGTCGAAAATCAACTGCTTTTCAGATATTAGTTAAAAATATATCAGAAGAAAAGAAACATGTTCTATAGAAGAAATCCGGAATGAAAATATCAAAGGTAAAATATTAAGGATTAATTCTGACCTCCAAAAATTCACAATTATTTAAAAATAATTATACAGGTAAGTGAAAGGATATATGAAAGGAAAGGAACCCCTGTGTTATATACTCAGTTTACATCTAAACAGCATAGACCTAATTCCTTTAAATTCCTGGGGTTGGAACAAATCAGATCCAATCCACATGATGCTTTCCTTCGCTCAGCAAAATGGATTTCTCTACTGGACACAGAACATCCCTTTGGTCTCAATGTCCCTTTGTCTTTAAATCAAATCTTGACCTAAATTTAAATCTACCTCCTTCTCTACTTACCTGTATACCTGTCAATTAGTCCCTGACCCACCTTTTACTCACTCCTAATACTCACCTGTGGATACGTGTTAGTTCAACTATATAAGGAATTTAGGTAGAACTACCTTCACCTATTTGGGCCACTCTATTCCATTGAATATGTTCTACACTTCATCAATGTGGTATGCATTATATTACCTTCCATCAGTATGTCCTTTTTGCTATGGAATTTTCTAAGTCTTTATAAATTGATTGATTGCTGTTCATTATGTGTATTTATCTAGAAAATGTTGTGAGTGCTACTACATGCAATTCCATCTTTGAAAAAACCTAAGGAGAGGTGAAACGGATCAGGCCTGGAACTTTGATTCAGTCGATGGTCCTGCGCATCCACCTGGCTGCATCCATCCACTTTATGTGGGTGGCCCGACTTTGAACATCCCATTTTCCCCTTGGCAGGCTCTTTTTGCAGCTTGGTTTTCGCTCAGTTTATCAGCCTTACAGATCTTCATTCCCCAGCCAGCCCATTGCAGCGGCGGCGGCGGGGAGCCTCCTCCCCCGCGGTGCATTCGGGGAGTGTAGTTCTTCCGGACGGCGAACCGTGTATATGGTGTCAATTTCTGGGACGAAGAGACATAATTTTTGCAGCTCTATTTCCGTCTACTAAGCCCTGGGGCATTTTCTCCCAACAGCGGGCTAACCGTTTTACATCATGAGGATACAATTACTGTTTGTTGTTTTGCTTGCTATTGTGACATATATTTGAAACGGAGTTCATTTGCTTGCAGTTCTACTTCCGCCTGCCAAGCCCAGGAGCATTTGCTCCCTCCAGCGGGCCAACAACTTGATATCGTGAGGTTTAACACTTGATGTGTTTCCCATCATTGCGGCTCATATGTGGGGATCCGGCTCTATAATAATTTTTTGCTCTTCGCCTCGACCAGAATGTTGGGATTACTACAGAACTGACCTTGTTAGGTTAGGATTAATATTAACTCATACGTATTGCGAATTACCATTGTCCCTTCCTAAAAACGGAGAGACATCTCCTGCTGTATGATTTGGAACTGTCGAAAATCAACTGCTTTTCAAATATTCTCATGTATTAACTGTACTTTTTGATATTTATTTATTTATTTCAGGATTTTACCCTGCTCTTCTCAACCCCCGAGGGGGGACTCAGAGCGGCTTACAGTAAGGCACAATTTGATGCCCGCACGGTAACAATATAAAACCCCAGAACCCTTCAACAATTAAAATACATTAAAATACAATTACATTAGCATCATATGCATTCATTCCAAATTAAAACAATGTTCTGCCCATAAAAGCATTGGCCCTATTCATCCACTTTCCATTAAAATCCCATCTAAAATGCTGCCTTCTGCTGGTGTGCAAACGCCTGCTCCCACAGCCAGGATTTTACTTTTTTCCTGAATGTCAGGAGGGATGAGGTGGATCGTACATCGATAGGGAGCGCATTCCACAGGCGGGGAGCCACCACCGAGAAGGCCCTATCCCTCGTCCCCACCAGCCGCATTTGAGAAGTAGGCGGGAGCAAGAGCAGGGTCTCCCCGGATGATCTTAGATTACGGGATGGGAGGTAGTGGCTGATGCATTCGGACAAGTAACCTGAGCCAGAACCGTATAGAGCTTTAAAGGTAAAAACCAGCACTTTGAATTGAGCTCGGAATTGGACAGGCAGCCAGTGGAGTTGACACAACATGGAGGTGGTATGCTTCCTGTATGCAGCTCCCGTTAGTAATCTGGCTGCCGCTCGCTGGACTAATTGCAATTTCCGAACTGTCTTCAAAGGCAGCCCCACGTAGAGTGCGTTGCACTAATCTATTCGGGATGTGACCAGAACGTGGGCGACCGTAGCCAGATCAGACTTCCCAAGGTACGGCGCAGCTGGCGCACGAGTCTTAACTGTGCAAAAGCTCCCCTGGCCACCGCCGAGACCTGGGGTTCCAGGCTCAGCGATGAGTCCAGGATCACTCCCAGGCTGCGAACCTGCGTCTTCAGGGGGAGTGTAACCCCATCCAACACAGGCTGTAACCCTACGAGGCTGTTGCCTTACGACTGACCAGGAGGACCTCTGTCTTGTATGGATTTAGTTTCAATTTGCTAGCCCTCATCCAGTCCGACACAGAAGCCAAGCACCGGTTCAAGGTCTGAACAGCCTCCTTAGTAACGGGTGGGAAGGAGTGACAGATCTGGACGTCATCTGCGTACAGATAACACCTTACTCCGAAACTCCGAATGCTCTCTCCCAGCGGTTTCATGTAGATGTTAAATAACATCGGGGACAGTATTGAACCCTGAGGGACTCCACAAGACAAAGGATGCGGAGCCAAACAGGTGTACCTTCTGGGTACGACCTTCCAGAAAGGATTGGAGCTACTGCAGAGCAGTACCCCCCAAGCCCCATCTCTGCAAGGTGACCCAGAAGGATACCGTGGTCAAGGGGTATCGAAAGCTGCTGAGAGGTCCAGCAGAACCAACAGGGACACACTCCCCCTGTCAAGTTCCCGGCGTAGATCATCTACCAAGGCGACCAAGGCTGTTTCAGTACCATGTCCCGGCCTAAAGCCAGACTGTGCTGGATCAAGATAATCAGTGTCTACCAAGAACCCCTGGAGTTGCGAAGCCACCACACGTTCCATGACTTTGCCCAAATAGGGAGATTGGAAACTGGCCGATAGTTCACTAATTGAGTGGGGTCCAGTGATGTTTTTTTCAACAGCGGTTTTATAACAGCCTGTTTAAGGCTCGCTGGAATCTTGCCCTCCTGTAAGGAGGCATTAACCACCACCTTCACCCACTCTGCCAAACCCCTCTGGCTTCTTTGATCAGCCAGGATGGGCAGGGGTCTAGGATGCATGTGGTAGGCCTCGCTTCCCCAAGGATCTTGTCCACATCCTCGAGCTGAACCAATTGAAACGAATCCATTAAAACCTGACAAGCAGATGCTCGTGTCACATCCTCAGAGACTGCCATTAAAGTGGTATCGGAACGGATCAGCGCCACTTTATCCGCGAAGGCCTTGGCAAATTCTTCACAGCGTTACGCCGAGCCGTCGGGGATCTCGCACTGTGGTGGGTTTAAAGACCCTAACGACTCGGAACAGTTCCGCTGGACGGTTCTTGGGCGGCCACCTTGGCGCGATAGATGTTTTTTGTGCGTACTTGATAACCATACTTGGCTTTATATTATTATTAGCGCTTCAACTACTTCAATATATATTTTGAGATACAGACAGCCTTGTTTGAGGCATTCTTTGTATTTGTGCTGACTTGCATCTTAGACTAGCTTTTGGTGTCTTCTGTAGCGATGACCCCCAATCCCTTTCATTCTCTCTTTCGCTCTCTTCCAATGACACCAGAGAAGCCACAAGAGGGCGAGGGCAACGGTGCTGGCCTCCTTCATTGCTTCTCTCCCTTTTCCTACTCTCTCTTGCTCTCTTCCAATGGCACCAGGGAAGTAATACATATAGTTAATATGTTTTTAAATGTATTTATACACTCAGTGTGAAACCTGGGCCTGCTTCAATGAACACAACATAGATATCCTGACAGGAATGGCAGAAAGACACAAACTTCCCACACAGAACTCCCATGACCAAGAGAAAATACTGGAGAGCTTTCGAGAAAATTTGGCACCTAACTGGCAGGCAGCCCTGTCCTGGATTGGGTGAGGATCCTGGGAGGTGGCATGGAGCCAGGTGATGTAGGCCAAGGGATTGGGCCTAGGTTTGGCACGGAGCGGAGCCTCTTGCCTGGCTCGCACCACTTTCAAGCCCAGCTCACGGCCCAGCTCAGGGCCTGGGACCTGCGGGGAGCCTTTCTCCCGGCTCCCTACTGGGATCTGCACACATTATATGCCGATACATCACACGTCGGACACTTCCGAAGTGTCCGACGTGTGATCCAATACAACAGCCAGCATAGTGATATTGTTTGCTGTGTACTAATTTTGTTGTGTATATTATTATTATTATTATTATTCTATTTTGGATTATCTGCCTTGATATTCTGGGTTCTAAGGGCCATATAACCCAGTTCAAAGCAGATATTGTGGGTTATTTACAATAATAGTGAATGTAATGATTTAAATGTTTAATGTGTATTAATTTTTAAGTTTATTTTTTAATCAAAATGTTAATTTTAATTGTATGGTGTTTTAAAGCATTTGACAGTTGACTACATGTAAAGCCACCTTGAGTCCCCTTCAGGGTACAGAAAGGTATGGTATTAAAAGGGTAAATAAATAAATAATCTGCCTTGATATTCTGGGTTGTATGGCTGCGTGGAAGGGCCCTGGGTGGTCTGAGTCCACACTGCCATATAATCCAGCTCAAAGCAGACATTGTAGATTATATGACTTGCTATTCTGGGTTATATGGCTGTGTGGAAGGGCCCTGGGTGGTCTGAGTCCACCCTGCCATATAATCCAGTTCAAAGCAGACATTGTGGATCATCTGCCTTGATATTCTGGGTTATATGGCTGTGTGGAAGGGCCTGGGTGGTCTGAGTCCACCCTGCCATATAATCCAGTTCAAAGCAGACATTGTGGATCATCTGCCTTGATATTCTGGGTTATATGGCTGTGTGGAAGGGCCTGGGTGGTCTGAGTCCACACTGCCATATAATCCAGGTCAAAGCAGACATTGTGGATCATCTGCCTTGATATTCTGGGTTATATGGCTGTGTGGAAGGGCCCTGGGTGGTCTGAGTCCACACTGCCATATAATCCAGCTCAAAGCAGACATTGTGGATCATCTGCCTTGATATTCTGGGTTATATGGCTGTGTGGAAGGGCCTGGGTGGTCTGAGTCCACACTGCCATATAATCCAGCTCAAAGCAGACATTGTGGATCATCTGCCTTGATATTCTGGGTTATATGGCTGTGTGGAAGGGCCTGGGTGGTCTGAGTCCACACTGCCATATAATCCAGCTCAAAGCAGACATTGTGGATTATCTGCCTCGATGTTCTGGGTTAAGGAAGGAGGGAGAGAAGGGAGGAAATAAGAAAGCAGAAGGAAGGGAGGAAAAAAGGGATGACGGGAGAGAGGGAAAGAAGGGAGGAAGGAAGGGAGCAAGGAAGGAAGAGTGGGAAGAAGGAAGAGAGTTGTTGGAAGTAAGGAAGGAGGGAGAGAAGGGAGAAAAGAAGGAAGGGGGAAGAAGGGGATGAAGGGAGAGAGGAAGGAGAAAAAGAAGGGAGAGAGGGAAAGAAGGGAGGAAGGAAGGGAGCAAGGAAGGAAGGGTGGGAGGAAGGGTGGAAATAGGGAAGGAGGGAGAGAAGGAAAAGCATAAGAAAGTGAGGAAGAAAGGGGGGGAGGGAGGTGCCAATAACACGAACACCGCAGGCCTCCCTCCCTTCCTTTCGGGGCAGCGGGCACCCCTCAAGCACACTCCGGAAGGCAAGGAGCACATTTCTAAACAAAGCGCCTGACCAGGCCCATCCTCCCCTGCCCTGAGCATCGAACACACCTGCCTGCTTGCCTATCTGTTTACTTGCCTCTAGGTGGGCGAGGGGTTTGTGGGCGAGGGGTTCCCGACTGGCCCCCTCTTCCAGAGCCCACGAGCACCCCCACTGGAGAGGGGCCTGGGCCCAGCCTGGCACGCGGGGACCCCCCCCCTTAGGACCAAGGGGAGGGGGTGAGGGGAGCGGCCTTTCCCTGGCGAAGGGGGCCTCCCCCCCCCCTGAGGAGGCAACCCAGGGCTGATTCCCAGGCTGAGCCTGACTCCTGAGCACAGGCCTCAGGCCTCCCTCGGGCCCCCTCCCCCTCCCTGGGCCGGGCCTGAGGTAATAATCACCATCCCAGAGGAAGGCCAGGCCAGGCCGCCAGGAAGGCAAAAGTACAAGCGGGCCCTCTCTGCGTATACAGGCATCTCCACACCGCCACAGCCTCACCCCCCCCCCCCCGCACTCACTTACCTGGCTGGCTTGCTCTCCCTCCGTCCACTCACACGCGGGAGTCTTCCACTGCACCTGGGAAGCGTTGCTGCCTCTCCCTCGTCTTCGTCCAATAAGAAGCGCCGCTCTCACTTTCGCCCGCGCTGCCTTCCCTTTGACTCCAAGGGAAAGGGGCGGGGCCGGCCTAGCCGTGATGTCACCGCGGAGTCCTACTTCCGGACCGCGCTGTCATGGCTGATGCAGGCAGGCGCCCAAAGAGAAGATGGGGTGTCGCGTTAAAGGAGCAGGACTGCAGGAAGGAGGGAGACTGAGAGACAGGCACCCCTGGATTGTTGTTGCTGTGACTGGCTTTCCGGGCTGCCTGGCCAGGCTCCAGAAGCACTCTCTCCTGACCTTTCCCCTGCATCTCTCTGGCTAAAGGCATCTCCAGAGGTTGGGAAGGAGGCCTGTTGCCAACTGGGCAAGTGGGGTTGGCATAGGCATCCCTGTATATGGGTGGGGCATGCATGTAGCGTGAAATTCTCAGGGTGGTCCGCCTTACTGGTACATTATTTAAACTGTTATGTGTATTTATATCATGACTAGCTGTACCCGGCACGCGTTGCTGTGCCCTATTTAGGAGATGCGAGAAAGTCTGAGTATGTAAGGGTTGGAATTGTTGTTAGTGAATTGGGTGTTTTATGTTTGTGCCTCAGCTCTTTGCCTACAGTCCTTCGGGTTTGACTTGTACCATGGCCAGGACGGATCAGCTTGGGGAGGGCTTGTCCTGTCAGGGGATCTCTATCTTCACAGGTGCGTCCAGTGTCTGTTGGGGCACTGTTAAAAATCCTTTCCGTATCCTTTTTAGCCACCTTTCTCAAGATCTTCATGTCTAGCTTACTTTCTGCTCCTCTCTTTTTCAAGATGTCCTGCTCTGTGTCTTTTGCACCCATTGGTCGATGTCCGATGAGGCTTTCCTCATGGACAGGCCATCTGAGGGAGCTCTTCCAGCGCTGGGCATCAGAAGGTACTTGGTGATGACCTCCATCCCTTGGAGGGGCATATAGAGGGGCTGGAGCACCCTCCTTGGCAAACCCCATTGTTGCTGGATGGTCCTCTTATTAATGTGGAATTCCAAGCCACTGGAGATCTTTTGGGAAAGGAAGAAGAGCTCCCCTTGAATGGTGTTGATCTCCATCATGGGCTTCTGATTTGAAAGTGTTGGAGGAGGCTGTGGCACTCATCTGACAGTTTGTTATGGGTCGGAATGTTCATGTTGGTTGGCCAGTACAGCAGTTATGCAAATCCGCCCTTATTGGCAGCCAATCATGTTGTCAGAATGTAGAGGCTGGGGGAGTCTTTGGCAGCCCCAGAGGATGCTGGGAAATGTAGTTTTATTGTTACTCGTTGTTTTGGGGGCCTTTTAGGTTTTGGGGGGGAAAACATGGGTTGCTTACCAGTAACCATGGTTCCTTTAGTGGTCACCTGTGAATGCATACAAAAGATATATTCCAGCGCTTGCGCTTTAACTTCGGAACCTTCTATAAAAAATCAGAAAGAATAAGTGCTGAAGCCCCGCCCACCTCCCAGAGTATATAACCAATGGGAAGGGCTACAGCCCTCAGTCCTCTCAAAACCGCGCGAACGCAGTAAAGAAAGAAAAAAGAGGGCATGACTGAGGGTATGCATTCACAGGTGACCACTAAAGGAACCATGGTTACAGGTAAGCAACCCATGTTTGCCTTTGCGTGGTCACTGTGAATGCATACAAAAGATAGATTAGCAAGCTACTGACCTTGGAAGGTGGGAGTCATGCCACCGCGGAAAACAGGACTGCTCTGCCAAAATCAGTCTCCCTCCTGGAGATGACATCCATCTTGTAGTTGGAGACGAACGTCAACGGGGATGACCACGTGGCAGCACGGCACACCGCATCCAAGGGAACGCCCCTCATGAAAGCAGCCGAAGTAGACACCGCCCTCGTGGAGTGTCCTCGAATCTGCTGTGGAGGCTCCTTGCCGGACATCCGGTAGGCTAACCGTATCACCGCAACAATCCAAGCCAAAAAGCGTTGCGGGGACACCGGAAGGCCACTGGCATCCTTCCTATATTTTACAAAAAGCTTCGGGGTCTTACGTAAAGATGCAGTTCTGTCAACATAAAAGGCCAAAGCCCTACGAACATCTAACAAGTGCAACCCCCGTTCCAATGGGGAAGAGGGGTTCTGAAAAAAGGATGGCAACACAATGTCCTGAGATAGGTGGAAACGGGAAACTACCTTAGGTAAAAACGCTATATCCGTGCATAAAACAGCTTTGTCCTTGTGGAATTTCAAGTAAGGCGGATCTACTCGTAGAGCACATAGCTCGCTGGCCCGTCTAGCGGAGGTAATCGCCACTAAAAAGGCTACCTTCCATGTTAGAAAACAAATGTCCACTGAAGCCAAAGGCTCAAAGGGAGGCTTTGACAAGGCTGACAAAACTAATTCCAAGCTCCACGAAGGAGCTACTGGAGCCACAGGAGGCGTAGCCTTTAACAAACCCTTAAGAAATAATTTGACCATAGGGTCAACAAAACAGGACGGACGGCCAGAACTCCGTTTGTAGGAAGAGATAGCTGCCAAATAACATTTGACAGAGGAAAAGGATAACCCTCCCTCTGAGAGAGGTCAAAAAATCCAAAACCATGGGGGTAGGGGCTTCTAAAGGGGAAGTTCCCCTCTCCAGGGTAAATTTAGAAAATTGGGACCACTTAAAGGAATAGGCAGCCTTGGTAGAATCTCTGAGAGCCGAATCGACTATGGCCCGAACAGGAGCCGACAAGGCAGCTAACGAGGTGTTTAGTCTGGAAGGATCCTCCAAGCCGTCAACTTCAGCTTGTGGATATCCGGGTACAAAACTTGGCCTCCCTGGGTCGATAATAGATCTGTCCTGTTGGGGAGATGGTGGAATATTCCCTTGGACATGGCCAGAAGTGGTGAGAACCAAGTCTGGCGGGGCCACTAAGGTGCTATGAGGATGCACCGTGCTTTGTCTTTCCGAATTTTGGCTATCACCCGTAAAAGGAGTGGGAAGGGAGGGAAGGCATACAGTGGCTGACTGCCCCAATGCAGAAGAAAGGCATCTCCTAGACATCCCTGAGGCAGGGTCCCTTGGAGACGAGAGCAAAATAGGGTACACTTGGCATTCCCCTTGCTGGCAAAAAGGTCTATCTGTGGCCTTTCCCATGCCATAAACAGCTTGTGCACCTCCTGGTGATGTAGGGACCATTTGTGGGTAGTCAGGGGAGACCTGCTCAAGGCATCTGCCAGGACGTTCTCCTCGCCCGGAAGGTAGAGAGCTATCAAATGAATGCCTCGGTCGAGACACCACTCCCAAATTCGAACAGAGAGGCTTAGCAGAGTCCTGGAGTGGGTGCCCCCTTGCTTGTTTATGTAGTACATGGTGGTCGTGTTGTCCGTGACCACCTGTACACATTTCCCTAACACGACCTTCTCGAA
Source organism: Anolis apletophallus (assembly GCA_030556195.1). Classification (NCBI taxonomy): domain Eukaryota; kingdom Metazoa; phylum Chordata; class Lepidosauria; order Squamata; family Anolidae; genus Anolis; species Anolis apletophallus. The sequence continues at coordinate 216,390,940 of JARBWK010000001.1, forward strand.
GGAAAGTAAGGCCTTCATAACTGCCAGAAGCTCGAGGACATTGATGTGAAAAGTCAATTCTACAGAGTCCCAAAGGCATTGCGCCACTAAGATGCCAGAGTGGGCGCCCCACCCTGTCATGGAAGAATCCGTAGTAATGGTTATCGAGGGGGTAGGGGCTGAAAAGGGAAGACCAGTGCAGACATTGTCCCGCTGTGTCTACCATACTAGGGAGTCTTTGACCTCCTGAGGTAAAAACAGGCGCATACTTGGGTTGTCCACCAAAGGGTGGAACACTGAGAGGAACCAAGCCTGTAGCGGTCGGAGGTGCAACCTGGCGTATGACGTTACCGCCGTTGTAGAGGCCATATGACCCAAAAGGACCTGCACCTGGCGTGCAGGTATGGATGTCTTTAAAATTGCCTCGCTGATTAGAGACTGAAGCGCCACAAAGCGGACGTGTGGCAATGAGGCCTTTTCCTCTACTGAGTCCAATTGGGCCCCGATGAATTGGATCTGGTGCGTGGGGGTCAGATGTGACTTCTCCAGGTTGTGGACCAGACCTAGGGACTGGAGAAGAGACAAAGTGGTAGACAAACAATACCTAACATGCTCGAAGGAATGGCCTGTGATTAGCCAGTCATCAATGTATGGAAAAATGGTGACCTTCTTGGTCCTTAAATTTGTTGATGCTTCAGTGTTGTTCCTGCTGCGAGACGCCCCCGTCCTTGATGACGTAGGAGCTTTCCCTCCCAGCTGCGGCGTCTCTGCTCACTCCTGTGTGAGCCAGCAGCCCGTATATGCTTTACATGTTCTCTATGTAAATAATGATATATATAGGGCATTGACCCATGTATACAACATGATGATGTTTGAAATGAATTTATGTTTTTGGATTTTGAAACACTAGACCATTGAGTCTGCTTTATTGTGATAAATATATACTATTGTGATTTAAGATATTGCTGTGTTGCTTCTACTCTAGCCCAGGAAACAAACCCACAGTAAGGCAATCGTGTTCAGTTCTTGGGGGGGAGGAGAGAGAGAGGGCGAAAAGGAGAGAGAAGGAGGGAGAGAGGGAGAAGAGGGAGAAGGCGAGAGAGAGGAGCGAGACGGAGAGAGAGAGCGCCTGGGGGGTCCGGCTGAGGGAAGGAGAAGCCCTGGTCTGGGTCCCCAAAAAGGAGAAGCGGAGGAGGAACTAGGCCATGGCGGAGGGAGGGAGGGAGGGGGGGACTCAGCGGCCTCTTGGGGAAGGAAGCTCACCTTCGGTTCCGAGGAGGGAGGGGGGCGCAGAAAGCTCTTCCTTCCTCGAGGGACCCACCAGAGAGAGGGGGGCAGGGGGACAACTAGGCCGCAGCACCCAGAGGTTGGCGCCCCTCCTCCGGAAGTGAGCTCAGAGGGAAGTGAGGCACTGTATACTCTCCCCCAGCCAGCACTTCCTCCTGTCTCTCTAGGAAGCAGAGGCCTCTCTCTCGCTCTACTTCCGCCCGGCCGAAAGATGGAGCCCTGAGGGCGGATGCCCCAAGGAAGGCGGGGCTTAGCGTCGAAACAGTAGCATTGTGGCTGCAAAGGGGGAGCGAGCCAGCAAGGGAAGAGGCTGACTGGGTTGGCTATTCCTCCCTTCTTCCTCTCCTTCCTTCCTTCCTCTCCCCCTTCCTCTCCTCCCTCTCCTTCCTTCCTCTCTCCCTTCTTCCTCTCCTTCCTTCCTCTCTCCCTTCTTCCTCTCCTTCCTTCCCCCTTCCTTCCTCTCTCCCTTCTTCCTCTCCTTCCTTCTCCTTCCTTCCTTTCCCCCTTCCCTCCCTCTTCCTCCTCCTCCTCCTCCTTTCTTTCTCCCTTCTTCCTCTCCTTCCTTCCTTCCTTCCTCCTCAGAGCCCCCCTCCCCCCTCCTGGGACTCTATCTCCCAGAATCCCCGGCCTTGGCTCAAGGCAGCTGAGGCTTCTGGGAGTTGAGGTGAGCAAGGTGGGGGGCTGGGGCCTGGGAGTCCCAGCTGCAGAGAATGGTGGGAATGCCACTGGGTCCGCCTGCCTGCCCTGCTCGCTTGGAGGTGTTCAGGTCACTTGGAATGGCAGGCTGCCAATGGGTTTCCAAGCAAAGGATAAGGTGTTGGTATGAACCTTCAAAGCCAGAGACGCCTCCAAGGTCACATGGCCACTGACACGACTGCGTGGACTGCCGTTCCCTTCCCGCCAAAGTGGTACCTATTGATCTACTCACACCCGCATCCTTTTGCACTGCTCGCGTGACAGAAGCTGGGGCTAACGGCCGGAGCTCACCAGATTCCATGGATTTGAACCGCTGACCTTCCAGTTGGTCAGCAAGTTCTGTAGGTTGGCCGTTGAACTCCCTGCTCCACCGCGGACCCTCCAAGGTGTTGGCATTGACCTTCAAAGCCCTGCATGGCTTGGGACCCGGTTCCCTACAGGATCACCTTCTCCCGCACAATCCGCCCCAAACACTGAGGTCCTCTAGGAATAGAGAACATGTGCCACCCAGTAGTCGCCATCTGCCGAAGGAAGGATCCGGGTTATGGGTCCGGGGACATTTCCCAAAAAGGAAAAAGCAGTCCAAAAGGGGAAAACGGCCACAACCACAGTTCAGCAGATCAGGAACTTCTGATGTGTCCGCAATTCAGGGAGCAGAGTCAGTATTTGCAAAGTGGCACAAGGCTTGATTCAAAGAGCTACGTAAGGAGACAGGAGAGTGAACAGAATTTGGTTAGGAACTGCAGGTCCCTTGTCTCTCTCCATGCTCACAGGAGAAGGAGGAGAATGTGGAGGATTCTGGGCCTGCCATGTGCTTGGGAAAAGAGTTGTTGTCTCCCTGGGATGTATCCGTCTAACATGGAAAATATTAAGAGGGGGGGAAATGAAGCTAGGCAGAGAGGCCAATGGGTGGAGGAGGGGCTTTCCCCTGCCAATTCACCCACCTGCGTGAGCAAGACCTTGGTGGGGACAACAACCTCAGATCAACCAATCAGATCAAGGGCATTGGCCACACGGGCTGATTCTAAGGCTGACCCCGACTCCTGAGCGCAGGCCTCCCTTGGGCCTCCTACTCCTCACTGACAGACACATCTCACCAGGTATTTCAGATTGAACTATTCACACTGGCAGCAACTCTGTAGATCTGGTGACTCATTCTTAGATATAACTGTATATACAAAATTACGCTGATTGTGATTGTTATATTGTTGAATGTCTACAATAGTCCTTTATAGGCCTGTCTTATCACGGGAAAAACTGCTTCAAAACTCGCCTCGGACGAAGGGGGCGTGGGCGCTTCAAATCTGATATACATCCGAAATTTTCAGTGATTTTTTCGAAATTTATTCTGATGTACTTCCGAAATTCGGAGTTATTTTATTTATTTATTTAAAACTTTTATACCCCAGCCTTTTCACCTCCGAAGAGGGACTCAGACTAGCAAAAAGCAAGTATTCAATGCTAACATTTAAAATCTAAAAACATCATACATTTACAATAAAATTTACAATAAAATACAATACAATAAATACATTTAAAAAGCCTTTTCGCCAAAGTAAAATCAAGTCTAACTAAATCCATATATTCGCGATCTCCTCCTTCATTCTGCGAAGGCCTCATTGCACAGCCATGTTTTCACCCGTTTCCTAAAAGTCAGGAGGGAGGGGGCGGATCTAATTTCATTTGGGAGGGAATTCCACAGCCGGGGGTCGAGAGTAGGGCCTCTCGAGACGATCTTAGAACTCTTGACGGTTCATAGGGGAATTGCTTTGTTAATGTTAGAACGACAACAGGGTCTATTGAGAATGCAATAAATAATGCAGTAAACAAGAAATTATATCCTAGATATTATATTACGAAGCAATTGGACATTCAATATGCCAAGCACACAGTTCTATTGCAAGAGTAGGTGAACGTTCGTGCGTAGAAATAAGGTATTCAATTAATATAACTATGTTCTGACCAATGTATCAGCATGTCATGCACGGTAATGTAAAATGCAATGCCCAAGTAACCCGACAATATCAACAATAGTGTCAATCAATGTTAATAAATAATGTATATAAGGCATTCTATTCATATAAGCAAATACAATGCGATCGCGCTAAAGAGCGCTAGGTTTGAACACCTGGGAACACAGATGTTCAAACTGTCAACCACCTGCTGTTCCTGGAAATATAGCCAGTTGCAGAATAAACCATTTTTAACTGGTAGGCGTTGCTCTCTTCCATTGAGTCCAGCCTACTGCTGGTGTATGATGACTGTAATGTGACTATTTGGTGACTCTCTTCCAATCAGCGTCCATGAAGAAGGAGGAGCTAATAACTTCTTGTTTCCTCCTATAAAGCTGGACTCCATTTTGACTCTTTGCATTCCTTTTTGTTCCTGCATTATGATTATTGCCATTTCTTCAATAAGTAAGATGCCTTAAGATACTTGGCATGGCTGGTTGTCTCCTTTCCTGTGTTATATACGTTCTCAATAGCCACATTGCCATGGGCTGTGCTAAAGCTATTTTTCTGCTACTCTGCAAATATATAGATTCTAACTACATATCCCATAACTCCCAACATATTTTTTTTCTCTGGCAAGTCAGTGTGTAGGCTGAACAAATGTGAACTACACATGGTTTATTTTACATTTCGCCACAACATCTATTACATATAATAAAAGTCAGTGTTTGCGGGCGGTGGGTGGGTGGGCCGAGCGACGGGAGGAATACGTGCCAGCATTTTGATTGGCTGCCACTCCGGGATTATTTGCATAAATGGCTCTGACTGGCCAGCCACCCAACATTCCAACACTCCTAGGCAGCACAGAGAGGAAGGAAAGGGCCTGAGGCAGACAGAAATGGCTGGAGTTGAAGTTAACCAGTTGAGTTTTTTCTGTTGGAAATTGAATGTTCAGTAGCTTCACCAACACTGCAGCTCGTATACATAGAGGGAAAATGAAAGGCCTCAGACAGTCAGCCACTGCGGCCCACAGCAATGACGGATCAGGACCAAACTTGCCAAACAGGGGCCCAATGGCCCACTTCACAACCTGGTGTGATTAAGGGCAGAATGGGCCACAAATGATGGGATTTGCAGTACCTTCACCTCATTCACTTCCCAAACAACACTGCAGCCCCTATACATAGAGGGAAAATAAAAGGCCCCAGGCAGTCAGCCACTGCGGCCCACAGCAATGACGGATCAGGACCAAACTT